>VXBU01004789.1:890776-1009866 GCA_013400315.1 Bombycilla garrulus
AATGGTATTTTTCTTATTCATTCAAGACTTGTGCTCTGTCAAGCCAGCTACCTCTAGTAAATCTTCCTGTTCATGACTAGTAAGGACAGAAACTCTGGGAATTTTGCTTCATGCCAAGCGGAATGTTTAAAGCATTTCTGTGGATTAAATCTCCCTGTGGATTTCTGCTTTATTTGAGCACATTCATAACACTCTATAGGTGAAGACCTGCACAGTGGAGCACAGGGAGGGTGATTCTGCTGAAATCCATTTCCAGGTGGAGAAGCAAACATCTTTCCTAGGCAGTGCTGGTGCCTGTGGTGCAGTGCTTATGCAGCAACACATCAAGGAGGCAAACCATCAGCATTCTGAAACCTAGTGGAAAATCATAGCTTCGTTGCTTTTTCTATGCTTCTTTTTCTGTCGTTGCCGTAATGTCAGTTTTACAAGTCAGGGACTAGAACTGCATTGGCTTAAACTCTAGTGGCCATGTGATGCATAGAGTTCCTGAAAGAAATCCTGGGAGTGAACTGGAACCGTAATTTGGCTTGTGTGCAATGGCAGTGCAGCTGATGATCTTTACTATAAAAGATACTCTGTGTAGTGTCAGCATCTGTGGGAAGTGACACAAAGTTTGTCATGCGATTTCTAAATCTATTTTCAAATCCTTTTTCAGACTCACTGATGTCTAACTCACTGAAAACCTTTCCTCTAAATTAAGTAGTAGGACTTTTGTCTCCCGCTTCAGTAAAATTGATATATAAAACCTCTGAAGATTTTGGAGTATGGACTATTCTTGCATGTATGTTTCTACTGAGATTGAGGTTATTTTTCTCATTTAAAATGGCATTCTAAGCTTATCAAAGCAATGTGTTGAAAACAGCCCTTTTAAAATTTATTTTATGTGTGACTCATCTTAATTTGGTTTTGCAACATCTGGGGGTTTTATGTTCATGCTAACACTGATTTCACTGCTCTCAGATGGAGTAGTGGATGTTATCTGCGTGGCTGTCTGGGTGTGGGGCATTGGAGCCTGACTAGGTAAAGGTACTCTGACCAGACTTGTTTGTGGTTTTAATACCTTTTTCTTCAACCCTTTCTGATGCTCTTGAGTTTTGTAAGCAGCACTCTGACCAACCTCGTCCCTCGCAGCACCCTGCAGTGATTTGTCCACGTCCTCACCTGGCTGCTGCCTGTACCTGAGCTCTGTTCTGGATTGCCCTTTTGCTCTGGCTCAACAAGTCTGTGCACAGGAGAAAATACCCCACATGGGATCTGCCTGCACTTGCACCAAACACGAGGTCTAATGTCACACTTGGATGTGAACCATCCCCTTGTGCCAAGGCTGAGTGCCAAGGCTTTGGCATGTTCCCTGAGGGCTGGGATGCATCAGCTCTGCATCTGCTGGGTTGGCTTTTGGCTTTGGCATCTGCTCAGCATTTTGTCTGAAAAGGGGAGCTGCACAGTGGGGCTTGTGCGGAGCCCCCTGCCTTGCTGTGGGTGCACAGACAGGCTGCACAGCTCTGCGGGTGGCCATTTCACTCCTGTATTTGCTTCTTGACACCAAAGAGGAAACGAGATGAGGTTAAATGCCCTGCTTTGTACCCAGTCCAGCCTCTCCCTGGGCTGCATGACGAGGCCAGGATGCTGGGCACTTGTGCAGAGCACTGGGAGGATCGCAGGGTTCGGTGCCATTTGTGGTTTGAGAGAAGAGGAGCAGCCTGGAATGTGCTTCCCACCTCCCACTCTTGCTGACCTCGTGCTTGTTTGTTTCTCAGGAGGGGAGAAACACATCCCGTCAGGAGGGAGTGACAGAGCACGGAACAGATGAAACAAATCGAAGGGTTTGGCTCTTGTGCAGTGCTTTGAAAAACGGTGCTGAATATACATGAACTAATCCTTGCAACACTCCTGTGGGGTAGGAAAAGCAAAGGCTCTCAGTCCTGCTGGACGGATGCACAGCCAAATGTTGGCCGGGACTGTGTGTGCTTCTGCTGTTCTGGGAGCAGCAGAGCCACCCAGATGCCCTGGGAACAGGCTGGCAGGGCTCCCCACTGCCTTTTGCTGCCCTGGGAACAGGTTGGGGTCTGGCCTCTGGTCTCTCACTGCAGAGCAAGCACCAGCACAGCCTGGCCCAGTCATGATGATGTGAATGACACTCAAATGAATTGAGGGAAAGCTGGTGACAGATTTGGAAGTTTTGGAGGGTTTTTTGCTTCTTTTTTTTGCTCTTTTGGGGCTTTTAAACTGGACAATAGCAGCAGCTGCACTGGGCTGCATTGCTCCTGCTTCTGAGCAGATGCTCAAGATACTCCTCCATAGAGCACTGTAAAGGGGCAGGGAGGTGATGATGTGTAAAGGTGAAATGCCAGTGCTATCCTTCTATAAAAACATGTTCTTCCAACCCCTGATGTGATCATCCCCATCATCCTATCAATTATTTCCTAATTTATCCATACTTTTCTGAAACAGAGGTCTTCTGAACACCACTTTTGTATCACTCAGACGTGATCTGAGTGTTTCTGGTGACTCTGGCATGATGTGAGGGGAGGCTGTGGTGCACTGCAGGAATGGACAGCTTGTGGATTCAGCTGAAGGTTTCTGTCAGCTTCGGGCTCAGGACCAGGCTCCTGAGGTTGACTGTAGACTCTACAGACTGCAGACTGCATTGAACAAGAAGCCCAGGTCTAAATGTATTTGCAAGACTTCTTTGCAGCTTCTCAATATGTATTTAAGTAGGAAGACTCCTCCTTTTCCTAGGATAGTTGGTGTTTTCAGGTAATTTGGAAATATAGTGGGTACGTGTGGTCGAGGTCATTAGGGTGGGGCAGGTTTGAGAAGGTGTGGAAACAGAGAAGGAGATGAAAACATGCAGTGCATGTAGTGGGCTCTCCAGCCCACAGTGAAAAGGTTCTTCAGTGGGTTTCTGCTGTCATGTCTCATGCCTGGACAGTTTGCCAAATGCTGGTGAGTCTCAGCTTTGTGCTGGCTGCTTGGTCTTTGTCAAAGAAATAACCTCAAGGCTTGGCAGGTGGGTGTGGTGGGATCTCTTTGCCCTCTTAAATATTTTATTAGTCATGTCCTCCTTGCCGTGCTGCTTTAGTCATCTTGTTTCTTTAAAAAACTAGCCTGCAGGCCATGATGTTCCTAGCCCTGCTTTTTGGAGTTTTTCTAGCTCTGAGACTGAGTGGAGGAGGAAATGTACACAATGTACACTGTGACAGCATTTGCTGCTGCAAGCTGCTTATTTAGGGGCCATGTTGGGGCTTGCCCTGGATGGTCTGCCATGAACCCTGTGACAAAGCATTACTTCCAGTCCCCAGTCTAACTTCTGCAAGCCAGCTTGTTCCAAAAACAACAAGTAACCTGAAAAAGTTGATCACTGTGTCAATTGCAAAACCAAATCTTGTTTCTCCTCTACCTTACTGACCCTCCCCTCGAGGTCTCTTTCCTTTGTCTCATCCTGTACCCAGCCACAGCATTCCTTGGCCTGCTTGCTGGGTTGATGGCTATGGTCTGTTTAATTTTCCCTGGAGACTGGTGTGCTGTTGCTGAGCACTCCATCCCAGTTTGTGAATACTGAGATGCAGTGGTGTTGTCTCCCCACTTGCCTGAGTGCCCCGTTGCACAGCAGTGAAGCATGGCAGGAATAATTTGTATGTAGTCTGTAACCACCAGCCTTGGATCTAGATGAAAAAAAGCCTTTTAGTCTGTGCTTGGATTTAAAAGAGTAAATAAAACAAGTCCCCAGCATTGCTTCTCTCTTAGTAATGCCAGACTGTAGGTGGAGCAAAAGGGGCAAGAGTCTGGCTATGTCTGGCTTATTCTGTCTTTGGTTTGAGTCCCCCCTTGCCATGTCTGAGATGTTCTTCAGTTCTGTTACAATTGTGACTTCATGTGTTGCCAGCATAAAACAATAATGTTTAGGTTTTCTGTGTTGTAGGAGAGGCTGTTTATTTGTTCTTTAGAGATGCTTCTTTTTTTTAAGAAAAGGTCTTGTTTGGGCAGAACTTCCACTTTTATCTTCAATGCCGGGTTTTCCACACTGCAGCAGATGAGGCAGTGCTGGGGGCACTGCTGGGAACACGTCCTTGGGTCACACTGTGCTGTCCTGCCCACCCACACCACCAAGGTGTCTGGAATGCAACAGGCACAATAACCACTTGATAAAAGACCACAGGAGAGAAACAAAAGAGACAAGTGGGAGCCCAAACTTCAGAAATGCTTGTGATACAGATTACTGCCGGACTCCAGTTCTGCCTTTGAAAACTCCCTATTTATGAGAATGCAGACCCAAGGGAGGAGAGTTGTGTATGTAAACCTTGGCCTGTGACCTCTCCAGTCTGTTCTGTCCTCTGCCAGTGCTGATGTGATCTCTCCACCAGCCACGGTTGGGTGTCTGAGTGCCTGTGCCAACCCTCAGGATGGTTGATGAGACACCTCCACCAAATTCTTTCCACCTTGAGTAATGGCTCACTGCTGCCCACCTCTGTGTGTGACAGGGCCAGAGACTTTTGTCTCTGTGACGGATATGTGGATCCCCTACCTGGGGATTGTGGAGTAATTCTGGATTCACACCAATGCAGTTCTTAGGGAATTTGGTTTGTTTCACTCAAGGACTGCTGTTTTTCATGAACATTTTGCTCAGTTTCCCTTCATGCCACAATGCTGCATGGACCTAAGCAGATAAAGGGGTCCTGTCCTAGGGTGAGCCACAGCCCTTGAGGAAATGTGGTTTCACTTGCAGCATCTCGTGGACAGTGACACAGGTTAATGTGTAAAACCTCTAACTTTAAAATCTTTGAGGGAGCAGCTATTTCTCAGCACAGGCACCACCTGCAAGGTCTGCCTGTGCAGTTGGTCTTGGTTTTGCAAGATTTATGTGACATCTCCAATAAAGACTTATAGTAAAACTGTCAGATAATCATTATTATTTGGATTTTTACTATTAGTTATATTTATTTATCTTCAGTCCTTAGAATTGGTATTACTCAGATACTGGATAAATAAACAGATCCCAGAATTAATCTCTTGGAACATCTCTTTATTTAGATTTTCTGAGAAAGCATTCCTGCTCCTCAGCAGAGGGTAAATGTTAGTGCTCAGAAAGTTAAAATTATTTAGGACAAAAATAAACTCAGTTTATGGGGATGTAAAACTCTGAGTCTTGATGGTTGGGTCAGTGTCCTGGCTTTAGAGCAGGATATTCAGTCCTGCCCTAAGCCTGGGACACTGACCCAACTACCCCTGCTCCTGTTCTTACCGACCATTTCAAATCAAATGCTTCTAAAATGTTTAAAGTATTGTCAGAGAGGGAAAGAGGTGACCCAGTGGTTCAGTTCAGCTGCCAGCAAATGCAGACTAGGTACGTCTTTGTCATGAAGGAGTCTCAGTGTCTTCACTGAAGTCTCAGTCTTGACTTTTTGGACTTGACTGTAGGCTTGTGATGTACTAAAAATTAGACTAGCTGGTTGTAGTGATTTTCTGCTGGTTTATTTTGGGGTTTTTTTTTAATTTTTGGGNTTTGTTTTTTTAAATCAAATCTGAAAGCAAAACTACAGCATTTGCAGCTTACCACATCATTTCAACTGGTAGAAAATTAGCACAGCACTGCCCAGCAAATCAGAACTCAACCAGTAAACACATACTGGTGTTAGACCCACTAAGCTCATTTCATACAGCCTAGTAATCACCCATTTGATAGCTGGGGTTGCTTTTTTTGTCTTGCCAAATTCCTCTTTCTCACTTCATAGCTATGCAGTCATGCCAGGACTTCAAAATACGCTCGCAGTGGGTCCTAGCCTTCAATATTTCACAGTCTTTTGGAGAAAAGAAGGTAACCCTAAATTCCTCCTTATTTCTTGGCAGCCTCTGGTGATGTGGCTTGGATGATGGATGAGACAGGTGTCACTCACATGGTTTGAGTGGATTTTTTGAGAGCTTGATCTAAAGGCCTCCCAGTGCAGGTTAATATCCCAAATCGAACAAAACTGAGCGCCAGCTGAGCAGGAGACTCCTGCTGCTGGGATGGGACCCAGGCACCTGCCCCTTCCCTGTTTTCTGCTCTTGCATCTCCTTAGTTTCTTGTGGTTCTTGCACCTTCCCCTGCTGGCTGCTCCTTGGCAGAGCCTTGCTGCTGAGCTGCCCTGTCCGTGCGCCTCAGTGTGCTGGGATTTGTTCAGTGGCTTTTTGTGCTGCCTGTTAAATCTCATCCATACGTCCGAGAGCTTCGCTCTGGCTTCTGCGGAGCCCTTTTGTTGTCCTTGGCCACAAGAATAACAAACGGCAGCTGATGATGGACTGCGTGTGAATGAGCAGTGCGACTCGGCCCTGCTAAGCAAACTTATGCCCAGTATTCTCTGGTTGTGTCTGAGGTTTCAGCAAGGATTATTCCCGTTTCCTTGTACAACTGGTGACTTCATCGTGGATGGCACCCGCAGTGGTGAGAAACCATGCTGTCAGTAGCTGATACATTTACTGCCAACCTCCTGAGCACTGCTGGAGCCTTGCTAGCAGGATTCTGGGCTCAAAGCACTGCTGGACGTCTGGAGCAAGGAATTGAGGGGTTATTTATCTTAGTGTTTTTCCTTTGGAGGTGGTATGAATTAGTCATTGTAATTGGATTTGTTCCCAAGGAGTAGGAACCCCTGTACTCTGCACAGGGCATATTTCCATGTGTGCAGTCTGAGCTGAGGCCAGGCAGAGTTTGGATAAATCGATGTGAACCCAGAGTGACCCAGCTGAGGGCCGTGGCGTTTCTCTGCCCTAGCACTGGGAAGCTGAGATCGGGACTCGGCCAGTGCTTTTCAACGGGAATGGATGGCAGGAAGGAGGGCGTGAACTTCCCTGGATGCTTTTGTTTCCAGCCAATGTATCAGCAATAAGGTATTGACATTTTTATTTCTTGGCCATGAGCTGGTGATGACTAATGAAGGCAGGGGGTCTGCCTGTGGGTGGGTTCAGGCAGCAAAGAGCTGTTCCTCATCAGCCTGTGCCTCCCAACCCGTCCTTCTCCTTTCCATGACAACTGGTCAGTTAAACAGACCCTCCAGGGCTGACGTCAAGGGTCAGGGATTTGGCCACCAAATAATTATAGCAACAAAAATAGCATCACTTCCCCACCCCTTCCTTCCCACATGATCCTGCTGAATCCCAACTCATAAATGTCCTTTTTTTTCTTTCTTGGATGAGAAGCAAAGCCCACATGTATTAGCTGGAACATATGGCAGGGTTTGGCTGCAGCCCATAAGTTGTGAAGGCCAAATACTCACTTGTAGCTTCTTGTTCACTAAAAAAAAAAAAAAGAGGAGAAAAACACGTTCATTCAGGATTGGATGAAAGGCTGAGTCTGTGCTCATGCTGGGATGGGAAGCAGATAGGGTGTGGGACAGCACGTCAACTGTGCTGTCGTGACAGGGAACATGTAGGGAACATGTCCCCTCGCAGCACGGAGGTGACAAGCCAGCCATTGAGAAGTAGCCTGGTGGCAGTGGCCACTGTCCCCTGCTCCCTGACCTAATGCTGTCTCTCAGGTCGGGCAGAGTTGGCAGACAGGCTGCTCAGGAGAGTGTCACCAGCACCAGGGGCGCAGAGCACTCCGCAGGTTTTACATGTGGATTACCCACGGGCAGGAGAAAATTCTGTCTTTGCAGTTCCAAAGGTTTTATCAAGGGTCATGGGAACATCTGGGAAGTTGCAGAAAATTTGTGAAGGAGAGTAAAATGAAAGAACATTGTCAGAAACTGACTGTCTGCACCACCAGCATGTTCCTGGTGTGACCAAATTTAAAAAAAATCAAAAATCACAAAAATTCTTGTTAGACATCAGCATGCTTCTTTTTACCATGGGTTTTCCAAAGCAGCTGCAGTGGTGGCCTCGATCTCTCATCATATCCCAGCAGAAAGATGAGCCTGAGACTGTGCTGTGTCCTGTCAAAGTTAGAAATGGGAGCACATGAATCCGCAGAGCCTTCTGCTTGAAAAAGAAGGGTGGGCAGATGCTGCCTCAGAGTATTGCAGGTAGGGCACTGCCTACAGCCACAGTTCCCTGAGCTCAGGGCTGCACTCCTGAGGGTGCAGTGGGGAGATGTGCTGACGTTCATCGCCCAGGGCTACGGCTGCAACTTCTTTTGAAGATGGAGCCAGGCATATTCCTGCCCAGGGAACATCAGTGGGGTACAGAGAGAAAGAGCTTGGAAAATATCCTTCCAAATATTTGCTGAAGGTGTTGCTGTGACTGCCCAGGGACTGAAGCACAGTCTGTTGGTTCCCTTGCTTAGAAAGCTGCTTTTAAAGTGGTTTTTCCAAGGCACTGCCTGTTCTAAGGTTTACATATATTCTGGGGCATCTGTGACCTGAGTTACTCTGTGTCTTTGGAAGCAGATGAGAAACTGCAAAGTTTGACTGAAATAGTCAGAAAAGACCACTGACTGTTGCACTGTTCTGCTGCTGCAAAACACTTCCCCATCCAGGGCTGCCCACCTCATACAAAGGATCTGTGATGAAGCAAAATATTTTAGTGAAAGGGAGGAAAATGTTGTGTCTTATCCCCATTTTTCGTGCTTATGAAGCTGCTGGTCTTTCTGTTGCAGGGGCTGAGAATGGACAGGAGTTTTCATACCTGTGGGCAGCACTGATCCTGGGGATGTGTGTGCAGGCTGTTAACCACGAGTTGTGAGATGCACTGAGCTCCAGAGGTGGGTGAGGAAAGGCTGGTTATGTAGAGGCAACTCCTGCTGTCTCGGGAGAGGCTTTTATTGCATGGGGATGCAGAATCCTGGTCTGTGCTGCTGAGAGCAGGTGGTTGGGACGGGGTTTGCTGAGTAAGTGGTGCTGGTGCCTCCTGTGCTCCTAAAGCACACTGTGTGTAGGCACTGCAGGCTGCTGCTCTAACTGCAGATCCCATGTGGGCTGCTGGGGAAGCTGGGCGGCACTGCTCCCTTTGCTTTAAATATTAATGTCTTTTGGTAGATGGTGGTTCCTTGGTTGGCAGCCCTGCTCCATTTTCTTTGTTTCTGTTGCCCCCTGGTAACCAGGTGGCTCTGCAGCTTCTCTGGAGTTGTCACTCCAGGGTCAGTCACAGACTCCTCCAGCCTTGCCTCACTAGCATGCTGCTCAGTGAAACTCGGTTTCAGCTTGGTTCCTGTTACAAGGCAGGCAAATAGCAAATAAAACAGCGATGTGTCACTTTAGGAAGCAGCTTCTCCCCTCAGCTGTCAACTGCAAGTCCCTTCTGTGCAGCCTAGGCCGGGCTGCAGGTCTGTGGTAGCTCACTGCAGGCGTGTCCTGTGCGTTGTGAGGATGCAAAGGACATCATCCTCAGGCTCCCCCAGAGCTGTTTCTCCAGGTAATGTCTGTGTCTGGGCTGTAGTCTGCAGCTGAAGCCTGGCTTGGACTGGCTTCATGCAGCACTTTGGCTGCTTGGGGGACCTGAAGCTGTTGCACCCCTGTCTGCCATCAGCATGACCTTTGTGTGCTCTCCCAGCCACCCTTCCTACTGCTGGAGTTTACTTTCCAACACCCAGACTGGTTGAATCCTTCTCACTGGAGCCCTGAGCATTGCTTGACCAGACTCACCACTCTCTAAAGGGACAGACCTTACACACACTCAGTGCTTTAATGCTGGGTTTAGGTCTCATTCCTGTAGTCTCAGTGACTTGGGTGTAACAAAAGCACAACACAGGACATCAGTGCCTGGTTGTTCCCCAGTGCCTGGGCACAGTTCAGGCCTGGATGCTGGAGGGCTGCAGGGAGCACTGTGAGAGGAGGCAGAGCTCTGCTGGGCTTTGTACAGGACAAGGCTTGTAGCTCCCCAATGGCCTGGGATGTGCAGGACGGTTTCAGTTTTGGCAGCTGGACTTTTCCGTGTGATAGCTGAAGCTCTGGGAGTTGGAGTAGGCTATGATTCTTTGAATGTTGCCAAATTCAGATCTGAGCTTAACAAAAGAGATTTTTCCATCTTGGGAGACTCATTCCAACCTGATTACTATTTGGGTTGTTCAACAAAACAGTGCCTAGAAAATTACTTTTGCACTGTAGCACAAGGCTTCCCACAGCAGTGTTAACTCCAAATCACTGTTTCTTTAATCACTGTGCTTCTGTTTTCCAAATATATTTTTGGATCCTTGCTGTGAAATATGGCTAGATGACAGACTCCTAAATAAACCATTTTTAGCTTCTAATCCTTTTTGAATCAAACCAAACAAGGTAGAGAGAACTTCATAACCATTCATCTGGACTTTCTCTTTCAAAGTTACAGCACTTAAAGCTGTCACTGAGCTGCCAGCAATCAGAACACTCAGCTGTCCTGAAAAGCAGTGTAGAAGCCATAGTGTCTTTCATGATGCTTTTGAGAATTATTAGATAGTGAAGGTTTGCATGTTTCAGGCTTATTGTTTATATTCCTGTCCGTTTGCTGCTGTTTTGCATGGTGGATGTTACAGCTCAGCTGTAAGTGGTGGAGCACTGCTCAGGAAGGGTTCCAGGTCCTTTGGGGTCTTCTGTGCTGCTCTTTGGGGTTGCTTTGCAGTTGCAGCCAACCTGTGCTGAGTAACAAAGTCCTGCTAAGTCGGATTGCCAGTTGAGCTCTTGCACGCTCCGGGTGTGTGTCACTGGCTCTTCTCAGTGCACAGATGTGCATGGAGCTGGGGAGATGATCAGGAAAACCCTCCTGGTGTTTGCCCGTGCTCAGGTATAAGAGCCAGCAGTGCTTAGCCCCTGAGTGGGGGATTATTTCACTGGGCTAAGAATCTACTCAAGCCTAGAAAGGATTGTGCTTAGGATGTGATCAGGATTACTGTGCCAAGTGAAACAGAATGCCCGTGTTGCTATCAGTGCTTTTAAGTGCCAGCTGGTCAGTGGTACAGCTGGGTCAATAGTGCCTTATATGAACCACTTTACTGTCCATCTTATTTAAGCCACTTAATGACAGCTTTGGAAGTCACTCTCTGCTATTGAGGGAGGAGAGCTAAGCCCAGACAGATGAGAGTTCAACTGTATTTAATTTTGCTGCTTGCTCTTGAGTCCTAGGGTTGGAAAGGTAAAGACTGTAGGAAGACAAGAAAGGGAGAATCTGCTTTTCTTTTCATAGTGTTTCCTCTGTGTCAGGAGGATCATCAGGCATTTTGGAGGTTATCCTTGTAGATTCCCCTGTTGCAAAACTGCAGTAGGATTTTGGCTGTCCTGTATTCTCCCTTTTATGTGCCAGCAAGCTTGGCCCTCTGCTCTTATCTACACTTAGTGCTTTAGCAGGCCTGAGCATGGAAAGCTAGATCTGCTTTTGCTTAGCATTATAAGCCAAGAAGCAGCACTTGACTATCTCTTGTTTCAAAGCCAGAGTGCTGCTGAGTGCACTCAGAGACTTTGTCCAACCAGTGACGGGTGACAACAGAAGGATGTCAGTGCTAGGGAATTTCAGACAGAGATATGTACCAAAGGCTGCTGAAAATAGCAGGGTTTGAAGCCTTCTGAGCTGCACACTTTGATCTTGGTCCATGCTGAGGACAACTGCTCTGACTGATAGACTGCACTGTAAGCTGGTGACGGATTTAGCAGAGTCCTCACAGGTGTCTGGATTTGAGACCTGCTGATATTATCAATAAAACTGTGTAAAATGTCTAATGGTACAGATGTATCTGTCCTTTAATCTGAAAGCACCGAGATAGAGGTTGTTATGATAAACAGAAGGGAGTGTGACGCAGCTTATTCAGAAAGAAAAGGAGCTGAAGTGGTGCCTGTACTTGCTGTGGACTTACATCTGTTCTAATGACTCAGGCTGATGCGTGATGACTGCTAAAGCACAGCTGCATTGTGCATTGAGGCGTGTGTGTTGAACGCAGCCCGTTGGGCTTTCATTCTGCTCAGATGAGATCTGGCAGACCTCAGGCTGAGACGTAGCAACCGCCTGATGTCCCAACTGTGTTTGATTTGGGAGCGTGTGACCCAGACACCAGAGCAGGCTGTGAAGCGGGACAGGAATGGCTGGGTTTGCTCCAGCCCAGCACTCCGTGCCCTGATTTGCCCATCTGTGGAATGAGTTTGATGTGCAGGGATTACACATCAGGCACTCGGTGTTGTAAGACATGGCTGACATCGCATATCTGGGAATGTCAGACACGCTGCGTGGTGTCCGTGCTCTATGAGGGAGTTCCAGCAGCAGCAGCACACATAAACAGTAGCAGATTAATTAAAGATGTCCTGTTCTGCAAAAGGCCAATTATGGAGCAGTTTGCTCAGAGTCAGTGGTGCTGCCTGGCTTATTAGCAGGACATGAGCTAACTGTCCCCTCAGAGGAGAGGAGTCACACAGCTGTGGCACTTCACTGTCACAACTGTCCTGCCTGTGAAGGAGGAGACATGGATGTGAGCCATGCAGGTCCAGGGCAGGTCAGCTTCCAGCCCTTCATAAAAGTTCCTTCACAGGCAGCAGGGCAGTGTCTGTGTTCCACACAGCAGACATTGGCTGTCAGGTGTTCCTTGCTACCTTTGCAGAGCTCTCATTGACTTCAGTACCTTTGGTATTTTAATTCCAGATGTTTCTCCTTGAGCTGCTGCTGCTGTTTAAAGGGCCCTCAAAACCTGATAATATCCCTGGGATCTGGGGAAATGGAGCATTTCAGATGAGTGGGAGTCCGAAATCATTGCCAGGCTGCAGAATAATGGTTCTCCTTGTTTTGGGCCTTCAAAGCCTGATAGGATCATTGTAAGAAATGTGACTCAAGGGTTTTCTTTGGAGTGGTTCCTGAGTTACAAACATTTTCTGGTTGGGACCTGGACTGAATGTGGAAAGCCCGCTGCCTTGTCCAGGGACAGCAGTTTCATTTCACAGGACGCATCTGGCTGAGGATGAGCGTTGAAGTGTCCTAAATGTCCTAATGTCCTAAACCCAGTCCCAGCTCTCTGTCCGACCTCTGCCCAATGCCATAAATCCCATTCTACAGCTCATCATAAATTACCCTGTGAATCTTTTCTACATACATGCGTATTTCTTTCTGGTGAACCTCACCAGCAAGACCCCTATAATCAGCATGGGCTACTGCAAGGAGAGTCAGACCCATCAGCCATGGGGTTGAGCAGGGCTGACAGCTTGTCCTGTCTCAGCTGCACTGCTCGAGGAGAGTTGCTGAGGGATTCTCCCTTTCCAGCAAGACTTTATGTTAAAAAAAAAATCATTGCTGGAAAAATAATTATTTCAACATCCACTGAGATTTGTTTTGGGAAGTTGATACTCTGCTTGATTTCAGTTTCACGAGGTGAACTGAAATTTCAGCTCTGGAGGATATTTCGGTTTGTCTTCCACCCATGGGAGAATCAAAAGAGAAGTGTAAGCAGGAAAAGTGAGGCAGGGAAGAGAAATGGAAAAGGGATCAAGGGAAAGGAGTCACAGCATCAAATGTGTTTGGCAGACTCCTGTGCCAAACTGGAGGAGGAGATCATGGGGATGCTGTTGTATTGAGGGATACTTCCCTTTACCAGGGTTTGAGGAGAATGAGTAGTGATGGATTTGGTTTGTTTAGAAAGGAAGAACTTGCCAAAAGGTTGGATTTAAACTTCTTCCTGGAGAAAACTGGGGCTGAATTAGCCAGGCAGGCTCACTGTGGCTGGCAAAGAGGGAGCTGATGTTAATACCTCACAGGGTCTCAACCCTGCTCAAAGCAAACAGCTGCTCTTCATGTCTCTCAGCTTGTCACTTTGGAAGGTTTGGAAGGCCATTTAGCTTTGCTTTCACTCCCTAAAGCCGGTGTGCCCGGTGAGTGGAGAGCCAGCACTGTCTCACAGGGGAGGAGGCTTATCCTGCAGGTCTGGTAGGCAGAGAGGTTAACCAGGGTTATTCTCAGGTAGTGTACATTGGGTTTTCACATCACTGAAACATGTCCAAAGTTTGTTATTACTTTTTTCCCTAGTTCATAGTAGAAGATTTTATATTTATAATATGACATTTGTCTTCAGTGGTAAGCATAGACACATTTCTGAGCTACAGAGACATGGATTGCTGCAGAAGAAAATTGGTGTTTTGATGGGTCCCAGGTTAGCGATTCTTAGCCTGTCCATAAACACCTTTTCTGCTATAAAGTGAGGCTTTCCAAGAGCTTTTGGCCTTTGCCTTAGCAAAAGGGATACACTTCCCTGGCATGGGATGCAGTACCCCAGACTCTGCTTCACCCCACACGTGCATCTTTGTATCCAATTGCACAAGTGTGTTAAACTGCTGTGGGGTATCCTCCACAGAGCTGGGCAAGGGAGGCTTGTAAATTTGGGAGATCTTGGAGCTTGCTTTGTGATTACATACTTGTGTGTACTCATGAATGCAGAGCTTTAGGAACAGTTGAATCTTTCATGGTTCCCCAACAGAGGAAAACTTGCCAAAAAAATATGGCACCCTGAATTTGTAACTGTTTGCTTCTTTGTTCTCACTTGCTCATATCCCCAGAGGAATTAAGTCATATATTTGATTTGCCCTGCTGCTTCATACTCCTGCTTGTGAATGGCTGGGACAAGACTGGGAGTATGAATAGCCTGGCTGCGTGTGGTTTGGAAAGATGTGTTCACTTGCACATTGGTGTCCAAACAGAGTAGCTGGCTCTGAAATCCTATCAGTAAGGCTTTTGAGTAACTTAAAACCCTTCTTGTAGATGCTTTGAATTTCTTCCACTCTGACATCGTGTAAGCCCCTGTTGAAGTTTCATTACCTCAGTAACCACAGAAAAGCAGCCAGCCTTTTCACTGAAACCTTCCCCACAAAGGTCTGGATTCATTCCCTCACCCCCCCTTTTTCCTTGAATGCAGAGCACAGCTTATTGTAGTTTAAATAGCAGGGGAGGAGGCCAAGGCTGCATATGGAGTTGGGTGGCATCATGCTAAAGAAGTAAGAATGTGTCCTGTCCCCTGGCTATCTCTGTGCCGCTCTGCACTAAATATGGAAGGTGACCTGTATAATTTTCAACATAATTAGGATATTCAGTGCTTTCTTTAGAGTATATTATAACAGACCAGTCCCAAACAGCTGCTGTTTCATGAGCAATTCTTGGTATTTTCTGTGCTTTAAATAACTCCAGAGTTTTGTGATGTGCTCTGGTGAGACTTTTTCCTACTTTCTGTCTAAAATTTGTTCCAGAGCCTTGTGTATTGACTCATTGATTCACCATTGGTTTAGCAGGGCATTGTGGTGTGAGCAGTCAGAAGATTTCTCTGTGGCTCCTTCTCTTAGGGGCAGTATTCCTGGCAGAGGCACTTCATCCCTCCCCGGAATGGTGCAAGTCCTCCTCAGCACAAACATCCCCTTCCCACATTCACTGCTGAGCCCCATCCAGGTTGCTTCTAGCCTGGCTCCTCCTGCTACTTGTAACATAGATCAGAAGAGTTACCCAGGAATAAAAAAATGTAATTTTTTGCCAATTTTTCATCTCATCTGGTTTCACCCAAGGAGACAATTACAGTGTTTGCTGCTGCTACGTAAAGAGGCTAAAATATCCTGTTAAAAAATTTGAGGTAAACCTCTGCCAGTAGCCATTGTTACATGGAGCTGCTGAGGACTTTTCCTTGTTGTGGAATACTGCTAGAATTTGGGAAATAATTTTTGCCTTTTTTAATTTTTTTTTTTTTTGAGTGGCATGAACCCAAAATGAAAAGGTTTTTAATTTGAACCCCACAACTTACTAGTTTAAATCAAGTTCCACTTGCTGATGCTTGGAGAGGAAAAGGAAGGACCTTTTTAGACACTCGGCAATGCATTATATGTGCCTCCCCAGACACTCTCATTTTCAGCCTTTTTTATATTCAGACACCTATAAAATTAAGGGATTATTTTCTTTGGCACAAGATCATGTCTATTTTCAGAAGCACCCAGAGCTGCTCCAAATGCTGCAGTTACTGCTGCTTGGGGAATTGGTGCCAGGCAGCTGCTTTTCATTTCTAGGGAATTTAAGAAAAGTTCAGTGCTTAGCTGATGTTTCGTGTTTAGTAAAGCCTTTGTTTTCTCCCTCAAAATTTCAGTAATCACATCATTTGTTGCTTAAGCAGCAAGGTAGCAATCCGGCAGAAATGGCTGATGTTACTTGTTCATATCCAATCCAAAGTTGTTGAAACAGGAAAAGAAGATGAGAAGACTTCTCAGTCCTGAGAAAGAAAAGCTGTCACTTCTGGCTGTGCTGTGGGAGGTCCAAGGCAAGAAGTTTACCATAGCTGAGTGAATAAGCACAGAAACCCCATCTAACAGCTTTCCTCTTTCATGGTGGTTATGGCTTTTTTTTTTTTCCCTCTACCTAATGATTTTTTCATGTGTAATCTGCACAGAGCCAGTGTGCAGTTCTGCTCTGTGCTAGAGGATGGGATGCTCAGAGCCAGTAACAGGTGTACAAACTTCTGGTGTTCTTTCATCTCATAGAGCCTGCAGTGCTTGCATTGATGTGGTAAATAAATTACTGAGAGTGTACATGTTCAGCAAGGGGAAGGCAGAAATGAGAGTTCCCTGCTCTTGGTTTGTGCCTGGGGTCAGAATCTGCTGGGCATGAGGCACTCACCACCCTGATAAGATGAAAAGATATGAAGGCAACAGAAGTGTGATCATGTGCTTTGCCATAGATTACACCTTGTCTTGTTAGAATTACACAGTTTGGAAGACTAAAAGAGCCTGGTGAGTTGCCTTCCATAGAAAATATTAAAAAAAGAAACAAAAAAAGCAATGTATGCCAGAAGGATGGCAGTGTGAAATGGACCAACAGGGCTTTCCTGCCCTGCTCTGGAGAGCATGAGCCTCTCCAGTGATGTGAAATCCTCCCTTTCCTAATTTCTTAATTAATTTCAGTGGTGTAGCTATTGAAACTGCTGTGCAGGTGGGGAGGGCCTGCTCTGCGCATTTTCATTGCAGGTAATTGCAGAAGGAAAGAGGCTTCACCACGCCACAAGTGGGGCTGAGCTGTGTGTGTTGGCAGGGGGACAAGAATTATCTCTTCATTAGCAAGCTGTGAATGTTTGCTCTAAACATGTTGTGAATTGACACCTGCAATTCATGTCCTTCCTATGCCAGATGCTGTCAGGCTCATCAGTAAAGCCAGTCTGGCCGCCCTGTAATTCTGGTTAGACCTAACCAAACCCACAAGTGGGGTGTGAGGGGAAACAGCTCTTGTTGCACACATTCTTGGTCTTTTCTTACTGCTTCCAAGACAGAGGTTTGCCATGACTTTGAGTGGATGCTGGCATTGCCCCTGGATCCCTCTCTGGCTCATATGCAGGAAATCATTTTGCCATAAAAGCTGTGCTGCTAGAGCTGCTTCCCTGAGACAGCTGAGAAAGCCTTACTGTAATCTGCTAAATAATCAAAGTATTTTTATTTCATCTCCAAATACCTGCTTGCTCAGAGTCTGGCTGTGCCACAACTGCACATTTTTGCAAAGAGAGGGGGAGGCTCTTGGCTACCACAGATGCTGATCTTACCCCCATCACAGCTTGCTGAGTCACACAGATACAGCCCAGACATCGTGTGGGATGCATCTCAGACTTCCCAGGTTCTTCTACCCTTGCAGATCTCCCACTGTGGTTTCACCTAAAAATAGAATTGAGGGACTTGATTCATCCTTCAGGGAAAGAGGAATGACCTGGATTTTCATGTCTTTTCCACACAGGAATTGAAGTTCCAAAGGCAAACATTGGTGTTGGCTTCTTGGAGACATGATTGGCTTCCTGCTGCATTCCTGGGGACTCAGGACACTTTCTGACTGTCATGTTTTAGGCTGTGTGCTGGCTCCTGTGGCACTTAGAGATGGGAAACCTTGCTGGGATGGGAATTTGCCATGCTGCTGGTTCAGGAAGGCAGATGGGGAAGATGTCTATATTGTGGCATGTGACCAAAACTGTTTCCGGGAAGAGAGTTGCTGTATTTCTTTGACAACTTCAGTTATAAGCAGCCAGCCTGGAGCAGAGCCTGGAAAATGTAGAGAGTCAGGGGCATTTTCATTCTTGGTTGTGCACAGCTTCTTCATCTTGGCCCTTGAGAAAGAACAGAGCTCTGGTTTATTATTTTCCAGCTCACAGCCAAGGCAGGCTAGTCTCATGGAAACCGAATCCTTGCGGAAGGAAAGTTTAGAGGGTGTTGGTTTGTTTTCTTTGCCATTTATCTTGCTTGAGGAGATGAAGGACTGGGAATGAGGCAGGTATATCACTATGTGAATAATCTGGATTGTCTAGTATGTTTTGGGATGAATCCCAGTTTCCTTTGGCTATTTTTATCCTAAAAGGTGTCAAGTGTTTATGTAAATTTCATCAAGTGACTTGTTGATGCTTCTCAAGCAATAGCTGCTTCAGTTGAAATGAGGCATGTTTCCCAGCATGAGCAAACAACCAGAGGCTCATGAGGGCCTTGGGTGGGAGCAGTAAATTAGGCAGAAGCTGGAGGTACCAGCTGAGGAGAAGGCTGATGGAGGCAGTGATGTACCAGTGGCTGCCTGCCTGCCTCTGACATACTTATCTTGCTCTACAAATTGATTTTTGTCTCCTCTGTTTTCAAAGAAGTCCCTTATATCAGTGCAGCAGCTCTTTTTCATCTCTTTTCTCATGTCTGGACCTTTGGGTTCAACTGGGTGCCAAGGGGCAGCACAACACAGCCTGGCCAACACATGGCTCCTTTGACTTCTGGTTTCAGGAGGAGGCAGAGTTGGATGGAATTTCCTGTTTGGGTGCTGGGAAGGTTGTTAGGGATTCTGATCTCAATTATGAATTTTCTGTTTCAATTAAGATCCCTCCCAGATAAACTTGAGCCCAGTACCAGATGTGTCACAAACTATTGCCTGCTATTCTGCTCCTTTGAAGTTCCTTGCAGTAACACACTATGGACATGCAGTGCAGAAACTACATTTGGATTTTCTAGAGAAAAAACCTATTTGTCTCAGGCTTTTTGTTATTGTTGTTACTCTTAGTAATATTTGTGTGCACTAGAAAAGACATGATTAATGGTATTGGGGAGGAGGAGGTTTGCTTTCAGTTTTTGTTTTTATGCAGCTGACACAGAGAGCAGCTGTATCCAGTTACAATAAAGGTTCCCAAGAGTGGCCAGCACTGGGCACTCAAGGAAGGACAGAAAAACATGTTCAGAGCACAAACAGGATGCTTTTTTCAACATAAAAGACAGTTAGTAATTGCAGTGGTTCATTAAGAACCTGGGGCAAATTATCTGGCCTGCCAAATTTTCTGAATTAAAAGTGCTCAAGATCTTTCAGAAATTGTAATTAATTCTCAAAGATCATAGATTCATGTGAATGCTGCACTGAGAGATACTTAAAAAACTTATGTAGTCCAGCCATTTGCTTGAGATAGGTATGTGCCAGATTATTATATGTGTTTTTAAAATCCTCCTGATGAGAATCTTGAATTCCCAAAGGAAAATGATCTTGGATATTCTTTTTCCTGATACTAGATAAACATTTTTACATGGTACAAACTAATCCAGTGGCTATACTCTGGTTCCTCATCACCTTTCTTTTTATATGTCAGCCTGCATCTAATGTGTGTTTTCAGCTCCCCTCAGTGTGTTTTCAATTCTGGCTTGAGAAAGCCAGCTGCTTTCGGTCTTCCCTCCTGGACCAGACCTTCCAGAGTAATTTTCTCTTGCCTCCTGCCCCAGCTCCTTGGATGTGTATTTAACTCGGTTCCACTTTCCCCAAAACATAGACCTGGCATTTCTTGCAGCTGGTGTCCTGCAGTGGGAATGCCAGGGCTGATGTTACTGTGAGATAGGCTGTTTGCAGGAGCAGCCCACATTCTTCAAGTTATTCTAGCCCTTACATTTCTGCAGAAATCAGATCATTTGCAGGGCAGGTGTGGCCTTCGTGTTTGTAGGACCAACACTGAGTCAAAGCTGTGCAGGGAAAGAGGAGAGTGCTTGTGAAAGGGCTCTCCTGCTGAGGGGGCTCTTCCTTCTGTCACAGGCACGGCCAGGAAGGGTGCTGCCCACCCGAGAACACCGACAGCATGTGCAGATGTTTTGGAGACAATGGGATGGACAAAGGCAGCATTTCCTGTCAGAGAAGGTTCATTTGCTGAGGAAGGTGTTTTCAGGGCCAAAAGAACAAGAGCAGAAGAGTCCCGTGGGTGGTTTCTTGCGGTGTTTTTCCAGAGGAGATGCTGATTTAATACTTCCTGTTGTTCAGTAGGATTCTCCAGTTCCCAGGGCAGGAGAGTTCATGGTGCACAAACCATGGTGCTTGCGTAATGGTGTGCAGTGCAATGGCCACACGTGCTCTCCACGCCAGCAGATGCAGGAGGTGCTGGGTGCTGCTGCCTGTCAGGCTGGAAAACACTGCCAGATTCATGAGGAGGCGTCCAGAGGGTGGGGGCAGAACTGCAGGGTATTGCTCTGGAAGCAGCTGGCATTCAGGGAGCCTTGCTGGGAGCTGGTGAGCAGGATAAGGTCATCGCAGGGGGTCTGAGCCGGCTCCACAGCGGTTCCGTAGCTCCATGAAGCTGCAGCTACTGGTGAAGACAATGGTTCCTTAGTGTTTTACTTATAAGCAAATTCCCCTGCACTGGATAATGAATTATCAGATCCAGACAGAGGAAGTCTCTCATAATTCTCTTCCTCTGAGGTAACTCAGATTCTTTGTGAATTAACTTGTTTTACAAACTAGAAGCACGGGATACAAAAACAGTGGCTAAGAATCTCCTCCAAGTAGTACTCCAGTGGATGGAAAGTTAATATAGGTCAGACAGCTGTGCCAAATCCCAGCTATCCAAACCGGGTAGCAGACTTTCTGCTTTCCTATATCCCGTCACATCCTATATGATGTAAGCATCAACGAGCAGCTCAACATGTGTGTCTACTGCAATCATGTCAATGGATAAAGCCACACAGAATGTGTGCTCCTTGGGCTAAAGTTGTCTGTGGAGAACTGGAGATGTGTTTTCCACCGTTCCCCCTCACTCTGTTATCTCCAAAGAGAGCTGATAACCTGTTTTCCCTCTCTCCTGGCTTTTTACTTGCCATAAACTGCTGATAGACAATAGCAGACCGGTCTGTGAGTGAGCTGTCACTGAGCAGGGTTATCATCTCACACCACTGCAAAAGTGACAAGGGTTTGATACCATTTGTTTTTTCCCTCTTCAATTTTCCCCCTTCCATTTTCCATCCTATAGTGGAGTTAAAGTTCACTTGTTTATGACTGATCACATTTTGTCAGCCTTCCCAGCAGCAAGTAGTGCTTGGCGGGGAAACACCGAGAGTGCGTGGACCAAAAATTATAAATACCTTGAAATTTAGCTTGCATGCTCCAAATTTTAGTTTTTATAGGGGAAAAAGTATTGCTTTGTGTTACAGAAGGGAAGTGGAAGAAGTGGAGAAAAATCAAATGCTTCAAGCAAGGTCTTGTCCAGGAATGGACTCCAAACAAATGCTGTCAGCTTGTGGCCTCTGCAGACAGAGGCAATTTGGGAAGGGGACGTGAGCTCGGCACTGTACTCCTGTGTCTGGGGACTTGGCTCTGCTGCTGCTGGAGGATGGGGAGAAGGGCAGTGAGAGCTTCAAGATCCCATTTCCAAAAGGAGGAAGCCTCCTCAAAAAAGAGGAATTAGATGACAAGGGCCCTTCACACTGATCGGTGAAGGAGGAGATGGACAGGTGTGGGTGTCCTCCATGGGCCATCTCTGTGAGTGGTGCTAAGTTACAGAAAGGAGGGTCCGTGCAGGGGGTCCAGTCTGGAAAGTGTTCTTCCTGTAAATTCTGGGCTGTGATGAAACCTAGATGGGAGGGGAGGTGTGTGTGAGTGACATTTATCCTGCAGATAAATGGGATGCTCCAAGGTTATTCTGGAGTGTTGACTACCTGCATTTATCACTTCAGTGTAGCCACAAAGTTCACACCTGTGAAATGAGGCTTGTAGCCATGGATAAATTAATTCTATTTGGAAATTTTCATCATACATATATGATAAAAAGGCCACATACAAACCTGCATAAAATTTTGGGTGAGAACTGTTAGAAATTTTAGTAGGAGATGAGCAGTGATTTGGGGGAGAGATGATAGCAGGGATTATGGGAGAGTTGAACTGATATGTTTCTGCTTCAGTAATTGAAAAAATATCCCGGGAAAAAAACAACAAAACCAGCACAGTAAATTTCTTTCAGGAGCTGGACACCAATGTTTAAATACTCACTTTGGTTTTGCCCCGTGGTGTGAGAGAGTAACCCCATTCAGCAATATATTCTGATTAATGTGTCAGTTCCCTTCTCTGGAACACAGGGATCAAAGCTTTTTAGAAAATTCTTCCTTCCCACACGGAGGGCTATTCCTAGTATTATTTTTGGAACTGGGGTTACTAGAAGTTTTCCAGGAAGAAAATTGCAAATCTCAGTGCTCTGTGGGCCATCTTCTTGATTTAGTTTTTTTTTTTTTTTTTTCTCATATGTGAGACATTTTGGAGCCTGTACGTAACCAGACAGTCGTGTTGACTGATTCTGGCGTGTCGCAGAATGAACACCTTGTAGCCTGAACCAGATGTGGGGAGCCTAATGAGGTGTCTGTAACCTGAGTGTGAAAACCTGAAGCTGCAGCAAAAATTTGGAATTTGATACCTCTTGAGGTAATGGAAATTAGTGCTTTAGGCCGTAGAGAAAGTGCAGATTTGGGGTAAAGTGCTATTAAAGGCAATGAAGCAGTACATGAATTAGAAATGAGAGATGTTACTTTGAGAGTTGAATACTGGCTAGAAAGTGAGGTCCCTGGAAAAGCTTTCATGGTATTTCTTTATATTTGGTTATGTTTAACTGCTGAGAAAACACAGCTTGCAAACGTGGAGTTTAAATCCATAGTCCACATTTACCTGGAGTATGATTTCCTCTCTTGCACTGAGAGCCAGATCAGTGCGGGTGGGAATTGTGGACCGAGTCCCTGAGCAGAGTCTGGAGCTCAGGAGTGGGCCATGAGTGGTGACACACAGCCACTTCTTCCCACTAGTCACCTGTGGATGGAGATGGGGGTGTTATAATGGGAAAGAGACTATTTTGGAAGCTACCTGGGGATGCTGGATTTTCTTCTGCCTTGGCAGGAGCGAGAAAACTCGAACTTCCAGCTGCATGCAGTCCCTTCAGACCACTGTCAATCATTTTGAAATGCTTAGGCCTCCAGCCCCATAGCTCAGAACTTTTAGTGACAGTATTTTTCTCTTCAGCTGACCTTTTGGTAGCTCCCTTGGAATGTGAAAGCCTGTTGGGAAGCACGGGTAGCAGGATCAGCCACTCTCATCAGCTGGAGATGTGGCTTTGCCTTCAGCTTTCTGGTTCTGGATCCTTGAAATGCAGATTGTAGGGCACATCCCACGATCCCTGGATAGCTGGGAGTCTGCAAGCTGTCTTCTCAGAGCTAAGGCAGATCTCCCCATAATCCCAGTGCCTCTTTGGGAACTGAACCCAAGGAATGGTACCTGATGGAGCAACCCATGGAGCCCAGGACATGCAGTGCTCACTGTTGCCCATGTTGGTGAAATCAGGGCTATCCTGAATGGTGGCTTTTAATCTGGAACTTGCAATTTGGTGTTCCCAGTGGTTTCAGGCTGTAAAGATCTCCCTGTTCTCTGGGGTGTGCTTGCAGCATTGCACAGGTGGTGTGAGCTGGAGTGGGGACAAACTGCTTGAGCCTGACCTGGGACTGCTGAGCTCCCTCAGATATGTGAAACTACACTTAAATTTGAGTGCAGAATTTTTGTAGTGTCATCCTCATAAAGTAGCAAGGAATGTTTTTATCATCTTTGGAAACAGAAGGAAAACCCACATAGCTTGGGGTGTCTTGCACCTAGGCATTGCATGCGTTACAACTATCTAAACAGATAGAAATAACTGCTTTAAATCATCCTTCTTACTTAGGGGTTTTGGTTTCCTTTGGGAGAGGGCTATTCACTCATATTCCTCTGGGGAACTTTGTGTGTTTGTTTTTGTCTTGTCTGTTTGGCATGTTGAAGCAAAATGATGTGATAGACCTTTAGGGTTATAGATGAAGCCTGGTTTACAATCCTTGTTAATTTAGGATAGCTGCAGGAAAATCTCAGAAGCACTGAGATAGATATTACAGATGAAAGAAGAAGCTGAATGGCTTGAAGAGGTTCAGCACTTCAGAAATTTGTAAATATTCAGCTGAGAGGAGCAGAGCATGTGTGTGATTTACTGGGTGTCTTTGGCAACCTTTGCCTGTTTATTGGAGTAGAGCAGGAGTAGCCATTACCAAAAAAACAAACAAACAAAAAACACCCCCAGGAAATCTTTTTAAATTTTGCTTGAGGCTTCCCTGAACACATAGGCTGGGTGACCTTGCACTTATGTGCCAGTGCAGCCAAAGGCATGGAGAGGAGGCAGAGGGCAGAGCCGTGCTGGCACTGCTGTTCTGTGAGTTGGTTCCTGGAGGCTCGCAGCCGGAGCCCGGGTTTGGACACCATCCTCCAAGCGCCGCTTGCTCTGCAGCTGCTCAACGCTGCCTGTGGGAGAGACGCTCAGCATTTTTCTCAGGGATCTTGGAGCATGTTTGCAGCACCACGTGGATCACATGAAGGCCCTGGTTCCTGCTGGAGCAAAGAGGGAAGCCAGTGAATTCCCTGTCTGTGCGATGGAAACCTGCCCATCCCTGTTATCTGCTAGGCCCCTCCCAAGGAGTTTCTGAAAAGGGAGCAGCAATATCTGAATTCAGTTCAAAGGGGCTGTGGAAAACCAGCCTCTCTCCTCTGCAGTCTGCTGTAATAAACGTCAGCCCAGAACCCATGGGACAGATGGATAAATCCTCCAAGACTGTGCTGAGAGGGACCACTCCACATCACCATGGCTCTGTTAGTACAACACTGAATATTCAGCGAGGTTGTTCCTGTTAAGTGTCCTTGGCTTTGGTTTGAGCTTGGTGCAGCACCCCTGTCTGCTCGCTCAGCCCCCGAGGAAGTCCAAGCTCTAATGGAGCAGAGCTGCAGCAATTCACTGGAAAGCATTGGGGTAATTACTGACAAGGCTGTTTACATATCAAATTCCCTCGTTGTGATGCACTGATTTGGCACTTTGTACACAGCTGCCGGTTTAATGCTGAAGCCAGCCTTTTCCCAAGCTCAGCTGTGAGAGAACCGCTTAAAAATGTGTTGCCTAATTGCTGTTGCTTAATTAACAGTAAGAGCATGCCAGCTCTGCATCTTGGCTGTGCCAGGGAAGGGAGACAAGCAAAACTGGGAGAGGGAGGCTCAGAGGAAGCCTGGAGTGCAGTAGGGTTGTGCAGGTCTTAATGATATGCCAAATGCGCCTGAACTTTTTCCCTGGACTTCAAAAAACTGTTACAAATTTTTCTTTCTCCTGTCCCTTCTTCCCCACATGGAGCCAAGTCTGAGAGACAGCAGCTTGCTGTGGTATAGGTTGGAAGGGAAGGTGTTAGGCTTAGCAAGTCACCAAATCACAGAATATTCTGAGTTGGGAGGGGCCCACAAGGATCAGTGAGTCTAACTCTCATGTGAATGGCCTGTCCTGGAGGTTTGTTTTCTGGCTACCCCCATGTTTGCTTTGAGTTGTGGAGAGTGGGTGTCCTGTGGTGTCCTGGGGTAGCCAGTCAGTGTGGAGCAGTGCAGCACCAGCAGAGTTACCAGAAGGAGCTGGAAGCAGAGTGGTTGTATCGCTGCTGTGCTCTCAGGTGTCTCTGCACCCGTGGGTTGGACAGGCCTGGTGCATCACCGGTCTGAGTCTTCGGCTCTAATATCACATGGCTGGGGTATTTTTTTTGCACTACTTGACTTGGACTTACAGAGGTACGAAAGGCTTGAATACTCTCTTCCTCTTCACCACTTGTGCAGGGGTCCTCTCCCGGGCAGCTGGAGGCTGAGCAGCCCTCACTGGTGGGAGGTGCAAACAGGAAGGTGTTGATGTTCAGACTCGGTCACCAGCTCCCAACCAGCCTGGTTTTAGCATTAACTGTCTGCTGCAATGGAAAGGCCACATTCAAGCAGGATATCCCTCTGTGGGTGTTGGATGACATGGCATGGGTGAAGGTATGAATGAGTGGGTGTTCCTTCGCTGCCTGCAGCTCCTGCCCTTGGAATTCAGAGAGGGGTTTAGATCCATCTGCAGAAGTGCACTGAGCCTCTGCAGTGGTTAAAATA
The DNA here is from genome assembly GCA_013400315.1 of Bombycilla garrulus. Classification (NCBI taxonomy): domain Eukaryota; kingdom Metazoa; phylum Chordata; class Aves; order Passeriformes; family Bombycillidae; genus Bombycilla; species Bombycilla garrulus. The sequence goes on from VXBU01004789.1 coordinate 916,847, forward strand.
AATGGCTGCTCAGACTTGGAAGGAAGGAGCGGAACATGAGATCAAAGGTAGATGGATGAGGCTGTGGGTCTCGGACATCTGCTAAGTGCATTGCAGCTGGCTGTGCTGCAACATTAAATTCCCGATGCCTCTTGCAGAGGAGAATTCCTATTGCCTGCATTACATGGCAGACCAAATACACAGCCTGTGCTGTGCTGCAGCAGGGTTTAATTTTTTTTCCAGACCAGCTTTTAATCCAGTTACTTTTCAGTAGGCCTTTTTGAACATAAATAAATGCAATTAAGTGTGTGTTTCCCAGTTGGACGAAGGCAAGGTAGAGGAAGGCAGATGGCCTGGAAGGGAACATAAAGACTTTGGAACAAGTTGCTGTGAGGTGCTCTTACGTGGTTTTTGGAGTTCATGAGCATCCAGTGAGGGAGATGCCAGGGAAAATGTGGCTTATACCCATGTGATTTGCCTTGATCAGAATCCTCCTGTTTGTTGCAGAAGTGCGTGGGACTCATCAGGGGAAGTGGTGAGGAAATTAATGTCTTTGGGATCTCGGTTATTGCTCTGTAGGAGTGTGAACATGCTGTGCTGTTGCTGTAGATCTGTTGCAGCTGTGTCATCTGATGAGGTGCTGAGCAAAGAGCTCTTCAGGCCAAGGGGTGTTGGTGTCTTTCAGTGTTTCTCAGGATTTGGTGCACCAGAATAACTTATGAGAGATCTCAGAGTGTGTGTGACTGTGAAAGGGAGCATCTGGGTATGAACACAGGTCAGATTTAATTCTCACACTGCTATCAAGGCAATTCTTCATTTCTTGTTGAAGTGGAGTCGATAGACCTGGACCAGTGGAAATTACCTCAAGTCCTTTGACTGGTGGGACAGCAGACAATGCCTGCCTGTGATCAGATAAAACCTGAAGATTGCTACATGGACTAAGGAAAAGTAGTCCCACAAATTTGTCCGTAGGTTGGAGTTGCTTAAGAGGACCTCCTGGAACTGAATCTTTGGTTTGTTTGCCCATTATTCGGGGAGGTGAAGTGGGATGTAGTCTCAGTGCTTGAGTTCAGCACTTTCGAAACTAGACTGTGAAGATTTTTTTGATGAAAATGCTGCACAAGCTTTAAAGGGAAAAATCCGCAGTTTACCATCAAATCTTCTCCCCAGGACAAGGTTCCTCCCAGCAGTGCTCTCAGATTGCTTCCACTCATGCTGGTACTGGGTCAGTTTGACACTAAAAAAGGCTCAGGGTGCTGCTGGGAGCAGATTGGTGGCCATCCTCTGCCTGGGGAAGGTGGCATGGGCTCAGGGTCAGCTGCTGGAGGGGAAGGTAGCCTGAAGGTTAAGGGACAGTTAAGCTGTTGATACCCTAGAGTTGTTGGCCACTGCTGGCTGGTGGGAGATGGTGCGTGTGTCTGAAGCTCTGGATTTCTTTCTCTTTTCATGGAGCCAATGCTGAGACAGTCATGCACACTGAGGAAACAGTGCAAAGGTCATGTCTCAGTCTGCAGTTCTGTTTCAGCTGCAAGGTTCTAAGGTGTGCAGCATCTCCCACCAGTGGGACTGGGAGAAGGGGCAGGAGCAATGTTTTTGAGGTTTTGGTGCTGTGCGGTGTAGCTGGCCTGCTCCTTCCCTCTCCATGGCCGCTCAGTGGGGACAGCAGCTGTGCTCAAAGCAGTTTGCTCAGCCCAGGCCATGGTGACAGCAGCAGCAGCAGTGCTGTGTGAGGAGATGGAGCACAGCTGCTTGGAGTGGGTGACAGATGACAGAGCTCCTGCCATGGCCCCCTCAGGCCTCTGGCACCGATCCCAGAGCTGCTGCCTCAAAGCTGCAAGATCAGGGAGGGGGTGCAGGGAAGCCAAGGACCCACGAGCTGGGTCAGGGTGACCTCTGAGCTGTCCTGTTCCCTTAGTGAGGGCAGCAGGGCAGGGAGGGGAGTCGGTGTTTCCAGTCTTGGCTTTTCTGCTTTATTGCTGCTGCTTTCAGCTTTTGCTTTCAAACTGGTTTGGCTGAAGTAGCCATGGGGGCTTGCAGACAATCACTACTCACATTTTCCAGCTGTCAGATACTTAATGACATTAACTCCCCAGCTTTCTATTTTTTTTCAACTGATTTAATTTATTTTTTTCTCTTGGCACAGCCAGCTAAAGTGTTTCCAGCAGACAGATAGACCCAAATCCTGGTCCCCTTCCACTCCCATGGACCCTGCTCTGCCAGGCTGAGCAGCAAAGGGATTTCTTGCTTATTGGGAGCAAAGTGCTGAACATCTGAGGTGCAGTGGGGATCCCGGGTCTTTCCCTCCCCTGGAGGAGCTGTAAATGTGCATTAACCTGATGGATGTGTGGGAGGGAAGAGTCTCCCCCTTGAGAGCAAGGAAATAATTCATTTTGTGTATGGAAAAGGCATCTGTTCTCTTCACAGACTACTGAAAGCAGCAAAAGCCACAGGGTCTGAGCATCCCAGAGAAGGGGAGAGCACAGGGGTTTGCCAGCTCCATGGCCCTGCTCACACACAGCCACCACTGTCCCCACCTTTGACCCTTTGTGGGCCCTTCCTGCAGAGGCTGCAGGTTCCCATTGCTCAGTGTCACTGCCAGGCCCTGGGTCTGTCACTGGGCTGCAGGGGCCCTGCGCAGGGCGAGGTTTGAGCCTCACACCCTGTGTCTCCTGTCATTTTCCTGTGCAGTTTTGGGTTGAAGGACAGCTGAGCTGGGAAGTCTGCTAATACCTGCTGCAGCCCAGTTTGTTCAGTTATTTTTGTCAATTAATAGACAATTTGCATTCAGCTTTTCCTGGGGGTAGGGGCAAAAGGAAGAAGACAGCACACAGAAAATAATGGAAAAATACCTTTGAAGTGTGTGCAGCTGCTTGAATTCTGGAGCTGAATTGCACCACTTCTAAACTGATCCTTTCCACCTAGCTTTGACTCCAGGCATACTTTTTGCCCTTGTTATAATATATACAGTTCTGCAGATGGTTGGCATGCTGTCACAACGTGCTGCTGCTGTGTGTGAGCATGCCTATGTGTTTAGATGATAGGAGCTGTAATGCTTGAGAAGGCTTTGGCCTGGGAACATCCTGAAGATCTACAGTGCTTTTATGCCCCACTGTGGGGTGTACCTGCTAGGTATGTGCTCTCATAAGCATTCTGCTTCTCTCCATCATGTGCTCTGAATTTAGCACAGCATCTGCACAAAACAAAAAAAAAAAACAAAAAAAAAAGAAAAAGAAAAGAAAAAAGTTCATTAGGTCATTTAGGAACACTCTAGAGAGTTTCAGTAAGTTGCTTCGATTACTCTTTGGTACTCCTGCTTTTTATTTTCTTTCTTTTTTTACAATGCTGTGGCAGTAGATAGTCACAAAAAGGCAGTGCTTTAGTTTACTAATCAGTGTACAGGCATGTTAGCAAACCCTTCCTGCCCCAGAGAGCCCAGACTGTGTGGAGTGGTGGAGTGTGAGGGACCCAGCACGGGAGAGCCACGGCACCAAAGTCTGGCAAGGTCCAAACTGTCTTTCTGTGTAGCAGCAAGGAGATGCCCTCTGCAGGTTTTGATTTAAGAGCTGAGAGCCTGCGGGTCAGACTCATGAACCAAAATTCATTATTGGAGTTAAAAGCCAGCAAAAGCATCTTAGCTTCCCTTTGCGCTGAGGAAAGTCAACTTAAATTGTTCTCAGAGGTAGCGAGTGAGGATGTTCTTCCCCCAGCCATCAGAGTGGGCAACGGGACCATCTGGCTCGTGTTTCCCAGGGGCTCGCTTTAGCCTGCGGACACTTGCCAATTTACCAGCAGTGCAAAGGCAGGAGTGTGGGAGGATTCCCATGGGGCGGTGAGTAGGAGTTGATAGCTTGTACCTCACAGACCTCCCGATGTGCAAAAGAAAAACTCAAATATTAAGGGCACTTGAGGGCTGTTGTTCTTCCAGACCTGACATTATTCCAGTCCACTTCACCTGAGGCTTCTTCTTTTTGCACCATTTCATTTTCTGCTTCACTGCCAATGAAAGCAATGTGCTATTTTGATATTATTAGTGGTAGACAGCCTAATCAGCCCTTTTCTTTCCTTGACAATATCTGCCCTGCCTGCCTGAGAGCTGATCCACCCTGTCCAGCCGGTCACGCAGCAGGATTTCCCAAGGGCTGTGGCACAGCATCCTCCTCCCTTTCTTGATGTTTTTCCTATTTACCAGGCGCAGAAGGCTGTGGGAAAGAGTCAGGCTGACTTTGTCATCCTCCTCGCTCTGAACTGACACATATTGAAGTCATTAACTTGGCTATCAAATCTCAGCCGTGGGCTGAAACTTGGCAAAGAAGGTTTTGGGACAAAGTGTATGTGTGGGACAGAATATAGTGGATTTTCCTGTAGGAAGCCACCTGGGTCAGGGACATAAGCAAGAGGGGTCGTCATCACCCTGCCTTCAGATTTCTTACAGCAATGTGATTTATGGGCAGGGTGCTCATCCTAGTTCAAATTTCTTTCACTGGTGTTGGTGGGCTGTGGTTCATACTGATCTACTGTGCCTCTGACCCCTTCTTGCCAGTGAAACACATGGCTGAGTCTTGTTGAGGGCATTCATTACAGTGGTCAAAATACAGCCATAGAAATACAGGTTTCTCCCTGGGAAACTTCAAAAGTGCCCCTTTCCCCATCTGCAGATTTGGTATGACTGTCCAAAAAGGCTGTGAGTTAAGTTGCTGAGAAACAGGCAAACCTGGAGCATCTGTTTTTTGAGCCAGTTTTACCTGGGGTTGTATTTTGGACTCTCCTTAGCATTAGGAGATTTGCCGTTGACTGTCATGGCTCTAAGTTTTGATGTTCTCCTGCACCTCTGTGTGAGCTCAGAAACGCCCAGCCTGATGTGCAGTAGTTGGGAAAATAGTTGGGGCATGTGTTATCTCATCTGATGTTCTACAGCAGAGGATAGGCAGGAAAACCCACACCAGTGTGGTTTGCAGCACCCTATAAAGTATGGTGACTCACCCATGCAGGGCATTGGCTTGCCTGCTGCTGTTGGAGTCCAGGGCATAGGAATATTTATATTTATATTATGTGCCAAACATGTGGACAGGCCATCCCTCCACTAGGGCAGGTGGTAAAGTGCTGGAGAAGGTGTTTCCCTCTGGTGGAAGAAGGGCCAGAGCCCATCTGTGTGTCAGTGCAGCACCTCATGCTTTGCACACGCAGTTTCCCTGCTGGATGCAAGCAAGGAGAGCTGAGGAGGATTTTCTTTCATTTTGTTTCACCAGCTTTCTAATTTGAGTCTGCCTGTCACTTCCTTGCTCCAGAACTACTTATTTGGCAGGGTCAGGAGCGTGAGTCATGGCCATGGCCCAGGATCCTGCTTTGGCCAGCAGCGCTACAGCTGGGGCAGAGCAGATCTGCTGCTGATGCTCCGTGTGCCTGCTTGCTGCAGGGCATGGAGGCACTAACCTGGAGCAGGGGAGGGGGTAAATTAATAGGTTAATGAACAAAAGCACTTATTCTGAGCTTGATGGCTGAGCCCAGACCGTTTCCTAATGTATTGCTTTCCAAGGAGAGGATTGTGTGCACTCACTTGGTAACTTCAGCAAACTTTTCCCAATGGCAGGATCACTCTCAAGAGAAAAAGTCAGTGGAGATGCATCTACATACAGGCTGTCTGTAATATCATGGTCTGGGAAATGAAACTGGATTCTAAAAGGAGATATTCCTTGGAGATTGAATGGGCTTTGCAGAATTTGTGCTGAACAGGGATAGTTTTTCCATGAGGATAGTAGGGAACACAGGTTTTGTTCTCTTTGCTGGTATTTGACTGTATTACTTGTGCTGGACCCTCTGCTGGAAGAAGAAATGCAGTTCCAGTTGGCAGCACAGGGTTTCCTGGAGATATTCCTCTGGTTTCCATAATGGCAGGACCATGTGGGCCAGCCCTCAAGGATTCATGTCTTGCACCCCACTCAAAACAGAGAAAGTGAATATGCAGACCCTTAGAAAAACTGCTTGGCAATTTTGTTGGTGAAAATGCCATTGGCCTGCTTCTAATAAGAAAGACAGGGAGGGAGGAAGCAATATTTTGTTTCTAGTGTATAATGTTAAAAGCAAATAAAAAGCCCTCTTAGGGATAAAAGAGACTCTCAGAAGTGCTGTAGCCTGATTGAGACATGCAGAACTTTGTCCACAACCTTGAGGACTTCCAGGCCAGCTTCAAGCATGGCGTGTGTTGGCCAGACAACAATGAACCCTTTGAACACACTGTGGGTCAGAGTAGTGTTTTCTTGGAGGGGGAAAGGGAAGGGAGGCGGGTACTTTGGTCTTGTATCAGCAGCCGTCTGTGGCGAGCCGCAGAAGGTTTCAGTGGATGGCAGGGCTGGCTGTGGCTGCTCTGTGCAGGGCTGGTTCCCAAGGCACTGAATCCACAGCAGCGGGTCTGCTGCAGAACCATTGCTGTGCAAGGCTTGAAGTGCCTCTGCCCTGGCTCTGTGGTTTCAAAGAGAGGTTTTAAGCTAACGTGGGAGTCTGTGAAATTACCCTGCTGCGATGTGTCAGCTGTTGACACAGCAACATGACAGTATGTCATCACTTATTTCCTGCTTGAGGGATCATAAAGCCTTTTTGCATGGCTTGGTCCCATCTGTTTTCCAAAAGAAACTTTATTGTATCTCTCATGCCCTCACTGTTCTCCTATTCCAGACTTGGCCTCAGGTGCCTTTCCTGACCCTCGCTCATGAGCTCTCTGGGGTGAGGTGAGGGAAGGAGTTACCCACTTTCTCGTACATATTTGGGGCTGCACTGGCCCTGCTCTGAGCCACCTTGTTGGACTGCTGTCATCTGCTGACAAAGAGGACTATTCTGTGCAGTTAATGGGCATCTAAGTCTGACCTCTTTGCCTGAACAGCCTGGGACCAGAAATGCCAGCAGGCCAGCTGATCTGTTGAGTATGAGACAAAAAAGTGTGATATGGTACTTGAGAAACAGCAGTTGCTTTGCAGCCCTGATTTGGGTATCTGGTGGGAAGCCCTCAACCCATACCTGAAGGGGAGTTTGAATCTCTAACTGCAGTGGAGAGCCCACTCTGTCCTGGGCAAACCAAGGGGTGCAGCTCCTGAGGCTTTGGCACTCCCTGGTGCTTCACTCAGAGACACTCTTTTTTCCAGGAGTCAAAAGCTGCTACTGTTATTGGTCTTGTATAAAATCCAGCCCAGAATTGATGGAAAATTGGAGATTGTTGCCTTTCCTGCCCCATCACAAAACAGAGCTTCTGCTGCTGCTGCTGTCCCCTAAAGCAGAACCTTTTCCCTTTACCAGGGCAGGAACAGGCCCGTGCAGCTGGAATGGGACATATGGGCGGTCTCGTGGTAAGTCCTTTGGAGAGCTGCTGAAGGAGCTTGGCTCAGGTCTCGTGTCAAGTAGGATGAGGGAGGGAAACGCCTCCAGCTTGTTTGTGGTCTGGCAGCCAGAGAACTTTCTGCTGCTGTCACTGGAAACCCGGGTTCTTTTTTTACATCATTCCTGGAATGTTTCTGCTGAGGGCCTGTGCCACAGCCCGGCACCGGCACCGTGAGCTCCAGAGCATCTTGCTCCCTGGGGCGGTGCTCCCCCGGAGCCGGAGGGGAGGGATGCTGCCATCACAGAAAGCATCTGTAAATAGCAACCCAGAGGGCTGAATGCAGCACTGATGCTCACTGTGCAAGTCTGCCCATGCCTACATTTGCCAAGGCACCCTTCAGGTCATGCAGTTTTTATTCTGTGCCCCAGATTTATTTTGGATGGAAAGCCATATGTTTCCAGTGAAGTTACACCTGCAGGGATTTATGTTTTGAATTAGCTTCAGAGATGACCAAAACACATTTGTCAAAAGTTCTTCATATTTATCATATTTATACTCTTTAAAGTACAAATCTTTCTTTTTCTTTTTTTTTTTTTTTGGTAGTGTTAGAAGGATGCTCTTTTTCTTTTAACAGTAGTCTGATCTGGGAGCAGATGAATGTTTTCCCAACAACTTCTTGAAATGAACAGCTGTTGTTCACTAAGTCAAACAGAAGGATTTTGTGGAAACTAAGTCCACTAAGTTCTCTTGAAAAACAAAACCAAAATTAGACACGGTATTATGGTTAGGCGCACGTGCCAGAGGCTGAGTAAATGTAACAACAGACTTGTGACTTAGTCTTCACCTTATTAAATCCATCAATAGTTGGCTGTAAATCTCTGGAGCAGAAAAGTTTGAAGTACTGCAGCTCCTGCACTCTCCAGCCTGGGATGCTCTGAGCTGCTGTTAGAGGTGTGTGGTGGCAGATCCTTCTCACTGGCTGGGATGGGATTTCTCAGGGCTTGCAGTTTCCACTCAGGGGGTTGGGATGAGTCCCATAGGATGTCATTACATCCTGCCTGCCTCACTGCCCTCTGTGATTTTCTGTCTCTGCCTGTCTCAGTTGTCACCCTGGATTGTGTTTAACTAAGCTAACGGATCTTTGTGAACCAGATGATGATTAGTATCCTTATCAGAAGTTGTGTTAAAATAATTAGTTATATTTTCTTTTAAAATTCCCTTCACTGACATACCTATTTTTTTAAGCTTTCTCTTTTCTGTGCCAAGGAAAACCAGACTTGGTACCAGTGAGAGAGAGACTGATTCGGTTCTGCTGCTCCAGGCCAGGAAAAGTTGGTGGCATGAAGTCTGCTAGATGGCAGAGTTCCTCTGCCTTTATCCCTGTCATGTGCTACCATTGGAGCTGCTTGTGGGTTTTATTTTCTAAATCAATAATTTTTTAAGGGTTGCAAAGTTTGCTAATTGGGTTTTCAACAAAGTGAAAACATTTGCAGAAAGCAAAAGGGTGAATCAACATCTGGCAACTTCCTCAGCCACTATATTTTTGTTCTTTCTTGTGGATAAATGCAAAAAAGAATTTAAGTGAAGTCTTTGTGCACATAAAACCCTCACTGTCCAAGCATGATTGATTAGGGACGCTTGCTGTTTCCCTAATTCTCTTTCTTAATCTTGGCATCATCCACATTTTCCGTCTTAGCTATTTCCACTGGAGATTAAATGTTTCTCTGCGGAGGGGCAGGAGACACCCACCCACCCACGTCGGAGGCTCCTCAGACAAATGGGTCAGTGTTCCCTGCAATCACGGGGGGAGCAGGAAGCCAGCCCCTGGCCACAGCTCAGGCCAGTGAAGTCTAGAGAGCCTGATCCGATTTGACTTCTCTTTTCTAGATCTCAGTCTCTATAAACAGCTTTTCATGGTATTTGCCTTTCAAAGAGGAACCAGGGTGTGGATGGGAACAGTGACAAAGAGCCACTTATGAGGACTGAGTGAGCTCTTACAGGAGTCCACTGCATAATGTTCGGATCAACAGAAAAATCTTGCAATGTCTTAAGCCCAGACATGTCATCTGAGGTATTTAAATGCTGTCATTCAGCCACCCTGCAGTCAGGGCTGAAAGCTTTGTGCTCCTATTTAACAGGGAAACTGAGTCATGAGGGTGCTTAGTGCCTGGCAGAAGAATTCCCAGTCAGTCAGCAACTGAAAGCAAAATCCCAGTGCTTGGAAACCACTGGCTTCTCACAGGAGCATGACCTCAGCAAGGGCAGACAGCTCCTCATTTTTTGCATAGCCAAACGCAGCTCTGCCCCAGCCTCTACCGTCTCTCAGGGTGCCAGGGTGATGTCAGTGCTGGGCTGCAGCAGGGACACAGAGCGTGCCAGTGCTGTGAGTGATAGCAGCCTGGGCTCAGGGGGCTCTCCACAGCATCCCTGTGGGACACACCACTCCCTGGCTATCCTGCTGCATTCCTGTCCCGCTCTCCACAGGCTGTGGATCATCTGCAGCCCCTGGCAGGGCTCCCTCTGCAGTGGGCTGCCAGCCTTCCCTGGAGCTGCACCAGGCCGCTGCTTTCTCCATCTCAGGCAGGCAGAGCAATGCAAGCAGTGATGGAATAAACACCTGTGTCGAGCCTCAAGTGACACGTGCATCCTTTAGGATGTTGCTTCCTGGTGCTGGTTGAGAATTGAGAAACTGAGGAGCAGTGCTTGGGTAGGAGGCCAGTGAAGGTCATGCATCAGCACGGATGCTTTTCAGCCCTTGATGAAAGGTTGTGGAGCAGTGTGTCTGTACAGGCTTTCAGCAGGCAGGGCCACGGGGGTGTCAGAAGATGGAGCTTAACATAGTGTGTGTTTAACTGCCTCCGGACCGTGGCTGGCATCCCGCCTGGCTCTATCCACATCTGCCCCCAGTCCAGGAATGTGTGGAGACCAAGTGCCCAGTGCCTGGACTGCTCTGGCCCAGGGTAGTGATCTGTGTCTTATTTCCAGCTTGTGGCTGTGAGGAGGAAGGGTGAAGTCTCCTGTAGGAGAGCACCCAGAGTCAGAAATGTGGGATGTGCCCTGATCAGCCCTTGGCCGAGGGCACATCTCTTGGCTGCTCCCAAGGACAGACAAGTGCCCTCTTCCCCTTGGGTTGCTCATTCCTTTGGCCACCTGTGAACTGGTCAAACTGGGAGCTGACACATCCCACCCATATCATTCTGCTAATTCTTGTGAAGGGAAAACTGCACCACTGGGAGGACACACTCCGCATTTCTGTAGGTTCTTTACCAAGCCAGGATAATAGGATTAATGAGAATGCCTGGAAGCCTGAGAAGTCAGCGGAAGCACAGTCCCTTAGCTCAAGTCTCCTTGCCTTTGTTCTCCAAGTAGGTTTGCCATAGGTCTGGCAGCCCTTCAGGAAGGACGGCAGCTCAAAGGGTAAAAGTGATGCTGCTGCAGCAGATCTTGTGATTTGGTGCTAATGGCTCTATAACTCCATTACTGTGCATTTGTAGGATTTTTTTTTTTGTACACTAATTAACCAACAGTTTGATTTGATGGTGATACTCTGGGCTCTGTTACAAGCGGGCAATTGTAACTCAGCATCCCGGTGGGCCCCATGGCACAAAGGAGGGGTTTGAAAGCGCTGCTCGCTGCTCCGTTTACAGCACATTTGGCAAAGGCTCCTTCGTCCCACCGCTGGATCGAATGTCCTGATAATGGGATGGAGCTGCAGGGCTTGTTTCACTCCTTCGAGGAATGGCATTAGGAGCCAGCAGCACCGAGGTCTGGTTCTGATTTGCCGTGAGACATCAGACTCCTTACCTGCAATTCAGGGAAAATGATACCGCTTTACAGGGGCCTCGAAGGGTTTGGCTAGGATTAGTAAGGGAGGGAGGGGAGATGAAATATCTGTGGCATTTTGCTGTTACTATTAATGGTGTAGAGTGAAGCCAGGGCATCTCTGTGAATAATCACTGCATTTGCCTCTTGAGAACTGGCTGCGTTTTTTCCCTCCCTACTTATCAGAACAAAGTTAAACTTTGCAGTAGAAAGGCTCAGAAACCAGCATTTCTTAGTGTCTGAAGAAAAAGCAGCACGTTTCCTGGAGTAATTAGGTCCAGGCTCTCAGGAAATGAAGGCTGTCTAACTGATAAGTGTTTAGTAATGATTACCAAGCCAAGGCTGGGGAAACCAAGCAAATTGTTTTTTTCATTTCAGAAGCAGCAAATCCAGCTGAGACTTGTGGTGTGTGTCATGTATGGAGGCAATTGTCCAAGTGTATGTGGCCTTGCTCACTGGAGCACGAGCCAAATCTGCCCTGGTGTAACTCCACAGGAGCCCCTGGAGCTGCACCAAGAGCCTGAGCAGCAGAGCACGCATCTCCATACAGTGCCCCTGGGCTGTCAGAGGTGTCACTCCTTCAGGGGACTGGTGTTACTCTGCTCTCAAAGCCAGCAATTCCTCTCTCAAATTAGCAACAGTGCTCATCAAAGCTGGGGGAGCTGGAGGAGGGAAAGAGGCGCATTTGCAAGGGGAGGATTACATCCTCTCCGAATGAAATACACGTTTCTTCAGTGGTGCTGGGTAAACTGAATGTGACAATGCATGAAGGTGGGTTCATTAGCATGCTTTTTTCTGTATGTCAATCCTTATGAAAGGGAACCTCTCCCCCAGAAATTTCAGCGTCAGATTTTGCAGAGAACATGTCTGGAGGTTGCTCTGCTGCAGTCAACACAATCCATCCCATGCCAGCATACTCATCCTGTCAAGAACCCTTGAGACTGGTGTGCTCTAGTGTTCTGGATGAGAAGGTGGCATTGTGGACCCCTTCCCCTGTCCCATTTTGTGTCCCTTCATTTCAGAAGATGCATTTTGGTGGGAAACTGTATCCCTGTTTTATTCAGAGGGGTTTGAGTTTTATGATCACTGAGCATTGGAGGAACTTGAGGAGTTTTGCAGCACTGCTGCAATGCCTCTTGCCATCCAGATGAGTCAACGTGTACTTTGCAGTTCCATGTTTTCTGAAAGCTCTAACACAGCCTAGTGGTAGGTCTTTCTCAACCACACATGTACTCTGGTGAAAATAATATACCGATGTCTTAAAATGTCCCAAATCCCTTCTTTATTGCAGCCTGTATAAATGAGTCCCAGAAGGGATTACACAGCTCCCAGGAGGACAGGTCCATCAGTGGCTTTTAAGCATAGTGGTCCAGAGGCAAATCCTGGTTCAGGAAGCCTGAAGCTGCTGGACATTGCTGACAATGCCCTGTGTGAGAGGGTCACTGTGTGCCCACCATGTCCTTATGCTCTCCCAACAAATGTCCACCCCTGGCCACTGCTGGGGGAAGATTCCTGGGCTACTTGAACCTTTGGACTGAACTTGGCAGCCCATACAGGTAGTGTCCCTGGCAAGACCTCTCCTTTGCTTTTCAGACCAGCCCAGATTAAATTGCAGAACTATGGGTATGTTTTCACTTCTTCCTTGTACTCTCTCCCTTTCTCTAAGGCTTTGTTTCCAGTGCAGTGCCTTCATGATGGCCCAGTAATGGTGAATCAGCACAGAAATTTCTTTTCAAATATGGCAGTTTTCTTCAAACCCACCAAGGCGTAAGCTGAGTTTGCTTCCCCTTGGTGTCAGTCAGTTCCCCTCGTGGTGAGCAAAGCCCACCCCCAATCTGTAGATCTTCTACAGGCTTTGCAAAATGCTCGAATTGGAATCTGATGGTTTCTTTAATCAGATCTGCAGTGCCCTAATGTCCATCACCATCATGATGACTTGAGCCCTGGAAAAGGTATTCAAGAAATATTGTGTCTGGAAAAAATGTGAATTAAAACCATTTCCTTGAAGACTGTCAAGGGTTTTGGGTGAGAGGACGTTGCACAGATATGCTGTGAGTCTGTTTTCTTGTCGAAATTTATGATTTGTTTGCTTCTCCCTTTGCTGCCCCATCACAGATAAGGGCAGGGAGAGATAACCTTTTCCTCAGATAGCACAGTCCTGTTTGCAGCCCACCCTCAGGGCTCTGCACTCTGCTTTTCAAACTAAAGCTCTGGTGCTGACACCATACACTGACCACAGTCACTGTCTGAGTCAGTGAGCACCTGCTGCAGGAGAAGACCTTTCTCCTGCTCAAGGGAAAGGTAGGGATGCAGTCCTCAGGTTGGCACAAACCTTAAGCCTGTTGATAAAATTCCATTTACAGCATAAAAGGGCTGCAAAAAGCAGGTATCATTTATCACCAGGTCCCTGTGGCTTCCTGGCTCTGGGATGGTGGTGGAAAACTATGTGTCTTCTGAGAAGGGCGTATTCTAGGGACACACGTAGCTGTTTGGATGTTGTTAAGTAGCAGCAGACAAGCATCTGCATCTGCACAGGAAACTTTGGCTCCCATAGGGCATTCAACAGCTCATCATGTCTGACTCTTCTAAGAGGTGCTGAGCTATTGCTAAACTGTAGCAAGGGAGGAAAGTTTTTGCTGTAGGAATTTTTCTGCTTGTCTCAGATTTTTCTGTTGTGTTTTTCTTAAGTGTTTTAGTAATTACTTCCATAGAGATACCAGTGTGGAGACAGTTGGCTAGGAGTCTGACCCAGTTATCAATCAGTGCAGCCTGATTACTGCGATGTCCAGGGAGGCAGGATGCTAGAGAAAATTCACATCTAAACTGCAAAGCTGCTTTTAACTGCTTTCCAAGTTTGTTTTGTTCTGATCTTCCCCTAAAAGCACGAGACCCTCCTCCCTTGACAGCAAAGGCCTCCCTCACTCCTTGCCAGTGTGTTCAGTAAGAGTTACCTTTTTCTTCCCAGGTATTTCCATGACTCTGGGGAATGCCTGCCTCTCAGTTATCAGTCATTATATCAGATGAAAGCTCGTTATTTGTCTAACAGGCAGTGGCCTACAGGAGTGCTGGAGATCCCTGGGGAGGGGATAGTCACATCCTGCTTGTTCCCAGCTGCTCAGTTTCATTAGCTTAAACTGGCTGGGCTAAGCTTTGATACGTTTCCAGGTGAACAACAGCTCAGGCTGCCACAGGGATGTTAGAACAACAGGAGGAAGGACATGCAAGAAAAAATTCTGCTGTGGAAAGCCTGGCTGGTTTTACACTGTCCACCTTTCAGTATCAGGCACTGCTTGTTGCCATTAGTGTGTGAGTGTATTGCTTCTCCCACGCTACTCATCTCCAAGGGCACTGGTTAATTATGTGGCCAAGGAAAACTCTGGGGTGTAGGAGCTTCATGGGTAACCATCTGCACAGATTCCTCAGGGCTGAATATATCCCACCTTTTCCTCATTGAAAATACTGCTTCACTCACAACTTAGCTGCTCTCAGAGTTCGTTAGGCAGAACTGAGTGTCTGCACAGGACGAAATATGGCTCAGGGTGTATTTCACAATCAGTCAGATGGAAGGTTCAGTAAACACAAACACATTTCCCACTGCTTGCTCTGCAGATGAATCCTGCAATGCTTCAGTGTGTTGGAGGTTTATATGGGAAGGGTCCTTCCTGCTGGGAAGTGGTTTTGCTGTGAGTAAATGCCCTGCTCCTTGTGCAGGATTTGTTACACAACTGTGCACTGAAGCATATAATGCACAGCCAGGAACGTGTGGAAATCTCCATTCTTACGTGCCTGCGAACAGTTCAAGAAGAGCATGTCAGAGAGGGAAGGAAGGGAGAATGTAAGGGTCAATCTAATTTGCTTTCTCAATGCCAAACGGCCCTTGCAGACAGGGTTATCCAGTCAGTCTGCTCAGCATGGACTCATGCACACATGAAATAATGCCAGCATGGCTCAAGTGAGACATTCATTAAGAAATGTGATTTCCATCTTCATTAATTGAAATAATTTTTTCCATGAAGAATATTGAAGTGGTGTGTTCAATTTGGTTTTAGATTTCCAAGTATCTCCCACTTTCTGGAGACTAATTCATCATCTAGTCAGCTAATTTGACCATGTACCTACCAATCCACATATGTTTGTGTCCTGAAAATTGCATGTTGCAATACCAAAAAAACCTCAATCATTTCTAAATTTCCTTTCTCATGAGAGATTTTCCCTGTGCCAGTTCTACAAATTTGTTCTGTTTTGCATTTGGGTCTACCAGAGTGATTGGGAGGCAGCAGCACGCAAGCTGAGGCAGTCTAAGAGGAACTGTCCAAAGCAGGCTGGAGGTTGTCTTCATTTTGAAAATAAAAAAAAAAACTCTGAAAAGATAGTATGGAGCCTCCAGGAATGCATCATTATTGCCTCCCATCACAGCAGTAGCAGGGATAGGAGGCAGCCCTGTTTATCTTGAGTTGGAAGACAAGAAACTGATAAAAGATTTGGAGAGCAGGGGATGGTGTGGTACTGAGCTTAGAGATGGCCTCACACCTTTGGCTCTTGGTACCTACTCCCTACTCTTGATTAAGGGCCTTTCCTGCTGTGTGCTTGCCTTGCTCTCTGATTTTGGTGGTTCTGTGGGGCCAGCTGGTGCCATAGTGGGCTGCAAACAGCTCAAGCATCATTCTGCAAATATGTGACGCATCAGCAGAGGGAAAATTTCCTGATTAACTTCTCTGGAGAACTTCTTCCTTCTTACTTGCAATAATGAAATAGTTGAGACAAGGTCACATGCTATTTATAGCCATCTCACCGCTCCTTGCTCCTACTTGCCTGGGCAGTAAGCTGTGCACAGACAGAACGAGATTAATCCTTCATGACACTGAACCTTTTATTTCCCTTGTTGTGCTTGTAGGCTCCAGAGCCTCCTTCCTCTGCAGAGCCCAGTGCACTAAGCCTTCAATACAACACAGCAGCAGTGGGGCTGTGGAAAAGCTTAGAAAAACATTAACTGTTCAGCAAACCAGGGATTGTCTGCGAGGTTGGATACTTTGATTTCTAGGTCAGCTGAATGGTTTGAAATTTTTCATCACAAGATCCATGCCTAGCTCATCCACTCTGCAATTAACTGAGGTTGTGCAGGTAGGTCCAGTCCTGGTATGGCAAGAAATGCTGAGGGATCTGATATATTTTCCAGTATATAAACCTTACTTCTGTTCCTCTCAAAAAAAAAGATATTTTAATTGAAACTATATTTTATGTGATGAAGAAACCTTAATATAAGAGCAGGTTGGATTAGGACAGTGTGGTACAGAATGCATCACAGCTGCCAATATCTGATATAAAGTTCAATGCAATGGGAACTCATTATGAAAAATAGTCAGAGGTCTTGGCTATATCCTACCTGTGACCTCTTGTCTCGGGCAGTCAGAATCTGTGACAGAATTGCTTTGGCTACATTTTGTCTAACATCTTCTGACTTTTGCACCTTTTTCATCCTTGTTTTTTGCCCTGAAAAGCTCAGGATGAGCTGGAAGCAGCTGAATATCTGTAGTTGCTCTGGCTGCAGCTGCTTCCCCCCATAAGCTGCAGTGTGTCAGTGTTCAACACGAGCAGAGTGGTGGTGGGAGGGCAGCCCTGGCTGCATGAGCCGACTGTAAAGCTGTGCAGTGCTTGTCTCACAGACTTGGCACCCTGCCTATTCCACTTCCTTAGCCCCACTGCCAAGCTCCAGAGAGCAAACTTAAAGGACTGCAAGTTTTGGGTCGTTGCAGATGAAGCCGTGGTGCTGCTGTGAGGCCTTTTCCCTCGGGAAGGGGACAGGAGTTTGTGCCAGCTTGCTGAGCATCTGGCACGAGAGGGGCTTTGGTCAGAATTCATTTGTCTGCAAGCTGTGGAGGCAAGCGTGAATTCAGAATATGTGCCTGCACATGGAGCTGAGCCAGTCTGAGGTGTTTGGGGCAGCTGTTAGTGATGAGGTGAGTCCTCTGTGTTTCTCTGTAGGGCACCCAGCAGCTGAAGTGGGGGTAAAATCAAGCAGCAAGTTGTGTTTCAGTGAGACAGCTTGTTTCTGAAGCCCGGCAGGTTGGTGGCTGTGGCATCACAGGTACAAATCAGGTTGCTCAGTATGGAGTTTGCTGGCTGAAATATTGACAGGTACCAGAATGACAGTGAATGGTAAGGGTCTGTCAGCACTGTGTTATGTGTCACTGTGCAGCCCGTGAAGGCTCCATAAAGGATTTTCTCAATGGTTATCAGTGAGAATTTGGTTCAATTGTCTAGTGATGATCAGGATGCTCACTCAAGGTCTTTCTCCAGCCTGTGTTTGTTCCTGCACAATGCTCCTGTTATAGCAGCCTTCCTATTCCAAGCCACCTCTGCAGGCTGGAAGCCAGAGTCCTGCTGAAGCCCAGGCCAGCACTGTCCCAGAAGGGACTGAAACCGAGCATTTGAGGGTTTGCTGAAATTCTTCATTCTGAGGTTCTGCTGCTTGAAATAATTTTTCCCTATTTTTCTGTGAAATGAAGCACTCCTAAATCTCATTGAGGAAAATAAACATCTTTCAGCGTCAGAACCCAGCAGCACTTATGTGTTGTGTTTTCCCCTTCTCGGCTCTAGATGTTGGCATGTTAGGATCAAAATTGACAGGGCAGGGTGTTCCCAGGGCTCTCTCAGTGCTGATGCTCTGCTTTCTTCTGTCTTCTCTGACTGAAATACACAGAGTTTGGTGCAAAGCTGCAGCAACAGTCCAGTGATCTCATTCCAGTGGGGTGAGCAAGCAGACCTTAGAGCACATTCTGAGATTATGAGTCTACATTTGTCGTTTTTTCCTTGCTGATTTTCATTCACCAGTTGTTGTGCAAAGATCAAAATCTCCTTGTGTTACGTGCTTGCACATGCTTATGGCCCCCAAGTTGCTTGCCATCCAAATAAACAAAATTACTATTCTGTGGGAGAAATGCTGTTATTTTTATTGTTATTAGTTAAAAACAATGGAAAATCAGGCACAAAGAACAAAATTTTTTTTTTCCAGTGGCTGCACAGTGAGATTGTGAAAGGGCCAGGAACTGAGTCCAGGTGTCCTGAGTCCCAGCCCAGACCTTTAAGCACCAAAATATCCTGCTCCCTGTGAATTCAAAGTGTTTTGGCAAAAGTTTCTCCAGTGTTTCATAACTAATGTCAGAGCTAGACTCTGAATGTGTCTTACCAGTTAGGAATTTTGCTTTTATATACACTCAGCCACTTAAAAACTCCCCCAAACTTACCAGCTGTTGGCTCCTTCATGTTACTTTAATGTTTCTAAGGCAAATATGGAACATGATAAATTGAAAAGCGTTGAGTTGAAATGTTCTGCTTCGAGTCCACTTAGCAAACTCCAAAGGTCATCTCTGCTGTGTAGAGCCAGCAGCACTAGACATAGTGTGAGCCTTGTTTGAGAGGGATTTTCTGTTGTCTGGAAATCAGGCTTGTACTTTTTCACAGGGGTGAATGTTATCCTGAAGAAAGAAGCCCATCCTGGGATCTCTGACAGTTTTTGACAGCTTCCTGAAAAGGCTCTAGAACTAAGGGGAAAAAGGACATCCCACAGCACACTACTGAAGGCTGTGTCTTGAGGGACCACTTCCCCTTCTGAGACGTCTTTAATCCCTTTTAAGTCTGCACTGGCAGGGTTTGTGAATAGAAATCTGTGGTGTGGAAGAATGCAGTTCCCCCATGCAGCTCAAACAGTGACTTCTTAGCAGTCCTTTGGATCAGGTCAGCAGCTCACATCTCCAACAACTCTAGTTCCATCTTGACTGTCTGTAATTACCAGCTGCAGTGGCATTCCCACAGACACTCAGCAGGACCTGAAAATTCCCTTTGTGAAATGCTCTGGTCAGTCCTTTATCCCACATCCGATGGTGTCCAGCTGCAATGAACTTTTCCAGAGTGGGATTATGTTGAAATGATCTATTTCAAAATGGAACGTATGTTTCTGAGTAGGAATGTTTCTTTTTTAAAAAAACAAAACAAACTTCTACTCTGAAGGGGTTTTTGGTTTTTTATGTGCTGTCCTGGTTAAAAATTTCTTATAGTCATTTTTCCTGCCTGCTGGAAAGCCAAGGGATTATTATGGAGAGTGGTGTCCTTTGGAAAACTCCAAATGAAAGACTGGAATAGATGTTGTTTTTGCAGTAAAATCTGGCTTCCCTGTACATGTTGTCAGTACAGAGATAATCCTTAAAAACTTCTGAAGTTTACACAAGGCGAATTTTTTGCATTTCTGTGGGCACTGCAGCACAGCTGTGCTTTGGTGTGCAGACCTGGGGAGCAGGCTGGGATGCCGTGGCTTTCACCTTCCTTCCGGGGATATTCCTGTGGGCTGCTTGGGCTAGCTCTGCCCTGGAGCCTGTGTGCCAGGGATGTGACAGGCTGTGAAGCTCGTGCTTCCCTGCAGGTCTCTGTTCTCATTCTGCTGGCGGGTTTGTGTGCTGGGTGCCTGTGCAGGTGAGCTGCAGTACCGTGTCATGTGGATGTGCCTCAGCTTGCTGGCCCTGGTGCCTCAGGAGCAGCCTTGCAGCAGTGGCACAGGGCTTGGTGTGGGTTTTGCTGTCAAGAACACTTGGCCACAGCCTAGCCTGGGCTAACAATAGCCTGTCCCTGGCTAATGGGTTTGGGTCAGACTGCTGATGTATCCCAGGGACCTGACTGCAGCTTGCTGGTACTCAGTGGTGTTGGCTTTCTTTCAGAAGCAAGTGTTTCGGTGACTCTCTCTTGCTAGCTCGTGCAGAGGTTTCACCTGAACATCTGTTCTGCTCCCAATGCTCCCAGCAGCTGCCATAGATGTGTTTAGCACTAACAGTTCTGTTTATGAGGCTTTCTCCAGGGTGAAACTGATGTCTGGTCTTAGTTCTGAATCTCTAAACCCAAAATAACTAGGTATATCAAAATAAACTTCTCTTTATACCTCTGCTACAATCAGCAGAGTCTGGCGTTCTGCAGCTATACACAGCTGAGCTTAATAAATGGTCCTCAGCCCTCATTTCCAAGCAGAAGCCCTCATCCTGGACATAGCTCAGCCTCCAATGCTTGTAGAGAGAGCAATCTTTGCAGCTGCTTTCCCCTCATCTCTCCATCTCATATCCCATGAGAGCATCTTTCTGCCTGGGACTGTGCAGGGGTTGGAGTAGCTGAGTTAAGAGGATGTGCTGCTGGAAAACAGGCTGGATCCCATCACCAACAGACCACGTTGCAGTGACTTGTCTGGCTCTCAGGAACTCCAGCTCTTTCCATTTCACTTATATGGGGCTTTCCTCTCAATTCATCTTTCTTCTTTAGCCTCTGCATTCAGGTTTTCCTTGATTATCCCATCATTTCCCAGTCCAGTGGTGTCAAAAGGATGTCAGAGGATGCAGCATAAACTGCTGTGTTCACCATCATACATCACCAGTCTCACGGGGTGTTTCTCACCTTGTTACAGCTGAACAAGCTGGAGGAGGCAGCAAATGCAGCTCACACCTTCTTTATGGCAAACCCTGAGCACATGGAGATACAGCAGGACCTCGAGAACTACAAGACCACGTCAGGGAAGGCCACCTTGATTGACTGGGAGGCCAGGCAGCACATGGTGAGTCTGAGCTGAAGAGGTGCCTGGCTTAAGTGTCAGGAAGTCTGGAGAAGAAAAATTAGGAGGCCAAGAGAGATTAATCTGTGAATGGGGAAATTCTTACCAATACAGCAAAACAAACTCTCCCTTTCAGCATTTTCACTTAAGGCAAGCCTGCTCCTGCCTTCTCTAGACACTCTGCTCTGTGTTTGATTGCAACATCCCCAGCCTGGTCCCTCTATTGAGACAACTCTGGGGTCATCCATGGCTGTGAACACACACCAGCAGGCAGCTCTGATGGAAGCCTCCATGACAGATCTCGGCTCCTGTGTGTTCCTCCATGACAGATCTCAGCTCCTGTGTGTTCCTCCATGACAGATCTCGGCTCCTGTGTGTTTCTTTTTACCTGAGGTCTCCCACCTGGGCAGGGTACATGCACATGAGTGGCTGTGGTGGTGAGGGTGCAGAGTGGCAGGCAAGAGAGTGTCAGCTGTTTCTACCTCCACAAAGCAAAAGCCCAAGTCAAGTGCCAGGGCCACCCACAGCTTCCCAATTTCACAAGACTCAAAGGAGTAGGAGTGGATGTTTGGTGTAATTTATGGAGGTGCTCATTAGGGGCCATTCTAAGAAAGATTTTCCTTGGTCAGGATCAATCTGTTCCCTTGGCATTTAGTGTTGTGGTTTGGTGGGAGGGTAAAAACAAAAAAAAGAATATATATTTTTTAAATAACACGTGATCTAAGAGCAGCACTGAGGATTCCCTAAGTATAGAGGAGTTCAGAAGAACATTTGGGTAGGTTTATTAAGTTCCACTGGTCCAAAAGTCTGTCAATGTCTTAAACATGGTCTGCTACAAGTGGTTATATCTGATAGGTGTCTTGAGAGATTGTCCTCTCCCTGTCCCCTTGTACTTTCTTCTGAGAAGCATCTGCAGGTGGCACGGGCAGGATGCTGTGCTCTGGGTGTAGCCTGCTCATGATTTGTGTTCTGCTTGGCTGCTTTGCAGGAGGACTACAGTGCTGGAGTGAGGCACTATGACAAGGAGGAGTACGAGCTGGCCATTGAGTCCTTGGAGCGTGCCTTGAGAGGATACTACTCTGAGGATGAGGACTGCCAGATCATGTGCGAGGGACCGCAGAGATTTGAGGAGCACGAGTACCTAGATTACAAGGCTGGTCTCTATGAAGCTATTGCAGGTGAGATCTTTCTGCATTTTTAGGGTTCTCACCCTTGGGCTTGAAATGTTTTTAATTACTGAGTTTGGGCCTTTGGCTGGATCTGTTGAAGTGTCTTCCCTTCCACCTCTGCTGCTGGTGAGAAATGCTGTAGGAGGCGCCTGGAAGCGCAGAAAGTGCAAACTCAGAGGACAGTGAACTAGAACATCTTGTTTTGGTCCTGAATAGAAGCTGGGCTAGAAGAATTACATTTCCAGATGCGTGGAGCATTTGCAGCTTTCCGTTAGAGCTGGAAGTTCAGGTGCTTTATCATAAACTGCTTCCGTTTCCCCTGTACACAGTCTCGCACACCTCCCTGGAATCTGGACCTGCTGGCCTTTGTTTATGTTTTCTGTTTCTGCCAGTGTACGAAGAGAGCAGCAGAGTTCTCTTGGCTGTGCTCCAGGTGGCCAGGAAAGTTGCCAGAAAGGCTCGTAACATGGATTTTCTCCCCATCCAAAAGGATGAATTTGTCATTAGTGGAGGCCCACCTAATTATGATCTTGACTGAAATCTCTGGAGAGAATTGAATGTTGCTGTGTAATCTTCAGATTTGCATGTGTGGCTCTGAGCCAGAGAGGATTAAAACAGTTCATTCTCAGTAGAACGGAGATTGTACTTAATTAGTCGTAAGGGAAGGAAGAGCAATAAATTAGGGTTTGTTTGGTGACAGAAATCTTTTTTATCTGCTTATGGTCTTGGAGTTGCATCACGCCCTGAAATCTTGTTTCTTATGTGGAAAATACTTCACTCAGATGCAGAATACTTTTTGGGTTTGCATAATTCTGTTTGTGTCGAGACAGGAAATCTAATTGAAACAACCATGAGGAGAAACCACCAGCATACCGGATGGGAAGCTGCCCTGGTGGGGTTTGTTTACCCAAGCAAAAAATAGAAGTGTTGGAAGGGCTGACTTGGTACCAGTGAGGCTGTCAGCTGATCAGGCCTGCTTTTAGAGCCTTGACCAGGACACACATCAAGAGAGCAGCCTTCAGTGGCAAAGCAAACCCGGCATCCTTCTCACTGAAAGCTGCTGCTCTGCAAACAGGACAAACTGCTCCTGTGAGTGCGAGTGAGCGCAGCCCCAGGGAGCTGAGGTGTTTCTGTGCTGGCCCAGCCTGAGCACAGACAGGGTCATGGTGTGGTGGTGCTCAGAGCAGGACATCACCTCAGAGGGACAACAGCCAGATGGTCCCTGCGAGTGCTGCGGCTTGGCCATGTTTGCCTGGCCATAATAACCCCAAACCCCAGGAGCATTCAGGCACCCAAAGAAACAGGGAGTTGAGGGAAGGAGATAAGATCCATGATGCAACTGCTTTTCTGTAGGAAGCTAGGTGGTTCCTTCCAGGACAGCATAATCCAAAGTTCACCCCTGGTCCAAGGCACTAAGGCCCAGATGTTTCAATAGGGAGTGGGAACATGTAGTATACCAAGAAAAGAGAGTTTAGATTTCTTCAAAACTAATTTATCTTTTCAATCCCAAACTGATTTTCTGTGCTGCTGCCTGGGGTTGAAACACTCTCACCTTTTCCCTCCAGGGACAGGTCCATTTCAGCGAATTGATTCCAGTCTATAAGGCTTATTTCTAGGGCATTTTGGCAGTACCAAGAAAAAGCAGTGCTCCTCAGTGATGGATTATTTCAGATCTAGGATGCTTAAACAGGTTTAAATTACAACAATATGATTTATGTCCTTTCCTTTCTTGCTTTTCTTAATGTAACACCCTGGTTGTGCATGGTGAGTCAGATAACTATTCAGACTACCTGTCAAGAGCACATAGGCACTCTTCTGAGTTTCCACTTGATTTCATTGCAAATTCCTCAGGCGGTTTTTATGGCAGCCCTAAGAAATGCTTTGGTAGCTGAGCACATGGTTATTTTCAAGCCTGTGTTTGTTTCTCAAGGTTTTTAATGGTGTGCAGAGACACAGCAAGCAAATTAGATTCGTAAGTACATTGCAGCAAAGGCTCCAAAATGGAATCAGATGTCAGTGTTGGCTTTGAAATTGTACAGCTGATACAACGCCTGTACTGTGGACTCCCACCAATTAAGAAACTTCATTAATGGTAGATGTTTACCATGTGCTTGTGATTCCTGGGAGATACCTCATCTTTGAGAAGCAGCAAACATGGGGATTTCTGCTGCACACATTTGCACCTCAAACCTTTCAGACTGACCTTGCTTGGCTGTGCTGAGTATCTGCACCAACCCCTCTTAGCTGAACCTCCCCGTGCTCTCAGGAGCTTTCTTGCTGCAGGAAAGGAGAGGATTAAAGATGAGCTGAAGGAAGGGAGTTTGGAGCTGGATTTCATGTGACAGCACATGTGGCCACCTTGTCTTCACATCTCTTCTTGCTTGGCGGGTTTGTCTCTTGGGGTGGAAGTGCCACCTGCAGCCCCTGCACGCCGCCAGCTTCCCCGGGCAGAAGTAGCAGCTCCTGCCACACAAAAGAGATGCTCAAGCTCCCTCTACAGTTGACAGAAGGAGGAAGGCATTTCTTAAGGAGGCCAAAAATGCAACTGCAACTCTGTCAAATTGCCTTTGGGGAGGAGCCTGTGCACACTCACCTGTGCACACTCACCAAAGCAGTGCGAGTTGCACATCCTTCAGCTCAGGAGTTTTAATCTCTGTCTGTCCTTGTCTCGGCATCATCACCATCCTTCTCAGCTCAGACCACGTTCTCCTTCTTCTCCTGGCAGATCACTACATGCAGGTCCTGGCCTGCAAGCACGACTGTGTCCGGGAGCTCGCCACGCGCTCGGGCCGGATCTCACCCATCGAGAACTTCCTTCCCCTCCACTACGACTACCTGCAGTTTGCCTACTACAGAGGTAAAGGCTCTTGTGCTGCTCCTCATATCACCTGCTGAGTTCTGCTCCTTTTGTACCAGTTCAGATTGTTCCATGGGGGAGTGAGGCTGTTTCCCCTGATGTCCATGCTGCAGTGATGCAGAGGCATGGTCTGAAAGAGAAGCAAAGGGCATTGGAAATTGTCTCTTCAAAAGTCAGGCTGACTGAAATACAATTAAGTAGTTTTATGAAGGTGTTTTAGATCATCAGTCAGGTTTTAAAAGCCCAACCTTTAGCTTAAACATTATTATTCTTTAAATAAATCATGCTTTTTAGGGTGCTTTCATTTGCCTTTTGATATTAAAATCCTTGGGATTTATATGTTTCACATTTTCTGAAATGAACTGATAAATTTTCTAAATTAATATATAACAGATATATGAGTTAGCTTATCCCAAGATGCCAATTTTTGCCAATTACCCAATATTTTAAAATTCACAGTAAAGTTGCAGGAGTTAGCAACAAGGCAAAATGTCAGGGATCGGCAGTGCTAAAAGATAATGCCAGTTGTGTGGTTCTGTGTGCTATTTTATTATGTTCTGTTGCATAAAAGAAAATAGAAATCTGCTCTTTCAGGCTTTTGCTAATAACTTTCAACTGAAAGGAGCAGACTGTGCAAGGGTCAAAATTTCTATTCAAACATAAAAATCCTTCATTCATCAACACAACAGGAAGAAAGCAGGAGGAGTCAGCTCACGTTTGGTGTACAAGCTTCTTTATTCCTCTGCCCAGTTAGATGTTTACTGTGGTGGGTAAAACCTGCTGGGCCCTGAGAGATGCTGCACAGATGAGAAGCAGTTTGATGCTGGACAGTGTCCACATCCTGCCCATCCAGCTGGATCCAATTTGGATCCCATTTGGTCTGTGCATGATGGCAGAAAAGTCTTGTCTCTGTGCCTCAGTTTCCTTGCTGATGAAATGGAGTGGTTAAGACAAAATGGCATCAAAACAGCCCTGTGAAGTGCTGGGCTGCCACTTCAGCTGATGAGGAGCTCAGGCTGGGCTTCCCTCCCTGCAGAGTTCCCTTCTGGGCCCCCCTGTGAGCCCCCTGTGCCCCCCTGACCACTGTCGTGTTGCCCTCCAGTTGGTGACTACGTAAAAGCCCTGGAGTGTGCGAAGTCCTACCTGCTCTTCCACCCGGACGATGAGGATGTCCTGGAGAATGCAGGTTATTACGAGGGCCTCCTGGAAGGTACAGTGGATCCAGCCACCATCAAACCCAGAAAGGTGAGAGTGAGTGACACCTGAGAGCTCTTGGTGGGAAGCTTTAACAAAGAAATCTGCTGGAAATAAAAGCAGCTTGGCAGCTTTTCCCCAGTGGGACCACTTTGAAGAGAGGAGCAGAAGTGCTGGGCTCGGTGGTGATGCTGTGGTGGTGATTTTCAGGGTGCAAGTTCAGAGTCACTGGTGTGGGGGAGAAGCTGATGGACAGGATTTGCTTTAAATGGGGACTTCAGCCTAGTAAAGCCTGAGCAAGGGCAGGGAGGGCAGTGACCAACAGTGTAAACCCTCCTCTACCCCAGGGCTCCCCAGGGAGGAATTTTCCCAGGGGAGGCTGGGATCTCAGCATTGCTCTCAAGTCTCTTAGCTTGGAGTTCAGGGCTCAGCCTGTTCTGCAGGGAGTAGCTTTTCTGTCACAGGGTTAGGCTGGAGTCAAATAACCAAACAGTGTGTGTTCCATCACCCAGCAGGACAGGCTTCCTCTCCAGTATGGGCAGCCTTTATCTGTGGCCCTGGGGCTGCCTTCCTCACCATACAGAAGTTCCATCCCATCCCATCCCATCCCAATCTCATCCCATCCCTGCTCATTCCCCTCTCACCATAAGAAGAGTGTTGGCAGGAACTGATTTTTCCATTTCTTTGGGCATTGCTTGACTTCCAGGCAAATCAAGGTGAATTTGGTAAAGTACTAAAAAATAAAAGCAAAATGATAAAAAGGAAAACAAGAAAAATTGTTGTTTTTCCTCACAAAATTAATCTAGGAAAAAAGCCCCTGAAGTTGACAAAAACATTTTCTGTAAAAATGAATTGATTTTTGCTTTGCACAATAGTTTTCTAGGAGAAACACCAGTGTTTTGTTTGCAGATTTTTCATTCAAAATAAAGCTGTCTGATGGACAATTTCCAGCTGGCTGAGCTTTGTGGCTGCCATCCAAGCACTCTGAGTGCATCCCAGGGCCAGGCCATGGGCTCTGTGTGAGGATCTGAGGCACAGCCCAGCCAGGGTCCCTGCCCCACCAGCCTGAACTTGCCCCTATTCTGCAGCTGGGGTTTCTCTGGCCAGCCTTTTGCCCAGATATTTCGAGGCTCTCCAAGGTGCTCAGGAGTTTCTGCCAGCTATGGCCATGTGTTCTGGGGCTTTAGGCTTCCTAAATGAGTTGCTGAACACCTTCTGCCATGTACTGAGGGTTGCTCCAAGCATCCCTCGCCACACTGCGGTCTGCAGCATTGCATGGAAACCAAACCCCTCTGAAGCAGAGGTGCATTGCCAGTGTCTTGCAGGAGCTGGCCATGTGCGACTGCTCCTGTTTTCCTTCTCTTTCCAGGAGGCCAAGGCGCTGCTGCGGCGCCACAAGCTGGAGTCTCACCTCTTGCAGGTGGCTGCGGCCGGGCTGGGATACGCCTACACGGAGCCGGTAACGCCGGGGTGTGCTGTGGCCAGGACCTGCTCCCCCCTGCCCCTCTCCTATAAATCCACTCCTGCCTAGGTGACTCAGGAGCTGGGTCTTGGCCTGGTTTGTTCCCTGTAGGAAAATAGTGATGGCAAAGCAAAGAAGGCATTCCTGGGGTGAAGGAGAGGCATGTACAGCCTTGTTCAGCTCTCTTGCCATGGTGTCTGAGTCTCAGCCACTGCCGTGGTGATGGGGGGAGACAGAGATGCCTGGGCAAGCTGGGCTTCCTAGGTACTCATTACACTGTGCCAGTTTGGGTTCACATTTTCAATCTGGTGACCTCAGGCCATTGCCCAAAGTTATGTGGGATAGAACCCGAGAGGCTGGCTGATGTCTCTGAGAGTCAGGCAGAGCAGGTAATGCCCTGGCTTTGGCTGGAGCATTAAATGCAGAAATTTGTCCTCTCTTTTCCCACAGAACTACTGGAACAGATACGGTGCCCGCCAGGATGAGCACAGGTGAGCCACAGTCGCCCCAGCTGAGCTGCAGCTTCACCATTCCCCAGGGTGGGATCAAGGGGATGTGCTCATGGGGAGGGTACCAGCCTGCCACTCAGGGGCGCTGCCAATCCACCCAGCACACCACCCTGGTTGAATTAGGGCCCTTTGCCCCTTATTGCAAACACTGCCACAAGAACCTTATTTTACATGAGTGCCTCAAAACCAGCGATGGTCTAGTGAGAACTTGATGGCTGAGGCAAGTGGTGCTGGTCAGATTTGTTGGTGTCTGTGCTTTGTTGGTGGAAACTGTTGCTCGCATTACCAGAACAGCTACAGGACAGGGTGAAGGCTTCAGCTTGTATGATTGTGACATTTGTACAAAGCACTGATTTGCTTGGGGTTTTTGTGTATTAGTTTCCAAAGGGTGCAAAAGTACAAGTCCAAGAACTTGTGGCCAAAGTCATGATGTTCCTCTTCTCTTTTGCTCCTCAGTGTCCCCTCAAGCATCAGCAGTGAACCAGAGGATGGGCCCCGGCTGTCCCTGACAAAGAAACCCATGCCAAAGCCAGGTCGAGAGCTCAAGGAGGGTAAGGCTGATGAAGATGTTTCAACAAAAACAGGGAATTTTCTTTCCTGTTGCTAGAGACTACAGACTGCAAAGGCTGGCCACTGAGCCACTCGTATTTAAGGGAGCTCAAGTTTTGCTTAAGAGACAGAGAAGTCTTCAGTGCTGCCACAGCATTTCTGGGACTGTAGATTCCAGGGCACTGCTGTGCCTTTGGACTTGTTTTTCCCACCTGCTGAGCTACTCAGTACAGAGCCCTGAGATGTGGAGCTGGGAAGCTGGGTCTTCCTCACTGTGGGGAAAGCAAACCAGCAAACAGGAGTCTTTCTTCCAGGTGCTTTTAAGATCAACATGTTCCCTGTTGCCCAGGCTGCAGAAGGATGGATGCTGGAAACAGCCTGTCCTGATGCTTTGCTAAAAGTGCTGGATCACACCATACTAGCAACCACTTCTCTTTGCAGACTGGGTTATGATTTCATGTTTTAGCCCACATGAAATCTCTTGTTTATAAGCCTGTCAGCAGACATTTCAACTGATTTCAGCACATTTTCAGCAACCACAGAAAATACCATAACATCTTCTACTAAAGAAAGGATTTTTCCCCTTAACAATTTTGAAAAACAATATTGTAGCCAAGCACCAAAGCAGAGTCCTTGCTCCAAAACAACAGGGTCTTGAGCCAGGAGGTGTCTTGTGTCTCTAGTGAGGCAGCTCCACAGCAGCAGGCAATTAAACCTCCCTGTATTGCAATGGGTGGTAGTGCTTTTTGAGGAATTTCACAGCTTTCCCTAGCCCAAGTTGTGTCCAGCTGCTCAGCATTGTTCAGAGTGTTCTTATCCCTTCTCTAGCTATACATAAAATAGGCAAATACCAGAGGAATATACCAAAGATCTTGCTTAAGCCAAGAGCTGGTTGAATTATATTTGTTGGCCTGTTTGCTGTTTATAACCGAGTAATTTCAGAGTCCTTCTTTCTGTTTTTATTTCTTTCTATGCTCTAATTCTGGTTTACTTGCAGAATGTTTTTGTTTACAAAGGAAGCTGAAACCTTTCAAAAAGAAACTGGGATTTTTATCCATCCTGCTGCTGCCTTTCTCTATAGTAATTTTTTCTTTCTTTTTAGTTGGAAAAAATAGAAAAGGCCAAAAGAGAAGAGTCTGTTTTAATTCTGTACTCTTCTGTACTTCTACCCTTCCCCCCCTTCCTCCTTTCTGCCAATTCCTTCACTTCCAAAAGTCCAAAGAATTCCTCAGTTTCCTTGGGGTGTTTTTCACAGAGCACGGACACAGGACACAGGTTTGTCTCCTGGCTGGTGCTTAGAGCAGGCAGAGGCAAGGAAAGCAGGTGGGAGCACACTGTCAGTGTGGGACAAGGGTTCAGTGTCCATGGCACAGAGCTGCCCCACTAGTTCCCTGGGAGGAACAAGAGGAAATGTTGGAAGTGTTAAATGATGCCTTCATGTTCATCCCTCATGTGCCTCTGGCTGGGGTAGAGCAACATCTGAGCTGGAAAACTCAGCTCTGTGTTGGAGCATGCCAAGAGTTTGGATTTGAGAATTCTGATTCTGATCCAGCTGCATTTGCAGTAAGTGTGGTTATCAAGCAATAAAATCAGCACAGTGAACACCAGAAACGTGCCATCTTTTCAGTTTCAGAGAAACCTAACTCTTCAGAAATAAAGCTGTGGGCTAATGACAGGGTTCTGTGGGGCTTATGTGTCCTCCATAGGCCAAGGAGATCTGCCAAGAACACAGCTTTGACTCAATAGACAGGAAAAGTAAAAGTTACAAAACATTGTCACAGAGAAGTTTCCTTGTGGCACATGGTGAGAGGAACTCTGCGGCTCTGTTTCCTCTATTTCATTGCCTGTCTGTGACAACAAATAATTTTCTTCACAGTTTAGATGTATTTAATTTTTCTCCCGGAGAAACATCTGGTTTAGGCTTTTATTGTTACCATTTCTTTCCTTTTCTTTCTTCAAGGAGATATGTGGAAGGGGCTTCAAAGGACGGTGGTTTAGGGGCCTTGCTCTGGTTTTTTGTTCAGTCAGATTTGATGGGGATGGATTGAAACCTCTCGTAAAAAGCTTGCAGGCAGAGGGAGGCCGCTCAGAGGCTGGGTGTGAGGGATGGCAGGGACACCCATGGCAGCTCCTTTGTCTCAGTGGAGGAGGATTATCCTGAGAGTCCTCTGGCTCACCCACTCACTCCCTGCCCTCCTTCTTGGAGGAGAGCAATGCTTGCTGCAAGCTCAGCACCGTGTGAGGTTTTCTCTGTGTATAGAAGGCAAAAAACACTGATGACAGTTGCAGAGAGTGGCTTTGCATGCCAAGCCAGCAGCATCCACACAGCACAAATGCAATGGGAACCTACATTGGTGTTGACAGCCGAGCTGGAGAGCTAAGTTAGCCACTGTCCCTGTCTACCTCTGTGTCCCTCTGGAGTTTGGTGTTTCCAGGCTGTGGTCCCTGCATTTGCAAGGCAGCTGTTGAGAAGGTAGAAAATGCTGATGTTCCTGCAGCAAATTGATTNGTTTATAACCGAGTAATTTCAGAGTCCTTCTTTCTGTTTTTATTTCTTTCTATGCTCTTATTCTGATTTACTTGCAGAATGTTTTGGTTTACAAAGGAAGCTGAAACCTTTCAAAAAGAAACTGGGATTTTTATCCATCCTGCTGCTGCCTTTCTCTATTGTAATTTTTTCTTTCTCTCTTTTTAGTTGGAAAAAATAAAAAAGGCCAAAAGAGAAGAGTCTGTTTTAATTTTGTACTCTTCTGTACTTCTACCCTTCCCCCCCTTCCTCCTTTCTGCCAATTCCTTCACTTCCAAAAGTCCAAAGAATTCCTCAGTTTCCTTGGGGTGTTTTTCACAGAGCACGGACACAGGACACAGGTTTGTCTCCTGGCTGGTGCTTAGAGCAGGCAGAGGCAAGGAAAGCAGGTGGGAGCACACTGTCAGTGTGGGACAAGGGTTCAGTGTCCATGGCACAGAGCTGCCCCACTAGTTCCCTGGGAGGAACAAGAGGAAATGTTGGAAGTGTTAAATGATGCCTTCATGTTCATCCCTCATGTGCCTCTGGCTGGGGAAGAGCAACATCTGAGCTGGAAAACTCAGCTCTGTGTTGGAGCATGCCAGGAGTTTGGATTTGAGAATTCTGATTCTGATCCAGCTGCATTTGCAGTAAGTGTGGTTATCAAGCAATAA
Organism: Bombycilla garrulus; assembly: GCA_013400315.1. Lineage (NCBI taxonomy): Eukaryota > Metazoa > Chordata > Aves > Passeriformes > Bombycillidae > Bombycilla > Bombycilla garrulus. The sequence continues at coordinate 948,457 of VXBU01004789.1, forward strand.
AATCAGCACAGTGAACACCAGAAACGTGCCATCTTTTCAGTTTCAGAGAAACCTAACTCTTCAGAAATAAAGCTGTGGGCTAATGACAGGGTTCTGTGGGGCTTATGTGTCCTCCATAGGCCAAGGAGATCTGCCAAGAACACAGCTTTGACTCAATAGACAGGAAAAGTAAAAGTTACAAAACATTGTCACAGAGAAGTTTCCTTGTGGCACATGGTGAGAGGAACTCTGCGGCTCTGTTTCCTCTATTTCATTGCCTGTCTGTGACAACAAATAATTTTCTTCACAGTTTAGATGTATTTAATTTTTCTCCCGGAGAAACATCTGGTTTAGGCTTTTATTGTTACCATTTCTTTCCTTTTCTTTCTTCAAGGAGATATGTGGAAGGGGCTTCAAAGGACGGTGGTTTAGGGGCCTTGCTCTGGTTTTTTGTTCAGTCAGATTTGATGGGGATGGATTGAAACCTCTCGTAAAAAGCTTGCAGGCAGAGGGAGGCCGCTCAGAGGCTGGGTGTGAGGGATGGCAGGGACACCCATGGCAGCTCCTTTGTCTCAGTGGAGGAGGATTATCTTGAGAGTCCTCTGGCTCACCCACTCACTCCCTGCCCTCCTTCTTGGAGGAGAGCAATGCTTGCTGCAAGCTCAGCACCGTGTGAGGTTTTCTCTGTGTATAGAAGGCAAAAAACACTGATGACAGTTGCAGAGAGTGGCTTTGCATGCCAAGCCAGCAGCATCCACACAGCACAAATGCAATGGGAACCTACATTGGTGTTGACAGCCGAGCTGGAGAGCTAAGTTAGCCACTGTCCCTGTCTCCCTCTGTGTCCCTCTGGAGTTTGGTGTTTCCAGGCTGTGGTCCCTGCATTTGCAAGGCAGCTGTTGAGAAGGTAGAAAATGCTGATGTTCCTGCAGCAAATTGATTTAATCTCCTTGTGTTCCCATTGCTTGTTTCTTTTGTTACTGATGGGAGGCCAAACTCTGCTCCCTGCTGTGGAGCTCTTTGCCTGTCAGCACACCTGGGTGACATCAGCTGGCTCCAGCCATTGTACAAGATGTCAACAAGGCCAGGGTATCTTCAACAGGATGGTTTTGTGTCTCTCCTCAGGGGGCCCTCTTCTCTACAGCGATGTGAAGTTTGTCTACAACTCTCAGCAGCTGAATGGCACCCAGCGAGTGCTGCTGGACAACGTCATCTCGGAGGAGCAGTGCCGGGAGCTGCACAGGGTGGCCAGTGTGAGTGGGCAGTGGCCCTGGGCTGAGTGTGACAGCTGAGTGTGTCATCAGCCTCTGGAGAGCCCCTGGGTTCGTGCCTTGCTGAGTGTTACAGCTGATGGCCTGTGGGGACCAGGGGGATGCTTGTCCCCAGTGCACACCCCTAAGGGCAGCACGGGAGCTGCTGCTCCATCCTGGGCTGCTCTTACCAACACCATGCCAGACAGAGCCTGTGCAGGAAGAGCTCTTTCCCTGTGTTATAACCCCAAAGGATGCTCAGCCACAAGTCCGGTTGAGCCCTCTCATTCACCTATACATGAGCTTGGGAAGGGCCTGAGGGTGCCTGAACATGAGGAGGTGGGTGGTTGATATCCAGCATCTGTGTTCACAGAGCAGCAGCACCTTTCCACCCCAACTCACCTGGCCCAGTGAATGCAGCCCTGGGGAATTTAGGGAAGAGGGTGCCATGAACTTCCACTGCAGCTCCCTCTCTCCTGACAAACCGTTCGTGTCTTCCAGGGGATCATGTTGGCTGGAGATGGTTACAGGGGCAAAACCTCCCCCCACACCCCGAATGAGAGATTTGAAGGAGCCACTGTCCTCAAAGCCCTCAAGGTGCAGCTCCCTCTCCCTCTCCCATGCCCTCCCTCCCAGTCTGCACATGACTCTGACCTCTCTTTGCTCCTCTCCCTGCCCAGTACGGCTACGAGGGCCGTGTCCCACTGAAGAGTGCCCGGCTGTTCTACGACATCAGTGAGAAGGCTCGCAGGATCGTTCAGTCCTACTTCCTGCTCAACTCCACGCTCTACTTCTCCTACACACACCTGGTGTGCCGCACCGCGCTCTCCGGTGAGGCACCGGGGCTGCCAGTGTGCAGGGGGCTTGGAGGGGTTCAGCCCTCCAGGGGGGTTTATGAGTGGGGGTCCCAGGCTCAGAGGAGCTCTGTTTTGCTTAATGCTTAAATTGGTGGCCAAAGGCTGGGCAAAGTCAGCATCCCACAGCAGCAAAAACTGGGCACTGCTGTCCCCAAAAAAATAATTTGTGGGATGTCGCTTGGTTTTCATATCTGCAACTCTTCTGTTTTCTCCTCATTTTTCTCTTGCCTCCTCTTGTCTGTCCCTTCTCCTTCCCATCCCAGCTCCAGCCCTCCATCTCGCTTCCCTGCAGTCAGGAACAGGCAGAGCTGTGCACGTCTGAGCCTCAGATGTCACCTTTTGTCCCCAGCATTCCTTTCCTCCTCTCACCTGTGAACACCACCTGGAGTGGGGTCAGGGTGGGACCCCACAGAGCATGGCATTTCCATCTCATCCATCCCTTCTCCTTCCCCCTTCCTCCACATGGTCCTGCCTAGGCCAGCAGGAGCGAAGGAATGACCTGAGCCATCCCATCCATGCTGACAACTGCCTCCTGGACCCCGAGGCCAACGAGTGCTGGAAGGAACCTCCTGCCTACACCTTTCGGGATTACAGGTAGGAAGGAAGGGAAGGGATCTCCCTAGGGACTTCTCTCCCTCTGGCTGTCCCCCACTCATGTCTTAGTGGAGCAGTGTGGGATCTGTCCAGGAGGTGCGGGTCAGCCTTGAGACCTCCCCAGTGCTCCCCTAACTGGGGTTTCCCACTTCCTTCCCCAGTGCCCTCCTGTACATGAACGCAGATTTTGAAGGTGGCGAGTTCATTTTCACCGAGATGGACGCCAAAACTGTGACAGTGAGTTGGTGCTGTGGGCCAAAAGCTGTTCCTCAGCAGACCATGCTCAGGGCTCTGGGCTTCCCTGGGCAACCTGTGGTTCCTGCCTTGCAAACAGCCCATACAAAATCCTCCTAGAGGATTTTGCTCCCTCCCTAGAGGCCGTGCCAAGCAGTGAACCTGCGGATTAGGGGTTCTCCCCACCCCAGTGCAGGCAGAGGGATGGCTGGTAGTTGTCCCTGCCTGGAGGGACAGCTGCTGAGCTGCCACCCCATCTCGTGGTCGAACATGAACTGGTGTCTCCACACTGATGCAGTGCCTGATCCAGGTCTCTTGTTCCAGTGTGGGTCACAGTGGTGGACATCAGACCCTGCGAGGGATGTGGCCTGGGCATGAGCCCTCACCTCTGTTTGGGGCCATTAAGGAAGCTGGGCACCCACTCTGTGGTTGGACAGAGGTCTGGGCACCATGCTGGGCTCTCTGGAGAAGCTGGAGGGTAGATGGTGTCTACTTCAGTGCTTGAGGGTTGATTTGGTTGGCACTGCTGCTCCCAAGGTCCTGGAAGACTCCTGTGGACTCTGCCAAGAGAAGAAAGAAAGAAAGAGGTGTTTCACAGCTATGCCAAGTTACCCTGGACCTCTCTGGAGTTAGGCCATGGCCCCAGTTTTGCTCCAGGTGGTCACCTGTAGGCTGTGCAGAGGCTCCATGCCATTATGTTTATTCTGCACGATGTCTGCATGGCAGGAGCAGGCTTCACACCTCCCTGTTTACCCCACACGTTTTGCCAGCCATGCCAGAGCTCTGCACGTCCCTCAGAGCAGCTCACCGCGTCCTGGGGCGTTGCAGAGGGATGCCCAGTGAGGTCCCACGCCCTGACCCGTGGTGAGCCCAGCCACAGGCAGTGTGTGCAGCCATGCTGCTCCTTGCCAGCTGGTTGTGCTGTCTCCCTGCAGGCCTCCATCAAGCCCAAGTGTGGGAGAATGATCAGCTTCTCGTCGGGCGGCGAGAACCCGCACGGGGTGAAGGCGGTCACCAAGGGCCAGCGGTGCGCCGTGGCTCTCTGGTTCACCTTGGACCCTCTGTACAGAGAGCTGGTGAGTGCCTCCATCGTGATATCAGGGGAGTTGGGGCATACCCAGCGTCCCACAGGAACCAGGACCATCTTATTTTCTCCAGTCCCAGTACATCTGTTTTCCTCCCATTGCACCCTGTGCAGCAGCACTCCCTTGAATGAGCTGGTGGCTCCAGGAGAGGTTTTTCCTGCCACTCCTGGTCCTGGGCACCCATTGCCCTTGGCCCGTGGGGTGCAGTGCCGGGCTGGGGTGCTGAGTGGGGCGTGGAAGGGCTCTGTGCAGGGCTGGGCTGGCCATTTCTGACACCTAGTGGCAGCAGTCTGATGGATGGGGAACTCCTCCAGAGCCATCCTCCGCTCAGAGGGCTGTGCTGAGTCCTGCTGCTAAGTCCTCTCATAGGCATTTTGGCAACTTGAAGTCCATGGCTCTGGGCACCCAGAATACCTTGGAGGATATGGATTGTGATGCCTTTCACCAGGCATCCTCCAAATTCAGTTCTAAAAAGCTTTTAAAAAGCTGCTGTACCAGTCCCTGCCTCCCTTTGGTAGCAATTCTGGTCTGTAAAAATAAAAGATACAAGACTGAGCAAAACTTAATGCAAAATGCAGAATGCAAAACCCTCATTCCTTTGCCTTGTGATGGAGGTGAAAAGCTTATTTTCAAACATGTACTTCAATGTCTCTCAGTTTTTTGCACTAACAGAAATTCCTCCAGGCTTGGTGCCTGTGTGGTAGGAGATCAGCCTTGTCCAGGGAGCTGGAAATCAACAACAAGCAAAGGGAACAGGAGGAGACAGTGCTGTGGCAATGGCTGCTAGTGGAGTGTGATAAGGGAACTACAGAACATCAGCTCTGCTCCAGTCACTGCAGCCCTGCAGGGAGGAGGGAATGAGGTATTGAGTTGGAAAGGGATTTAGTTAATTTTGCCCAGCAAATCCACAGCTCAAATCCCTGACTCTCCCTCGTCCTCTCACCTACACTGCTGGTTCTGTGGTAAAATCCTTACTGTGTGTCCTCCCTGCAGCCTGAGCCTCACTGAATTAGCTGGAGCAGGCACTGAAGCTCTGCTGTGACCGTTTTTTCCCTTCCCCTCTTGCAGGAACGAATCCAGGCAGATGAAGTGATTGCGATGTTGGACCAGGAGCATCTAGGACCCAGTGAAATGAACATCAACCCAAAGGATGAGCTATGAACTAGGCCAAAGACTTTTTCTATTAAATATTTATTTAATATTGTTAATCTTATTAGAACCCTTCTATTTTTGTACAGAGATGCTGTATAAATTAACAAGTTAATATGATTGTGGAGTTTCAGGAATGCCTCTTCTGTGTTTCGCACAGCTTTTGCTGGAACCCTCATCCCTGTGCCAGAATCTCCTGGTGGGGCTGACTCCACTTCCAGCATTCCCCGGTTTTCTCTAGCACTTCTCAGGACTCATTCAGGCCCACTCTACCCCCTTGGAGAACCTGTTTTGTTTTTTTTTCTTTCTCAACCAAAAAATAGCTGCTTCTCTTTAGCATCTGCTGGAGAAAACTCTCAGGTGTCCTAATGCACCAGCCTTCCTGCTCCTGCTTCCTGCTAGGGGAAACTGGAGCACAAAAACTGGAGCTGTGACTGTCCCTCACCATTTGAAATGTGCCTTTTAGGGAAAAAAAAACCAACAAAGGAAAACCCAAATCCTAGCAAAGCGGAAATACCTATGAAGCCATGCACAGCTGATGTTTGGGCATTAATTCTGACAGAGCTTCTGGAAATCAGCTGCTGAGCAGGGGCCTGAGCTGTGCACAGGCGTGAAGGGATGTGATTTGCAGCTGACTCTGGTGAAATAAGGTCTGTCACTCATGTTCGGTCCCTGCTCTTGCTGAGGGCCTGGGAACATGAAGGATGCTGCTTCACACTCCATCCTTTGAGCTTCCAGCCCAGTCTGCTGCTGGTAGAACCCAAAGTTTGTAGTCATAATTTCTGAGTCCCTGTTGGAAAGCAGCTTAGGAAGTTGCAGAGCCATGGTGTTGGGTAGTCATGGTGTAGCTCTGTGCTCTGGATTTCCTGGCTGCATCCTCCCATCCTGGCAGTGCAGAAGCAGCAGATGTTCATGGTGTGGTAATATCTTTTTGCTCAGAGTAGTTCTGACCCTGAGGATGTTGCAGTGAAAGCAAGTACTCAAGTAATTGCTGCTAAGCCAGTAAATCATTCCTCCCCAACCATTAAATTTAATCCCGTGTGTGGGATCAGAGCAGCCCCTGTCTCAATCAGGACAGGCACTGAGTCACAGAATTGCTGTCACAGACATAAGGACAGCTTTTGTGTTGACCCAACAGCTGCTTCTGCTGCTGGAATGCAGTTCCTAAAAGGCAGGTTTTAGCAATCTTCACTGTTGAAATTACTGCAAGGCTGCAATCTATCCAGAAAACACTGCAGGGACCTTTGCTGGAGTTCACACCCTCAAGCTGCTTTACTCAGCTCCCTGCTGCATTGGCTCTTTTGTCAGTCCTTTTCTGCTCCCCTCTGCCAGTTTTGGCATTCTCAGGACTCAAACTCTGCAATAGAGAATCGTCTTTTCTCTTTGCTCCTGTAGCTTGTGCCTATTCAAACCTCCCAGTCTCAGAAGCCCTCTCTTCCCATCCAGTCACTGGCTGCAAAGGCTGCAGACAGGGATTGTCCTTCTGTAGAGACGTCCTCAAAAGCTGCTCCTGCACAAGATAGAGGAACTCTGTGCATCTGGAAAAAGAAAAGCCCAGACTGTGAAGAGGGAAATATTACCCAGAGAATGCTGGAATAGTCATTTGCTGCATCTCCTCCAATGCTGCATCTGCAGAAGAAAAGGCTCTGGGCATTTTTAAGCTATTGCTTATTCCTTTATCGTTATCTCCCTTCTTCATAGATTGTTGAAAAGATTCATCAGGTTGGCTCCCCAAAGAACTGCCCCAAAGAACAGGTTTCAACTGCCTTTGAAGAGACTTCCCTGCTAAAGTGCCTCTCTGTAAATACTTAACTCCATCCCCCTTTTCAAAACAGCCAGAAGAAAAACTGGGGAGAAGAAGGAGCTGTTCAGTTTGAAGACCTGACCCCATTTTATTGTCCCTCCACGTGTACCACACTGCTTCATCCAAGGCTTGACTCTGAATGCTGCACCTTCCTTGTGGGTCTGTGCTGCCATCCCCCAACAACCATTGCCCAAGTGCATCCTGCAGAGCTGCCCCTCAGTGCAGCCCAGCCGTCCCAGGGATCCCACCAGCTGGTTCTCCTGCAAGGAGGTGCAGGGGCTGGCACAGGTCATGGATGTTTGTTGCTGTGGTGGTTAGCGAGAGCTGTGTCTAAATCCAGGGAAAATAAACTAAACTCATCTGGGCCTTTCTTTGTCTTTCCTCAGTCAAATATCAGAAGGAGAGACCGGGGAATTTGGGGTCTGCTTCAGGATGGTACCTGTGCCTTTGGGGTTTCCTACCTTGGACCTTAGAGCACAGCCCCCTCTCTGTGCTGGAGGAGCATGGACTCTGTGTGTGCTTCTGGCTGCCTGTCCATCTGCCTTGCTCTGAGTGCAGCTGTGCAGTAACTCCCTCCCACACCAGGGACGTGCTCCAGGCAGTGTGGTGAGCAGGAGGGAGTCACAGCCCCTGTGCACTGCTGGGGTGTTCAGGGCCACAGCCACCTCGGGTGGAACAGCTCTGGTGCAGAGCCATGGAGCAGCCTCAGGGGAGGCATCATTTCAGGACTCATTGAAAACATTCCCCAAAAAAGCAGAGGACTCTGGGCTGCCTGGGCCATGCCTTTCACCCTGCTGCTCTGCCAGTGAGACCTGCTGGCAGCCTGGGCCAGGCTGAAGCCAGGAAATGGGAATGCAGTGAGTCAAAGGCACTTTTCCTGTTTGTTTGTTTGTTTGTTTTTCCAGCTCTGCTCTGGCAAAGTCTAGCTCAGAAGTGGATTTGTATTTCTGCTGCAACAGCAGAGGTGGGTGCCAGGTTTATTGGCACTCTGTAGCCTCACAGGAGCAAGTCACAGAACTTTTTGGGGTATGCACCAAAATACAAGGTAGGTTTTTGCATCTGTGGTATCCAAGTGGGATGGGTTGCCACCAAGGTGGCTTGGACTGAGAAATGAATTTTAACTCTTGGATTTGATGTGGGGGCCTGGCATCTGCCAGAGCTGTCAGGGTCACATCCAGAGTGCCTGCAGGGCATCCCTGCAGAAATCAAGCTGACAACAATACTGAATGTATACACTCCTCCTTGGTCAAATATACCCCAGGGACAACCTGGTGCACTAACATTTTTGTTTCCTCCTACTTCAGTTCATGCTGTTACTCCTTTCCTGACCTGCCAGTCTGGTAATTGCTGCTTCCTAGAGCTCTGTCAGGAAGCAGCTCCCCAGGGAGGCAGTGCCTGCAGTCACAGCACTGAGCACAAAACTGATGTGCATTTCAGAGCACATTTGATGGCTCCCAGGCCAGCTCCGAGCTTCTCTAACCAAGGCTTGCCCACCAAAGGGAAGCACAACTGACTTAGGTGTTGCCCTTCTGTTGGACATTCCCCAGGTCTATCCCCAGAAACTTTAGGAGATGGAGGTGATTGAACCATACCTTAGCTCCTTGTTCACTCTGCTGTGCCCTCCCTCATAATAGTAATAATTGCAGAGTGGGATTAGCAGGGTTGATTTATGACAGTCAACAAGGAAAAAACAACCTACACATAAAGGAAACGTAATGGAATTTAAAAGTATTTAAAACAACAGCTGGGGTACTTTCTGTGTGTGTGTGTGTGTGTGTGTGTGTGTGTGTGTTTGGGTGTTTGGTTTTGAAACTGAAGCCTGCATGCTGTTACTCTGTGCCAGGGGACCTTTACTACCAAGGAGATTTGTTTTGCTTTCATGTCACGTCCAAGCGGGCCCAAGCCAAGTTCACTCACCCTTGCACAAAGCTGCTGCAGGTTGCGGGGGCACTGGGCCAGCCTGATCTGTGCCACAGGCATGTGTCAGCAAAGGGAAGTCCATCATATTTCAGGACAACACAGATGAAATGATGCCTTCAGTAAGGACAAGATTGCACTTGGCAGCCAGGGAGGCAAAGAGTGTGAAGAGCGAGTGGCAGCAAAAGCACCAAGGCTTGGGGAGCAGTGGCTAACAGGAATCATGGCAGCCCAGCAAGGCACCTGACGCCTCATCCAGAGGGTAGGAGCATGGAAAACACCTTGTGTAAGTAAAAAACCTCCAAGAGAGGCCAGCAGAAAGCCTGAGGCTGAGCCCCCTTGGGCTGTAAATGCCTTACTCGAAGTGGCTGCTGGAAGCTTCTCTCCAGTCAAAAGCTCACCCCAAAACCTCACCTGAAAATAAGACTTGTGGGTGCTTAAAAATTCCTGAATCTACACTCAAGGCTGAAATACTTAAAGTGCTTTATGTCCAGTGGCTACAGTCTAAAGGAACCTGGACATTTCATAGGCATTAGCCTGAGAGACTTTCTGAGACATTAATTTAAGCAACAGAACCTTGCCAATGTTCTTGTGGAGCTTAGGGCCATGTGGACAGTCACTCTCCAACAACTCCATTGAATGATGACTAATCCCCATTATTTCCAAACTAGGCCGTAGTAAACTTATAAAATAAGGTGTATTTGGACTTTTTGTATATCCTCTTTATTTCCCAGTCTCTAGACAGACACCCCAAAATACAGCAGTTCTGTTCAGCCTGTGAGCCCCGCTGACAAGCTCCATCCCACCCCACAGGTGCAACCCTCCTGCTGGATCCCCAGCCTGCTGCTGGCTCTCTGATCAGGTGGTGGAGAATTTGGGTGGCACCAAATTCTGTGAGGTTGGCAAGGGTGCAACCTCCCTGTGCAAGGGTGTCCCCACCTCGAAGGAGCTGTGGCCATGGGTGGGAGCAGAGGCTGCCCTGGTTTGTCAGCTTTGCATTGTAGCTGCTGAGTGCCTGAGAGCTGCAGCAGCTTGGCCAGAGAAAAGAGTGGGCAAAGCAAGGAGATGGAGTTTGCACTGAGCTCTGGTCATCTTTCCTGCTTACACATGGGCAGAGCCAACCTGAACACTCACAGGCAACTGAACATCTTCCCATGAAAAACTGTCATTAAAAAAAAAAAATAAGGTTGTTTCCTCCTGTCCACACCCTTGCCCAGCCTGGGGGAAAAAAAAGAACAAAACAGCTGGCAGTGAGATAAAAATGGGCTTGTCCTGCTTTGGGGAAGAACTATATTAAAAGAGGAAAGAAGTATGTGTGTCTTTTGTTTCCACAACTGCTCCTTATGTCCACACCCCACTGTAAGAGCCACCTTTTCCTGGGGGAAGTGTTCCTGCTTGTCTATGCTTTGGGGTATGACTCTGGCCAGGTTCCAGAGCACTGTGCTCTTCCCCACTGTGGATGGGCCCATATTTATGTGTGCTTCACCTCCCACCCCTCCATTTCCAGCACCCAGATGGATGAGATGCCTCGGTGTCATGGAATGCAGCCATGCACAGTCAAATCCTGCACTGCTGTTCACCCCAAGCACAGCCCTGCCTTCACTTTGGGCCTGGGGCTCCACATGGAGAGGTCCAATAGCTGTCACTGAGAGCAGCAGAGCTCCCCAGTGTCCTGTGGGAGCACAGTGTAGCGTGTGTGGGCCACCTGACAATGCCCCCAGTAGAAACCTCTGTGTCCCCAGGTCTAGAGGATACCACAGCCAGCCCAGAATTGCTTTTATCTTGTTTTAAACACATGGTGAAAGCTGGCACTGAGTTTGTTTCCTTCTCATTTAGCAAAACTTTTGTTATGGAAAAAAAAAATCATAAATGTCAGCATGTCCCAACCTCCTGGCCAGCATCCAACCCCATCAAAAATAAGTGCAGCACACTAGAGGAACTTGAGAAAGCAAAACAGGTGACTGACTCAGAGAGCTGCCTCCCATCCTCACCTTGTTTCTGGCTGAAAGCACCCCTGAACTTCAGGGGAGAGGGTCCAGCTTGGCCTGGCAGTGGTGTGCGGGGCTGTGGGGGCACAGCACCAGTGCAGGAGCCTGCAGTGTGTGCCCTGGTGGGAGCAGGCACCGTGGGGGCCCTGAGGGCAAACAGAGCAGCCTGGTGAGCAGACACACTTGGCAAAGGGGCAACTCAGCTAATGATTGTTTCCAGGGATAGTTTGGGTAACGAGAATGGCAATTCTAGTAGGTATTTCCTGAATCTGAGCAGGGCAGGGCAGGGGGAATTAATATGAGCTCAATTTAGCTTCTACTCCTCCTTTATTTGTAATGAGATTAGCAGCAGAGATGGCAGGGCACCCTCGCCTGCTGCTGCAATGGGGTGAGCTGATAAGCACCTCCTGCCCGGCCTTGCGTGCCAGTCCAACAGCTGAGCCACAGGGGGAAAAAACACCAGGAAAAACCACCCTTCAATCACCCAGGGCTTTTTTGCAATGGTCCTAAGCTCAGGGGTAAAACGCTGCTTTGGACCGGGCAGCCTGATCCTGGCAGTGCCTGGAGCGGTGCTGATGTCTCAGTGCAGCCCAGTGTCACATCCCCTCCTTGCAGTGCTTCTGCAGCTGATGTCAGCTGAAAACATCAGGTCAAATGCTTGTCCTCACCTTACTGGTGAGATTTGAGGCCACCACTTGGCCACCGATGTGCTGTGGGCAGCCCCAGTGCAAGGAATGAGTGATGGATTTGACTGCATTGTGGCAGAAGCTGTGAAGTGTGACTGCCCTGCAGAGCATCTCCCAGCTGCTTACGGTGCTGTAACTGGACTGTAGCAAAGGTGGAGAAGCTGTCTTATAACTCCCCACACACAGAGAGGACAATTTGGATCCCTTGATAAATTTTGAAAAAATCTTTGTAGTACCCACTACAAGGTCCGTTCATGGCAAACCCAGAGCCACCTCTGAATGTACATAGCCCTTGGCAGGGGAATTTCGTCTGTAAAACCACTGAACCCCCCCCCCACCTGTATTTTAAAGATGCATTAGGTACAGCAACCAAACACACATGGGCCAAGTGTGTTTCTGTCCAGAGCAGAAGCTTCAGCTGCTGTGGGACACCTTGGCACCTGGCTTATCCTTGCAGGGCTCCCTGCCACCATTGGGCATATCTGAGGTGACAGCTGAGCCTGACGTCCCTTCACCCTGTTGTCACTGGCTGCACTGCCCTAAGCTGGGATGTCCATGAAAACCATCTGGTGGTGACATGCATGTCTCACTCAGCCCTCTTCATTGACCCAAATCACCGTGTGCCCACAGCCCAGGGGCCACCAAGTTGTTATAGTAGGCAGTTTCTCAGTCATGTGGTGATTGTGGGGGGCTGCTCCAGGAAAACAGGAAAAAACAACCCACCAGCATCTCAAAACCAGTTTGCAGCCCCCAGGCACCTGGGGGTTGTTTGTTCATCTCCTTTCATTTCAACACCTCATGTGAGAGGCTGGGAGCTGGCATTCACTTCTCCTGTGGTGCCAGCTCTGAGATTGTTTTATTTGATTTGCCAACCAAAATGGGTGGAAGGGTGGAGACTGTATTTTCCCCTTTATTTTTGTTTTCAAAAAACCCTTCTGGCCCTGGGTGAGGCAGAAGAAGCTGGGTAGTTTCACGTCTATCTACTGTGTGACAGTTACCTGCCTACAGCATCAGGGCACAGCCCGGCTCCCGCAAGCAGAACTGGGTGTGGGTGGATGGTCTCCCTGTCTAGGTGGGGAAAGCCCTCAGCCACCTCTCAGCATTTTCTCCCCACCAAGCACACTGGAAAAAGCTGTGAGCCCCTCCTTCCTTCCTCCAGCCAGCGGATCAAAGGGAAAATGAAGTCGGCCCATGGCACCGGGAGAGGACAGGGCAGTCTGTGAACTCGTCACCAGCAGTGGGGTGATCTCTGCACTCATTCTGCACAGCTGCAGGGAAGGGCTTTGTCACTGAAGTGCCCAGGGAAAGCCCTGAGCCATGTGTGGTTGACACCCTGACTGACATGCTCTGAACAAACACTTTCAGAACGCCCATCCCCACATCAAACAGTGACTCTCAGGGATGGGATGAAGTGCATCTGGACTTTCTCTGGAGCCTGGCTGCACCCTGTGCTTCCCCAGGTGACTCACAGAGCCGTCACAGCATCTCTGCAGGCAGAGCAGCCCAGGAGGTTTTTTCAGTCTCGCTCATGGCTATGTGCATGAACATCCACATCTTTCAAAAGTTCAGCCACGAGCAAATGATGTGCTGTGCTATTCTGTGCCCAGCAACCTGCCAGGTCCACCCTGCCGGCCACAAGCCCACGGTGCTGCCACCAGGCTTTCCTGGCAGCTTGGGCTTGCCTACCCTTCTGGAGCCTCCTGAGAGGCCGCGGGGAAAGTGAACGTGCCTGCACCAAAGCCAGGCGCTGCAGGGAGTGAGAAATCCTGCCTGATGAGCACACACCCTGCCCTGCTCAGCTGGCACCCAGCACCTCCCGCCCTGTTTGTGGTGGTGCTGCCCCTGCAGCCACGACCCACACTCTGCTAATGATCCTTTAGTTCCCCTTGAGGTGGAAGATGCCACATCCTTTCTCCCTTTTCAGGCTAATTACACTGAACAAAAGGGGAGATGCACCATACCAGGAATGCTACCAAGCCTGTGAGTTCCCCACCCAGTGGGATGAGGTGGGAGCTCCTGATGGCACGGATACAGGAACCAGCAGCCAGCCTCCCACTCCTCTTGCTCAACTGCTGGCGCCGCCAGACAAAAGATAACAAACATCTCTCCTGCTCTTGTGATGGGCCCAGCAGCAAAAAGAAATGTCCAGGTCAGAATCTCCTGCTGGGTAGCCCATGCTCCAGGCTATGGGGAAGAGCTGCAATCCCAATTTGCTCCCCACTGCAGAGTACTGGGGAGACCCATGTGCTGCACACCCCAGGCACTGCCTTGGATTCTTCCCTGCTGCCTTCGAACTTCATCTCATTTCCAGCACCTCCACCCTTCCCAAGAAATGGCATGGATGCTGCTAATTCCTTCCAAATACCCACAGCTTCTGGGGAAAACCCAACAGGACTTTTTGTTTTCCCCTCCTTCAGTAGCTCTGCAAGCCAACAGTCACTGTGCACCAGGCCATGGTAGTCTGCAGGCAGCTCTGCCTTGCAGGCACACTCAGTATAAACAGGGATAAATGCACCAAAGGGATCATCCTGTTCTAACCTAGGAGGGGGAAAAGGGCAAGAGTGTGGCCTGGGAAACAGGCCAGCTCTGGGGGCATCACCTTGACCTTCTCTCCCTGCCATGCCTGGCCATCCCAGCATTGCTCTTCTCTCACTTGCAGTGGGGATGCTCACAGCCAGCTACAGCAGCATGAATGGGAAGAAAAATCAAGCTTAGGAAATTTGCCAGTATTAGTACAGATCCGTCTTGGGCATCCTTTTCCGCAGACTCACTGGGTTTCATTTGCCTGTCTCAACTGGCTGAGAACCTTGTCAAAGGTATTCCAGATGCCCTGGCCTAACCAGGCATGCAAGGGTTAATGTGTGTGCTGCTTGGGCTCAGCATCACCTCACTTCAAATGGAGATGTGAGACTCAAGAGCTACAGCTTCTTTCCAGCCAGACTCTCTCCATGGGCTTCATCTCCTGTGAAACACCTTGGTATCTCTGTTCTGCTTTCTGGCCATGGGGGCACTACTACAAAAACAACAGCAAACAAACAAACAAACAAAATCTAATTTCATTCAGCTCTCTGGCTCCTGGGGCCTCTTCCGACAGCAGCTGGTCACTGCTTGTAGGATCCACCTCCTCACCTGCCCATCTTTGTGTGGCTGCTGGCAGCCCTGGCAGGGCTTTCAGTCATGTCCAATTTCCTCTCCTCTGGGGCAAGGCTGAAACCATCTGAGACAGCTGCTGCCCATGGCCTGACTGAAATGTACTTGGCTCAATGGTTACTCGCTAATATTTTACCCTTGGGTGAAATTATAAGGTTCTGGGCCAGGTGGAACACATTCAGCCAACTCTTCTTCAGGAAAAGCTGAGTCTCTGCTGTTAGAGTTGTGCAAAATCAAGTCTGTGTGTGGTTTTGGTGCGTGTGTTTTTACTGTGAGCCCTAAACCTCCAATGCACAGCACAATCCTGCCTGCAGATAGCTCCTGAACAACTGACTTCCTCCTGTTCAATCACTAATTAAACAGCAGGAAAACTAGAATATAAACCATAATAGAAGCAACTGAATTACTACCCAGTCACTGGAATAAAACTTTTCCCTAAGGAGAGCAAATCATCCTCAGTGTCAGCCAGAAATCACCACAGGCTGCTCCTCCAGCTAAGGGAAGCCCTGCTCAGGTTTTCAAAGGAAAATTGTTGTGGGTTTGAGGCTCAGGCCAGAGGGAGAGGATTGACCCCCACAGGCTCAGGGTTGGGTATGTGCTCAGAAACGACCTTGAGAGGCTAAACACTGCCCTGAGGGGAGAGCACTGGACACTGCTCTGGGGCCAGGCTTCTTGCACATGGGCATTGCAGCACCTGAGGCACAGCGTGGTGAAGGAGATCCACGCCCTCCTGTTTCTGTGGAAAACATCTCCATGGAAATACTCCTGTTCACCTTCAGGCCAGCAACTCTCTGCAGGCTCAGCAAGGGCTGCTTGACCATGTCCTTACAATAAGAAATCGATGCCTTTATCTCGCATTTTGCCACGGCGCGTGGATAATTTGATGCAATTGTGTAGCTGCCCACGCCTTTAATTAATCAAAGAGTTTTTCACACAGCACTGTGCAATATTTTATTTCCTAACATCCCTGCTACAGTGTACTAGGGTCTGTTGTAACGTTTCTTACCCAATTCCAGCGCTGAGGGCTATGCAGCCAAGAAGATGGATCATATGTGTGGAAATCTTCAGTGTTGTCTCCAGAGGCAGCTGCCAAGGAATCAGAAGCTGAATTAATCAGAGGCTCACAAAGAGATTTGGGAAAACAAAACAAAAATAAAAAAGAATCAGCCAACAAATGAAAACAACCTCAGGAAGAAAACAGGAAGAAGTCAGCAGATTTCCTGGGGTTTCCACTTTGGAAGCTCAGGAGAAACTGGAGTACATCAGAGGTTCTCCTAAAAACTGGGAAACACCTTGCTAGAGTTCACTGCTCTAGGACAGAGCTGAAAATCCCTTCCAGGAGGCCACCACAACATCTTCTCCTTCAAACCTTCTGCTGCCCAGCTTCATGTTGGTGCTGCTGGTGGGGAAAAGGGAAGTGCAGGTAAAGCCTGGAAATGGTTGGGCCGAATGCTGAACACCTGAACAGAAGTGCCTGAAAAAGGCCTGTCCACACCTGAGAGCTGAGCAGCCCTCCCACACCTTTGAGTGCAAATGGATGCTTCTTTCCAGGCCCCCTGAAGACTGTGATGACTCCAGCCAGGAAAACTGGGCTGGCACCTGGAGACCAAGGCAGGGGTGAGCAGTGGGGGTGACTTCCTGCTGAGCAGAGAGGTGGCCCCACACAAGCACTGCCCATGACTGCCAGCACAGCACTGTTCTCCACCTGCCAGCCAGGGTGGGTGCCATCCTCCCCAGCTTCTCCTGGGGAGCTGCACACCATCTCCATGGCACAGCCCCAAGCTGCAGAAGGTGCCTGCCCAGCAATGGGGGCTCTTCTCAAATTTGGCCTCCCCGGAGCAGGACCCACATGTGCCAGGGTGAGTTTCGACAGATGCGTCATCAAACAGAGGTGCAGCCAGCTCACAGCCTCCGGGCCAGCAGCCCCCGGAGAGCCCCTGGCAGCAGCAGCCTGCAGCCGCACAGGTG
Organism: Bombycilla garrulus; assembly: GCA_013400315.1. Lineage (NCBI taxonomy): Eukaryota > Metazoa > Chordata > Aves > Passeriformes > Bombycillidae > Bombycilla > Bombycilla garrulus. The sequence continues at coordinate 965,118 of VXBU01004789.1, forward strand.
CACCGGGGTGCTGGGAGCCGCGGGGAGCCGGGCCGGGCCTGGCAGGGTGCCGGGCTCCCCACCCAGACTGGCTGAGCTGCCTGCCGTGCGGCCAGGTGCTGCTGGGGGAGTTCTGGCTGCGGCTCTGCTCGCTGCAAAACACCCGGTGGTATTTTCTCAGCTGGGAGAAGCGATGTGTATCGCTCTGGCAGCCAGGGCTCGGTGTGTGTGCGTGAAGGGAAGGCGGAGCACCCCTCCTGCCCTCGGGCAGGGCACGCACGGTGCTGGGAGCGCGGTGCCCGCTGCCTTTGGCTGTGGGGGTTACAGCACGGGGCGCCCACGCAGGGCTGCTGCCTCCAGTGTACGTCCTGGGGTGGGTAGGCTCTGAAGGCATCTCTGGGCAGAGGTTCGCCAACGGAGAGCACAGCTTCAGGCTTCTTGCACCCAAGGGCTGCCTTGGGTGAGAGCCGTCCCTCCTGGTTTGACAGGTAATGGGTTTTGGGTCTTCACCTTCTGCATTTCTCATTTGTGCTGGTGTGGGTTGGGATGGGCACAACACTGGGGGAGCCCCTGTGTGCACGGCAAAGGGCAAGAAAGCAGCAGCTTTCCCAAGAGGCGGCTGCAGGAAGATTTGTTTTGAAACACCAAGTCACTTGCTTATTCCGCCCACGTAAAATAAACAAACAGGAGTTGCTGCTGCTGCTGCCCTTGCACGTGGGGTGCAGGGGCTGGGAAGAGGCGGGTTTGTAAGCTCATGCCCGCGCTGTGAGCACCGGCGGTGGCCGGGGGGAACGCGCGGCTCCCCCGGGGCTGGGGCAGAGCCCGCACGCCGAGCTGGGGCTGCGCTGCCGCGCGGGACCGCCAGGGGGCAGTGGGTGCTCGGCAGCGCTTTTGTGACTTTTTGGTTTTTGTGATTTTTTTGGGTTTTTTTTTTTGGTGATTTTTTTGCTCCGCAAATCCCCTCGACAGGGAACCCACGCGGCGGAAGACGATGGACACGGGAGAGTCCTGGCTTCTGTGCAGCCAGATCTGACCTTGTCTCAATTTTTTTTTTTTTATACAAGTTTGGATCTTCTCTTCCTCTTCTCTTCCTCTTCTCTTCTCTTTTCTTCTCTTCTCTTTTCTCCTCTCCTCTCTTCCCTTTTCGCTTTTCTTTTCAATTTTCTTTTCTTTTCTGAAGAAAATTTTATTTTTCAAGATTAAACATATAGGAAAGGTANTTCTCTTCTCTTCTCTTCTCTTCTCTTCTCTTCTTCTTCCTCTTCTCTTCCTCTCTTCTCTTCTCTTCTCTTCTCTTGCTCCAAGACATGCATTTTGAGACTGCTGGCAGCTGAACAGAAGAGGAAAAGCACCATCTCTTCCCCAGTCCTGCTGATTTGTTTCATTGCTCCTCTTTTCCCCTTCAGCCCCTGCACCAGTTTCTTTGCTGCTCATGTCTGTGCCATGACCGTGTCTCGCAGTGCAGCCACAAGCTTTCGGAACTCAGCAAGGCTGATTGTAGCAATAGAGGCACCCTGCTACATATTAACAAATATGGTTTGCTGGTCTTCCCTTGGCCTTGATGCAGGCAATAATGATACTGCATCTTCCAGGCCATGATTCAGAGTGGGAATCTAAAATGCTCTGAGGGGCTCCCCAGGGACTTTCATGCCACTGATGATGCAGAGAGCCTAATCTCCTACCCTAGGCTGCTGGAAGAGACAATGTAAGCATCTTCCTTGCATGCTGTAATGGTTGGTATCAGCCCAGCCGCTGGTGAGTAATTGCTGAGCGTGCCAGCAGGCACACACCTCCTGCTGGAGCACGTATCCCATCATCTGGGGAAGCGGCACAGCCAAAAAGCCACTGGCTGCTGTGCCACACTAACCCAAAGGCAAAGGGCAGTGCACTGCAACAGTAGTTAGAATATCAGCAGAACAGTGCATGGAGACCCTCACCAAACAATCTGAGAGCACTCAAATCGAAATCCAGTTGTCCATGGCCCTCTTGCAGATATTGCTGTGGGAGCAGGGTGGGGCACAGCCCTGCAGTCACCAAAGCAAAAGCACACTGGACGCAATCAGTGTCCTCAGGTGTAGCAGGGACCCTTCAGGTCTTGGCTTCAATACTACAGGCACACAGCTGCTGTACACCACCCTCAGGGATGTCTCTCAGTGCTCATCCATGCCCTGGAGCTGTAGCTGCCCCAATTCCTGCATCTCCTGCACCCTAATCCCACAGAGCCTTTCCTTTACCCACCTGTGGCCCCAGGCACCTGGCTTATTTCATGAAGGCAGAGCTGATGTTCCTAAGAATAAAACATACAACAGTAGGAGTGTTTGCAAGGAAGTAAAAATGTTTTAACAAAACCAGTTAATCCTGCAAACAGCCACCAAAAAACAACTTTGGCCAGTTTGAGCCAAGGAAGTCCACAGCAACACTCACCCAAGGGCAGGGCTGTGATGGGCAACCCTGCAACATCCACAGGCAGACAAAGGGGGTGCAGAGGGGCTCTGACTCCTCACTCAGTTAAAGGCACCTTCTAACACTAACTAAATGCTGTGCACTTACATAGAAACCTAAAATCACCTGGTTTCACAGTGCTGGTGTTAATACCATGTGGGAAGGAATCCATACACAATTGGAGAGGCTGGACATGTATCAGTTGATGGGGCCCAGATCAGGATAGAAAGTCTTAGCAAAGGACAATTACCATACTCCTCTGAATAAAATTTTGGCTCCTTCATCTTAGGGAAGCAAGCTAGGAGAAAGCCACAGCCAGTCAGTGCCAACAGAGCGTAAAGATTAGCTTCCTTCTTGTTTATTTGACCTTCATGGCCAGTGTATCCAAATATCAACAGTAAGGCTCCAAAACTCCAGCCTCTACCTTTTGCTATGGGCTTGGGAAGGCAATTCTGCCATGGGTCACAGAGAAGAAAACAGCTCAGGACCCAGAAACCACCAGCTGGAGCCTGGCAGGCAGAGAGAGCTGTTTGCCAAACCTCCCTGGCACAGGCTCAGCACAGGCCCAGCCCATGGGGGGTCAGGCAGGGCAGAGATACAGGGTCTGCCACGGCTCCTCACCAACCCCCACAGCCAACGACAAGAGGTACTCATTCCATCGCTCAGGGAATCAGAAGGGCAAACAGCTCAAGCTCTAACGTGGTGCAGGGCTGGGCTGCCCACATGGCTTTCCCATGGAGAAACGGCTTGGGAAGAGGCAGAGTGGGAGGCCAGGACTTGCCATCCTTCCCCCTGGCACAGGCAGCTGCTTTGCCATCAGGAAGGGGGTGCTAAGGCACACAGGACAGGAAGAGCACGACGAGCAAGACAACCTCCACAGGCTCTGCTTGGACACTTGCCACATTTTGTTGTGTCCGGATAAGTTTCATGCCAGAGGACTGCTAGCTTCAGCACACTTAGCACTAACAGCAGAGAAGGGCATGCACATCTTCAGAGGTCCACCCTGGCCTGCAAAACACAGCTGGAAGCTCGTAATGGATCCCTGCCCTGAAAACATCGTGCTTGCATATGAAGCTTCCCAATATCCAAAGACAAAATTCCAGTGGGTATGGGCAAAGGGCAATAGGGAGAGCAGCACCTTGGGATCCCTCAGCACTGAAACCCCTTGTTTTAACCTAAGCAATACAGACATTCCCGACTTCAGCAGTGGATCACAGCAGTCAGAAATTACAACCATATTTGAAGCCTACCTCTTCAATGGAAATTGAAATCTTGTTTTATGTGATTCAACTTGCTCATCTGAAGGCAGAATCCATCAGTTGAAATAGCAAATTCTCACAGCTGTTCTAGTAGCACTTCTCTCTTTTGAGAGCAATGTACTAATTTTTAATACCACATTCAGGCAATCCCCATCTGCCAGAGTGCAACCGGGGTGCTGTTACCTCTGGATATTTATTAGCTGGAGTCAACTACTTCTCTAATCATTTGGGAAAAGGGAAAAGGAACAGCAATTGGAACCAAAGTAATCAGGCAGGCATTCCCTACCCCAATTAAACCAGCTCCCAAGGGAAGTTGGGGCAGCCTCTTCTTTTGAGACCTTTGTGGAATTTTCTTTCCACTCTCCCCATTCTTGAGCATCATCCCCCAACCATAACCCATCAAAACAGTAAGACACAGCCATGGGCCCCTGTCAGAAACCACTGATGAAGCTGGGCTGTTACTGTGGTGGTCCATGGACAGAATGAAGGCCCGAGCTGATGGAGGTTACTCCCATCCCCTTCAAGACAACCACCCCACTGGCTCTGAGCTGTTTCTTACTTCAAATCCTTGGGAGAAAATTGAGATGCAAAGGAAAAGGAAATGGCTTTGCTAGGATGCACAGGGTAACGCACAAAGCCTTTGGTGCAAGGATATTTCCTAGCATGGGCACATCCAAGGGGAGCACTGACCCTGCCTGCTCCATGCACACACTGCTGCCCTCCAGCAGGAGAGGAATGCAATGTGGGCACTAACTGGTGCCCTGCTCAGAAATAAAATAAGGAAATCTAAGGAAAGGGCAAGAAAGAGCCATGCCAAAGGCTGAAGACTTCACAGCTCAGCAAGAGGCTTATGGAGCTGACCTGCTGCATCTGTCAGAAAGGCAGCAGATGGATGTGTGCTGGGACCTTAGACCACACCCTCAAGACACAGATTCTGTGGGGACAGAAAACTGCACCCATGGGCAAAGGTGGCACTAAGCCCCAGCTGCTCAGAGGAGGCCACTTCCAAGGAGGCACACAGGGAGGACAAGAAGTTGTTTGGGAATTCAGTGTCATTTTCATTTTTGGCTTTTATTTTCATTCACTTCAACAACAAGGTGTTCCAAAACACACCGACAGTCTTTGCTACTGTCATTGCTACAAGCATTGGCAGATTCTCAGCTCAATTAAGCCATAACACTTTGATGCCTCAAAACAAAACAAAATCACAGCTCTACAGGGGAGGGCAAAAGCTACAGCAGTTCAAACTCACTTGAAAATTCCAGTTATACAGAAGTGGTCTCCATAGTGGCATACAGTAGAAAAAAGGTTTTCACAGCATCTATTTAAATCATTAGAGATGCAGCAGAAAAGCTGCACCTTGCTGCCGAGTTGAAAAGCAGATACTGAAGTTCTTGTATCCCGATTCTTGGCACAGCATTAACTGCATTAACCTTTATAGACAGAAGCTCCCTAGATCCTAAAAATGACAGTGTCTTTTGCATCAGTGTATGTACAATACTGTAAGCAGCTCAGAAGAACTACAATGGAGATGCAAATCCTCATGGGTGAGAAGGGCACAGCCTAATTCACCTCCAGTGATTTGTAAAGTATCTGCACTGATTTCTTTCTCCACACTAACACTGCCCTGCTGAATTAATCACTGAATTAACTCCATCAAGTCAAAAACAGAATGGCCCTCTTCTTTTGTACTGTTTAGAAAAAAAAGAAAAAAAAAGAGATATAGCAAGTTCTCACACTGAGCATGTTAAATACTTTGAAATCTAGGACACTACTCTTTGAAGTGTTACAAAATAAAACAATACAACAGGCTTTCAGTACGTGCCCCCTCCCCCCTCAACTGCAAAGTAACACAGTAATCTCAGTATGAAAAATACAAATATATTCATCCAGTGACTCCTTGTTTGTTACATGATTTGTAACTGTAAGCCTTCTGCATAAAAATAATAATTAAAAAACAGAAAAACAAACAACATTTTATTGTGGTTCTGTCAGACCCAGTAGCCCAAGAAGAAATAAAAATTGTCATGGTATGCTGTAGGAAAACAAAAAAATTATACACACAAAAAAATATTTATATACAGAGTTGACAGTGTAACCATCTGGCATTACCATTTATAGCTGACCAAAACAGGCTTGCACAGCTACCAAAAGGCAGTCTTTGAATGCAACGCAGACCTGGCACAACAGACAGATGGAGGATGCTAACCATATCAGACTTAAATGAAATGCATGGCACAGAGCAGGGCCCACAAACAGCCACTGCACTGAAACAGGAATATTCAGCTGTAGCAAGGTAGGATATAAAGTAATTTAAGCTGCTTTTTTCATCTTTCCCCACCTAAAAAAAAAAAAAGTCAGGCTTACTGTTAAAAAGAGCAAGCCAACTTGAAAGCAGCTGTGCTGAGCCTTGCTCCTCAGCTTAGGTTTGTTCTATATACCTTAGAGTACCTTGGCCAATAAAAACGTGAAAACATGCACTGTTCACGTATTTGTCCACAGGACCACTGGAAGTCAGAGGAAATGCCTCAGAGCACAACTGTGGTAGAACCAGTAAAGAAAAAAAACCAGAAAAATTAATTTCTCATGTAAACATGGCTTATTGCAGTAACAATACCCTCATAGTACCAGGAACTGGTCCTTTATTTCAGGCAGCTAGTGGTTATTCTTTTCGTCCGTACTTCTAGTTCCTTGTCCCTTAACCTATAGCAACAAACACAACAGGTTCCAACCCATCAGAGATATATCTAAAGACAGATCGCTTTACTTGGGAGGAAACCATTCTACCATGGTCTAAACAAAACATTTCTGAGCTTAGGATAGCTGAAGCCCTACAAACCAGTGTGCAGCTCTCACTCCTCCATTTAACTGGAGACTAGGTGGGCAAATCCTTATGCTAAACTAGCCAGGCTGCATGTGTGGCAAAGCCTAATTCTACAGCTTAAATGTCAGTAGTATTACAGCATGGTCAAAAGTTGGGTGGGGGCAGAATGCAAGAGTGACCAGTTGTTGTATTTACACTTCCAAGCCCGAACAGAGCAAACCAGGACATACATATGAACGTGTAGCCAAAAAAAGGACACATAGCAGGCTTGGTTTTTCCAGAGAAGATGAGGGAAAAGGAGCAGGTAGAATGCAGGTGTTGTAAGCGCTGGCCTGCCCAGCAAAGTGCATGTGCTGTCTCAGCTGGAGAATATTACACATGAACAGACGACTCAGCTCCATGGGAACAGGCTGTTTAAGTGCAACGTTCAGCAGACCGATTCCCGTTTATGTTTCAGACAAACTGGCGGTTGGGTTGCTTTGGGTTTTTTGCATTTGGCTGCTTGGGGTTTTTTTTTTCAGTTTTTTTTTTTTTTTTGGCTTTTTAGTATTTTAACCTTCCTGCTTTTCAAAGTGGGATCACTGGGTGAGAGAAACATGTCTGCAGATCAGGGAACCCACAAGATGTGTGAAGATTCAAAAGTCAAGAAAAGAAGCCCTCTCCCCAAAGGAAAACACAAAACAAGTTTGGCCTTCTCAAGAAGGTCAATGGTTTTCAAGGAAATACCACCCGCCTTCCCCCTTCGCTCAGCTCTTCCCCTTGCAAGAGCTGGGGTGGAGGTTGCAGTCCAGGAGCACGACCTAGACAGCACTCAGGGCATGACCTAGCAGGAGCGAGCAGGAAGGTTCCCTCCGCCCTCCGTCCGGGGGTGCAGTACCAAGCAGAAGGAAGACAAATGAAGGGCTGAGCAGTTCACGGCTGGGGTGGGGTGGAGGGGGCCCGTGGGTCTCACTCCCCCTCCTCTTTGATGCGTTGCTGTTTGTTGCGCCGGGCATCCATGTCGAAGTTGAAGTCGTTCCACTCGTCGCGGGGCGGGAAGGAGATGGTTTGCCGCAGCGTGAAGCGCACGGCATCGATGACGCGCTCCCCGCGCGTCTCGCTCGAGCCCACGCTCACCGTGGAGGCGCCGCTGGGGGTGCGCAGCAGGTGGGGAGGGGAGGAGAAGTCATGGAGCTGCCGGTGGTCCAGGATGCCCTTCCAGATGGCATGGCGGAACTGCTCCGGGATCTTGAGGCTCACCAGATCCTGCAAGGCAAGGTGCAGGGCTTAGCAGGGGAATCGCGGGGCAAGCTGGGCTCTAGGAGCGAACACAGCATCTGGGCCACCAAACCCACCCAACCCGCTAAAACTCAGGGGGCCACGATGCACAGCAGAAGACAAACAACCACTCCTGGAAGTGGTGGTTCCCTCTAGAACAGGCCCGTGTGGCCATGAGGCAGCAATGGCCTGTTCTGAAGGCACAAAGCCTATTTTTAAGTTGCACAAAACACTTGTTCATGCGTAAGATGTGGCAACCTAAAGCCGGAAGCTTAACTAGACTGCAAGGCCTCCAAGGCAACCTCAGGGAGATCTGCTGGCTGACAGTGGTAGGGGATGCTGGGCTGCTGAAGGTCAATAGCTTTGAAAATTTCCATGGTTAGTTCAAAGCCTGTAAAAGGATTTTAGAATCCGAGCCTGAGCTCCAATATTCAGAGCTCTGGGTGTGACTCCATAGGAACTGACTTAATTACTTTAACATAACCAAATTTAATAACAGACACATAGCTTTAGAAAACTTGTACTTTGAGGCCCCATCATTTCTGGTCCAAAACCTGAGGGTTGCATTACCTAAACTCTGGGATACAGAAGTATCAGCTTCCGAAAAAATTAGCAACCAACTTCAGTTAATTTGGATCAGCTTTTCTAATTAGAGCAGCATCAGAAGGAAGGCAGCCCATGCTAGGGAGTGAAAGCACCACAGTCTTCCAAAGTCTCGGGGGGTAAAAAATGAGACAGCCAGCTCAGAAGAGAGCAATGGCCCTGGAAAGGAAGCAGCAACCCTGCAGCAAAAGCCGTGCAAGAGTAAAAAAGGGAAAACAACAAACAGGGATGAGATGCCAGTGGCAAGGGAAGATGATTAAGGTAAGGCCAGAAAAAAGCAGCAGGGCAGGAAAAATGCAGACCACTTCTGGAGAGCCTACTTGTCTGCAGGGAGCGAGGTGTAAACTGAAACTGAGCCTTGCAGAATTAACAGGCGCGTGGGCTGGGGCCACTTCAGGGGCTCAGACAGAGCTGGGGAACGGGAGACTCTCCCTCTGTGCCAGGCAGGGCAGTTACAGTGCTGGCCCCTAGTCCAGCCTCTCTTCACCTCACAACATCTCTCCTCTGTGTGCAACAACCTTAAATCAAACTAATCATGTAAAAATAAAAGTATACTGCTTCTGGATTTCTGACCTGTTTCTAAAGCAGGGCCAAGAGCGCAAACAAAGGAAATGGTGAGGAGTTACTTACATCCATGGAGTAATGCTCAATCTGATAGATGGTGGTCAGCCCCTGGGTCGTGAAATAATCCACACAGGATGAGCAGCCCAGCCTCGCTAAGAAGCTGCAGAGGAGGAAGGAAGGAAGGAGAGAGAAAATAGGATCACCCTGGCTGCAACAGCCCAAACCACAGAAAAACCAAACACTCAGCCAATCTGCAGCAACAGGAAACAAAGCTTTCACCCTTGGCTTGACCTCCTCCAAGATATCCCAGCAAGCCACATCGCTGCCACATCAAACAAACGAGGGAGTCCTTCAGCTCAGCACCCAGCAGACAGCCCTCATGGCAGCATCTTGCCTTAGTCAAGAGCCAGTGCTGCACAACCTGGGTCTTGAGGCAGGAGGGCTCACACAGACCCTCCTGCCAGGTCACATCACCCAGAAGGTGGCTGAGCCCATGGCAGCCTGGTGTACGCACAGAGGGCTTAAGCAAGGCACGGGGTCTAGGGCTCAGACACATCATGCACTGCCAATCAGCACATTCGTCCCTAAGTGTAAAGGATTCCTCATTTATGGGCAGCATCTTTCAACTGGTTTGACCTCAACAAAGGCTAGAGGGGCTTCTGACCCCAGCCACGGCTTGTCAAATGGCCAGAGGGGAAAAACGAAAAACAAGAAATGTTTGCAAGACAGCCTGGCACCCTCGAACTCCACCAGTCCAACACATGCTGCATCCCTCAGCTTTCCTGCAGTCCTAACATCCCTGTTTCTTTCAGCTGCTCAGAGGTGGGGATTTGAGGCTCAGGCCCAGAGGGTGCCAGCCTCGGGACTGCCAAGGGCCCAGTGGGATCCAGTGCTCCAGGACCACTGAGGCTCCTGATCCAAGGGCTCTGCTCCCTTTGTGTGGGCAGTGTGCCGGCAGCCTGCTCCCGCTCACCTGACGATGCTGCAGTCTGAGGGGTATGGAGGAGGGGGGGTGCAGTGGGACGTTGAAGGCATGGAGAGGGGAGGAGGCAGCGCCTGCGTGGGGCTGAGGCCATTCATGTCACCGGTCATGGCCATGTGGGTGCCCATCATGGGAACTGGAGGAGAGAAGAAGGAGGAGCACATTGTTACCCAGGCACACCCAGACCCCAGCTTCACCCCCGGCACAGCACCCAAGGACAGCAGCCACAGCTGAAGCAGCCTGAAAATCCCTGTGAAACCCTGCACAGGGAGAGCTCATGAGAAGTTTCAGGCAGGGCCAAGGACCAGATGACAGACAGTCCTTCTGGAGCTCTCCCCTCACAGGAGAAAGTGCCACCGTCGCATCACTTTCCCTCCCAGACAGGCTGGATAGAAACCCTGGCTTGCCCTGCCACAGGAGAGGAGCAGGACAGAGCCAGCAGAGTAACCTAATACTGCAGCCAAACAGCTTTGTTTTCGGGGACAGCAAGAGCACCAGAAGGGGCTCAGCAACAGGTGTGGGCAAGAGTCCAGCTGTTTTGAAATAAATTAAAAAACAAAACACCAACCAAAAAAGCCTCAACAAAACTCAGACCCCAGAACCATGTCTGTCATCCTGTATTTACAGGGCTGTTGAGCACACAGCAGCAGCCAGGAGGAACAGAACTGTGAGATGTTTCCTTTGAAATTAAGAACTGTCTTGAACTGAGGGAAAAAAAATGTTGGCAATGTTTGAGTCTCCTCTGCTGGGAAAGGAAGAAGAAACAAGTCTCGAAAGCCAGAGGACAGTACAGCCAGCTAGATCTGCAGCAAGAAGCAGCTCTGTTCACCCTGTGAGGCTCTCAGCAGGATGCTGAAGCCTTGCCCCACGGCACAGCAGCGAGCAATATTTGTTTGGCTCTGTAAGTTTACGGTGAATGACTCCAGGCTCTCCAGCTCAACTCTAGCCACACGGAGATGCCAAGTATCCTTGTCCAGACTAGCAGGGAGCACGCAGGGAACAGGAGAAGAAGGAATAAGAGTTTCTTACTGTTGGTTCCCATGCTGTCGGGGATGGTGGTTGGGGTCAGGGCGTTGCGCTGCTGGGGGTTGATGAGCTGGCTGACCGAGGGCAGCTTGTTCATGCTGTTCATTTTGCTGAGTGGTGGAGAGTTGGAGCCATAGGAGGACTGCGACTGCATGGAGGTCCTGCAAACCAAGGAGATGTTAGGACAGGGATCACATCAGCTGGTTGTTGAGAGTGTGCACCCAAGGGGCTACATGACTAGTGAAACCACTGATACCATAGGCGCATCACAGATCAAGATCACTGGAGAATCAGTCAACAGGAAATAAGAGGTTTCCCAGATATTCTCAGCACTTAAAGGTGAAATACCAAAAAAACAAAAGCTCAACTTTTGGTTGAATCTTTTTATTTAAGGAGAAATGCCTATGCAAGTTTTTCAGTTGAAAAGAATATATGGAAAGCCAGCAAACATCTGTCAAGATTTGAAGAGTATTTTTAAGTAAAACTCTCCTTGTGGTCAGACAGTTTCACAGGAACAAGAACTGAGGAAACCATCTCAGTCCATCCTAAAAATACAACCGCAGAAACAGTTTTCATATTAGGTCATGCTTATCACCTTGTTTTTTTCCAAAATTCCTAGTTATTCATGTAATCAGGCCATTCTCAGGTGCCTGTGTAACAGTTCCTTGCTCAAGACAGATTCTGTATACCTCAGGGACCACTGCTGAGATGGTCAGAGCTGCCTGGGATGCCGACAGGCAGCTTTTGCTGGTGTTAAAGCCAACCTGGTATCCAAACCCTGCAGGCTGCTTGCAAAGAGGATCAGGTTCCTGCTACCACCTGACAACAGCACCAGCCTCCCTTAAGCCCACCCAGCCCCGAACTCCATCCAGCGTATTTCATGGAGTGCCAGCCCCGAGGGTCCCAGCTGCAATCCTGCCACGTAAGTGACCCAGACTGCCAAGACTGGGCTGTTTCTGAAAGGCAGCCCAGCTCCCAGATCGAGTTTCGGCTGCGGCATCCCATCTGGAGTGGGGTCTTATGTGGGATATGCAGAAAATTATCATTAAAGCCAGTCCAACAGCACAACTGGCACAGCACTGCCATGCCAGTAGGGGAGCAGGTTTTTCTCTCTGACATTGGGGGCATTTGTAGGACTGGGCAAAGGTTTGGGAAATGTGCCTGCTTCCCCACGCTTCCCAGGCACAAGTACCCTCAAGCTGTGGTCACCCTGCAGAGCAGAGGTTACCCAGCTCGCCACAGAGCCCAGCACTCCGATCACACATGGTGGGTGTCCAAGGGCACATTCCCATCTGATTTCCCACTGGGAAACTTGTTCCCATCTGGATGTAACTGGTTACACCAATTCCTGGGAACTGGCTTTTCTTCTATGCAAATAGAATAATTATTACTCCAAATAAGCAAAGTGTAAAAGGAAAGAAAAGGCTTATTCCTAGACAATTTATTAAAACCTTCAGCATTCAAGGTCAAGTTCCATACAATTACATTGTCTCCAGCTTCCTGCACTTTCAAGCCTTGCAGTGTTGGGTGGAGGAAACATCTATGCTAACAGGCTAGAGTATCTAAGGCCCTGAAGAAATGTTACCTAATTACACAATTACAGGAGGTACAGAAGGGTGTGAACTGTCCTTTGGCAGTGAAGATGCAGGACAAGATCCAGCAAACTTCACAGACTCAAGGAAGTGGAAAGCATAAGAAGCTTCATAAATTAATATTAACAATGGCAGCAACTCCCAAGGGGAAGTGAAACTGAGCCATGAAGTTCAGACCCAACTTTTCAGAGCTAAGGGAATGATTCAAATCTGAGATTTCAATTCTCCAATTATGAAAGTTGAGGCCAGCCATTAAATTCAAGTTGACATGGCCTTTAGCCTAAAAGGCTTCTGGATTTAAGACCAATGAGTATTTCTACTTTATGAGTTCAGGCACTTATCTTAACTGAGCTTCAGTTGAAATTAATATACACCTGAAGAGTCCCTTACAGCAAAATCTGCAAGTGAGGAGGTCAGTGAACAGCAAAATTCCAAATCAAATCAACAAAGGCTTCCCAAAAGACACTAAGTTGCATTGTTTGAAATCAGCAGTGGGCCTATCTTTGCCCTCTCCTCCACCAATAGTGATCTCAGCAAAGCTAATTAGGAGACTACAAAATACTTTGGGGGTAAAAGAAAAACAAGAAAATCAAACACAAGCCAACCCAAAGCTTTAGAAAACAATTTAGAAAACAAATGCATACTTTAACATATAGCTTAGGGACTCCACTCTTATCTCATTCATACTCATAAGAGTCAAGATTAACACAATCAAGTTTCAGGGAATAAAACAGAAAACAAAGGTATTTATCTTTGTACCCACACTAGTTTCAACAAAGCTATTCCACCACATAAGCAGATGTTTAAAAGGCCTACAGAAAGCCATCTAGCCAAAGAGAAGTCGCAAGATAAACCAAGATGCAAAATTTTATTGAAAATTAATGTCACACATCAATATAGCAAGAGCCTTAGAAACACAAGAAAATGTTTTTGGTATTAAGCACAAGGACTACATGGTGTTTGAGGATCCATTTAAAATATATTGCCTTTTTTTCCTCGATTTTTTAAAACAGATATAAGAAGGTCATGCACAGTCATTTTCATTAAAATTGTACTTACTAAGTCTCAAGAAAGATTAGAAGTCAGAGCATTAACATTTCTTTGATATCAATGCCAATGAAATGCATTTTAATATCAAGGTAAAAGGACTTCAATTAAGAGACTATTATACTTCTTGGAACAGTCTGATACAAAAGGCACTGAGTCACATTCTGCAACTGAGTTCTCTCTTCAAGAGGATATGTAATTATTTAGCAAATAACATTTGTAGTTATGCAAGCTCATATGAGGGCAATCAGTCTCTCATGCTTCAAGGCATATACTGATCATCTCAAGAGGTCAGGAAGGAACTTCCTTGTCCCAAATATGAACAAAGTTCAGTTCACAGTCTCATATAACTCTGCATTTTTCCAGCCCTTCACCAGAAGCCGCAAACTGTTGGGACAGACCAACTAACTGATTGAGCAGACCAGAGTCCTTGTTCACCAGAGGAGCACACAGCCTTGTAAGCAGCCTTAAATGACAAAGGTTCATTAAAAGCAAATGGGCAGCTCAGGGTCAGAGTTTAAGATTGCACCCAAGCTCCTGTGCCTGCAGTTTGCTGTCCCTGCAGACGCAAAGCCAGTCAGTGCAGAGACACACAAGCAGAATCAGAGCTGTCCAGTTCTGTGTCTGTCCTCCCTTTCAGAAGCCACACCAAGGATCACATCCCAGGTTCACACAAGACCAATGTGCTCATGGACAATGGTTTTTAAAGCAAGGTTTTTCCACAGGGCTGCATAACACTGGGGTGTCACTGATGTAGTCTAGTAACAGCACACAAGTCACACAGATAATGTTCAGTTTCATTCATGTGCTTTGAAGGCCCATGAAACAGTAGGACACTAAAAAGCCCTTGCTCCCCACATCCCAAACTGTTGCTTTTCTAAAGTAAACAACAGTGCATCTTTTCAATCATTCCACTGGTTTGAAGGCTTGGTTCCTCACTGGGAGCATGGAAAGGAGGAGCTCCTGTAGTTACTGGGCAGACAGGAACTACAGCACAGGAACAGGGGTGGCAATAATGGCTCCCCTGAGATTTCAGGTATGTGAATTTCTCAAGGCAGGCTGTGGATGCAATCTGCTCTGCAGGGAATGGAGGTGTAATACAGGGAGTGGATATATAGTAAGTAGTTGACACAGACTGATATAACCAGACTACCTGATAAGGCCCAATTAGTCCACTTGGTTACTCCTTGAAAGGAAAAGGCTTACTTTCCTGAAGATACAGAGATGGCAAAGAAGCAATGAAAAGACAGCTGGGAAAAAGCTTTCATTTTATCTGCAGAGGACTGACTACAAAGCAACTCAAATTGCTTTCAGATCCAGGTATTTGATAAAAGAAAAAATGAATAGCACCTTCTAATATAACCACCTGGTAGCTGGAAAGCAAATCAAGTCCCCACCAAGATGAGCATCATCATCTTACGGCCAAGCTGGACAAATCAGAAAGGCTTACCAGAAAACAACAGGATTCAAATAACTTACATTCTTGTTTAGTGGAAGTCTGTTTTATTGCCCATTACAGTAAAAGGCATTTCCTAGAGGCACACCAAATGATGCACTGGAATCTTCCAGTGCAGACTGCAGATGCCTTCTATATTCTGGTGGGCTGTCTCCTCAAACTTGCTGGTGGACAGAGGCAGTGCTCTAGACACAGATCTCGATATGTTCCCTTTCACAGTACTTCCATATTGCCATGCAGAAGCAGACAATGCAAAACCCAGGAACAAACCTTCTCTGGAAGAACAGAAAACAGTGCCAAACATAATCCTATGTCTGGGCTGCATTTACAGTTCAGGTTCCCACTTCTCACAGGGAAAGGAATCACACTGCCTTTCTTTTCCCAAATAAAAAAGCAAAGAACAATAGTGGCCTTCTTTGCTATCTCAAAGAACCTCCTGGAATTTCCAGGCAAGGTAACAGGGCACTTGGATGGAGCCCATAGAGTTCATAGTGGAGGAACTTCTAAGTTCAGTAAAGTTGCATCAATGTCAGCAGTGCTGGTGCAAAGTCAAAGTCACATGGCCTTCCTTACAATTTTGATGCACTTTACATCAGACTCAGAGGCGTAAATAAGTGGAAACAACTCATGATGCCAAAGTCGAGGGCATTTCTACAGAAAAAAAATTGATTTCTTAGCAGTTCCAGTTCATATAATTATTACCTCTCCCTGTCCAGCAGTACAAATACATTAGCTACTTACACTATTAATGCATGACCAGCACTGGAACAGACCAAATTGACTATCACAGACCATTTAAACACTCATCCTCTGTTTCTGTCCCCTCAGTCCATGGATGCATTTTTAACTTAAACAAGACAAAAGGCATTTTAAAATTGAGACCTGCTCAGAGAAACCCTGCTGAGTTTCACAAATACAGAAGTAAGAAGAAAGAATATCAACACATTACAAAAACAGGGAAAAAAAGTTACACCAAGACAGACGACATTGTGGTTCCGGACCTCACAATGCTATGGGCTACAGCTAAGAGGTCTGTAGAAGTGTCTGTTGTTTTTGCAAAGTTTGAGTCCCTTCAGAAGTTTACTCTCACTATTCATTCTGCTGCTATCAGGCTGTGTATTTGCCCCACTGTTCCTAGTCCTGCCAGCTGGGCAAAGTGACCCTGTCAGTTCGATTTATGGATATACTGATGGGTTTGGGGGGCTGGAATGTTTTAGGATGGCATCGGTCTGTTTGGGAGGGTCTCTCCTTGAGTCCGTGAGTTCACTCCTGAAGCAGGCCGAAAGGAGACTGTAAAGAAGGAACCAGAGAGAAGAAAAAGATGAATGTACAGGACCCTTTGCCAGCAACCAAGAGAGAAACAAAATCTTTCCACCTTCATGATCACAGTACAGGCTTTCAAAGAGAGAAAAATCAGATGTCTTAGCACCTACAGTGAGGATATGTAACAGGGAGATTCAGGAAGCTGGAAAGCCTGAGGCACAAGCGAGTGCTGGGCAAGAAAGGGGAAACAACCAGTTGATAGGGGAAGTTGATTCTGTCCTAGTCTCATGGGTACAAATAAGGCCCTGATAATGTTTCCAGTGACAAATACAGGAGGAACAAAAGCACTCAACCAAAGGGAGAAAGGAGTAGCAGCTTCCATTGAGTCAATTTCTAACTAAAATCACTTCAAAACCAGAAGATAGAGAGGGAGAACAGTGCCTATTTGCCATACTGATTACAGCTAACTACTCCCCTTTGAAAAGCTGAGGGGTCCCTGGGGCCACCAGCTGATGCCAGAGGGCACCATATCCTCAGAGCCCACAAAACCATTGAGAGCCATTATACTTCTACTTGGTTCTTTCATTTTGGCCATTCTGTAGTGAGAACACTATCCAGGTGCCTGGAGCTCACATGCAAGCACAGCACTACAAAACCAAGCCAAACCATGCAAAAATCCACTATTAACTTTCACACCAAAAGCAAGATTAATGAGGTGAAGGTACAGAGAATACCTTCCCTGCCAGCCCCCTTCCCACAGCAGCAAGCACTGGGATCCTTGCAGCTCACAGCTCAGCTGGAGCACTCCAGGCATTGGATAGCTCAGTTCTGTCACAGCGCACTAATGAGGTTAATTCCTCCTCATTTGGATAATGAGTTATGCTGCTCACTACACTGAAAGGCAGCCAGTGGGCTCGTAGCTGCAGCCCTGCTGATAGGAAAGAAATGTTTGGGATACAAGATCCCACTCAGATTTGAGAGCCCTCTTCTTGGTAGCCATTGGTAGGCTTTGTGAAAACCCTTCAATCACAGGAGTTGGGCTTGGTATTCCTTATGCCCTTTGTGAGTCCCTTCCAACTTGAAATGTTGTGTGATTCTCTGCTGCAGGAAACTGAAATAGTTCTGAAAACAAACTATTAAAATGCTGTGCAGGTAGCTCCCTGGGAGTATCAATGGTAAACATATTTCACAGCAGGGTAATGAGGAAACACTCCCTCCCCAAAGCATGAGCCACCTCTGATAGCTCTCACAGCAATCATGGCTTTGTTTTACACAAATGGTAGCAGACTATGAACTCTTCTAAATAAACGTGTGTGCTGCAGTTCAAGTACGGGCCCCAGGATTTGACAGTGGAAAAAAAAGAAGAATAGAAACAGAAAGGAAAAAAACCACAACAACTTCCCACCTATGATCATGAAGGTAATAAGCATAACAGTAAATAGGAGAAAACCATGCACAAAGGAGCAAGCAGAGAGAGGAGATGAGACAGAGAAATATTGTGGTCTGGTACAATGTGGAGCACTGCAGTATTTTGATCGTCTAATGGGACACCAGAATTGTAATTGTCAGCAGATTTGTCCTTGCTATTCCAGAACAGTCAGACAGCTGCATCTGCTGGCTTGTCAAATGCAATGCTGGTCTCTATGTGCACAAGAGCCATTATACAGTTGTTTTCCAAAGTGACAGACTTATATTTTTAAGCTACCCTTCACCATTATCATCTCAATCTTGCTCTTCCTTTTCTTCAAAAAAGATGAAGCTTTCCATGTTGTAGGGGTGACAGGGAAAACTCTTCCCACACACCTAGACAGCTTTTCTATGTTCACCACTGCCTTGAAAAGTAAACGGAAAGATCCAGCAGTTCTTCCACCTAGGTGTGACTGGAGCACATGTGGATGCTGCCCCATTTTGGGAAGGAAGAGCCAAAAGCAACTTTCAAACATTCCAGTCCCACAGAGCCCTGCTGGGACCTACAGCTTCCAACACATCCCACCTTGGTCACAGCACACATGCTCTCCCAGCTCCCACTTTTCACATGTGCACTGAACTAAAGGTGAACCAGGACCAAAATTTTAAAGCATATCCCTTCATACAAAGTGAAAGGCCAGAACAGACTCAAAAAGGAGTCCCTGTGCTCCTGAGTGTGGCAGACTGACAAGGAAGCAGTGGAAAGACATCTCCCAGCAACCTGCTCACATGCAAGGCTGCTCTTATCCAAACCATTCCCTACAAAGCAGCTGCTCTCCTCATTCTCACATCAAGACCTGAAGCTCCTTCTCTGGGGTGCAATTGCATCTTAGAGTCTTTCCGACCTAAACATCCCCTTGCCCTGAACACGTTCCTTTGATATTAAGTCATACCATGGATTACTGAGGAAAAAGCAACCAAACCCAAAGTGCACCTAAGAAACTGCTGCCTCAATATGCATTTCAGCACAGGACCCTGCCTGATGGCAGGCTGTCGGTAGAGACAACTCTGGACAAACACTAGAAGTTATTTTTCTCCACACTCCTGGCACCCTTAAAAGCTCTTAATCTTCCTCCCCTGCATCTGAGAGCACTGAGCAACTGAGAAAAATGTGTATATGCCTGGACAAGTGCCAGGAGACATGCCAAGAGAAGTTTCATTAAATGAAATGGCTGGACTTCAACATGCTGGTCTTAAAGGAAACACAAATATATCAACCTCATTTGCTAGGAACCCATCCTACTGATACAGAAAGAATGAAAAAAGTAATTATGGCAAAGCCAACTGTCAGCAGTAAGGGAAAACTCATCTGCTGCTGTCCATTTCTGCTTACAAAACCATGTCTCAGCTGAAATGGCTGTGGTTCAGGTAAAGCTTTGAAGACAAGCAACAGAGCACACAAAGGCCACAATGCCTAGGAGCTAGTAAATACAAGCTATAGTATATACAAACAGATGACTGATAAAAGTAAATAATAATGAGATTTTTAAGTGCCCCAAAAAAAGAGTCCAGAGCCCCTGGATGCTCCAGACGTTTTGCAGAAGGCTTTTTTCACACCTCCACAAGACTCCAGCTGACACTAAAAACACATAGGTCGAAATGCGAACACATGCAGAGATCTGGCAGAAAGCTGTGGTATTGCAGAAGTCCTGAGACAAGGCCAAGGCACTGAAATAAATCCCTACAGGCTCGAGTGGGACTTATGTGGTGCCTTGGCCCCATGCTAACCTCTGCAGAGGAATGAGTGATACCCACAGCCTCCTGAGGCGAGAGCTCCCCAGCAGAACGGGTTCGATCCCTGGCAGCAAAGACAGCCTGGGGGCTATTTTCTGTCACCTGAGACAGCAGGTGAAGCAATGCCCATGAATGACACTGCTTACAGCCCATCTGGGAAGTCATTCTCTGCCCAAACCTCTGGCTGCAAAGCTTTGGGAATCCAGACATCTATTCGGCCTTTCCTTTCGTCATCCTCCTCACACTTAGAGCACCCAGAGCAGCCCTGTCAGCTGAGTTCAGAAACGATGGAAAATCTCTCATGACCAATGTGAAGAGTCATCTGGCAAAGTGCAGTTTTTGACAGTACTTTAGAAGTATGTACAGAATCTTTCTTTGAAGTCCCCACTAGCTGCAAAGGAAATTTTTTGTTTCAACTTTGCTCTCAACTTTCAGCTGCCTGTTCTACAGCTGAACAACCTGAAGTATTGCTGTAGCACTGAGACAGCAGCCCTGCAATGCATGAGAGATGCACTGCAGCAGGGTCCAAGCACTTGGCTGAGCTCGTGCTCAGAGTGCCAGCTCCACATACTCTTAGCAAGGTGATCAGATGGATACCCTGGAGAAGGAATTGGAGATGGCTCCATGTCTGCTGCCATTCCCATGGAGCCATGGGAGAGGAATGCACGCAGCTGGGACAGGCACACGCAGCAGGTTTCTGATCATTGTCAATGGCTCTGCCTCACTGTCCTGTGCCTTGGGCTCTGGCTGGAAGACAGAAATGAGGCACTGAGCCCATCCTCATTCACCCTCTAGGGCCAAAAGTTGAAATTAGTGAGATGAAAGACTAGAGAGGGACCTTGCAAGCAGTCAGGACATGCACTTGGGGAAGGAGGACTGCTTTGTCTCATTGCTCAGCCCTCAACTGAGCACCGTGTCCCTGGGAACAGCTGTGCAGAAGCCTTCTGTGTCTCTCTCCTCTCTCCCCCACTGTCCCCACTGCACTGGCACTGCAATTACACTGGTACTCACTGCTTCTGGAGCAAGTGCTGGTGCTGCTGCTGCTGCTGCTGCCGGTAGATCTCAATCGTGTGCTGGGGAAGGTACTGCATCAGCTCCAGGGACTCTTTGATCTTCAGCAGCATTTCGTATGTCTCCCGTCCCCTCACCTGCAGCACGGGAAAAGGAGAGGGGGTTGGGGGGAAAGAAAAGCTTTAAAGCACTGCATTTATAGAGCTTATTGACAGTCATCTTAGAAAGCTTTAGATAAATGTCAAGTAAACAACCAGAGCAGGATGCAAATACACTGTTTATACAGTGTGCTCACACAATAAAACTGCTAAGCCTTGTTCTAGAGGTGCAACAAATAAAGTTGAAGAGTGATAATCTCATGGTGCAGGTTGATGAATATCTGGGGGTTGTCGTATGGCTCAGTGTGAATCTATGCCAGCCAAAAGCAACATTCTGATCCAACCTATTTAGACAGAAAATGTCTTTACTTGCCTCAGATGTAAGCAGATCTGGTGCTGAATCTTACATGCCCTCAGAAAAGACAGCACATGAATCTGTGAGCTGGGTTTGGCTCTCTTATCCTCCAAGCACACCATGACTTGTGATTTGTCCAACTAAATACGGCTTATGGGAAGGAGCTAAATGGCCAATTAGATATTTCTCACCCTTTCCAAGCCTGCACTTAATACAGCATATTTCACTTCTATCACTGCATTACAACTGCAATACACATAAGAGCCACAGAAGCATCCACTTATCAGTAAGACAACGCCCAGTTTTCTAGAGAAAGGTCATGTGCCACAGACCCAGAAAAGACAGAGGGGGAAACCTAGTTAGATCTCAAAGAGTGTTTCCAGCAGGACCGTAAAATCCCTTGGAACATTGTAATATGCTTTGCATAAGCCATTCTTAGCACCTAGTGGGATTTTCAATATTTATTTGGAACATGTACTTAAAATCAGTAGCTCATGGGATTAAAGAAAATAAAAAATTATTCTTTCACACCCCAAACTCATAATGAGTTCTCTCCGAAGTCTAGTTGAGCTTCAAGTCACCAAAGATACTAAACATAGGGTAAATAAAAAGATAGAGAGAACTCACAGGCAAGTACAAGAGCTCATCATCCGGGGAACGTCTTTTTTTGATGGATGTCATCTGTATGCCATGAGTTCCTTGTCGAAAAGCTGGAAGAGAAATCCCAAAGGCATCCCATTAAAAAAAGCCACAAAGAGGGGGAGAGGGAGGGAAGGAGCACACAAAAGAGAAAAAAGCAAAAAGAGAAATACAAAAGAGATATGAAGCGCATGACCAGCTTTAGATCTGTAGTGCTCTGAAGGGATCTCTGCCTGAACCACTCCATAACTGTCCTTGCAGCTCCTGGCTCCTTAACACAGACATGACTGCAGATGCTCGCTGGCCATGACATTTGGGAAAACACATCAGCCAAGGAGTGCTGGATATATGACAAAACTCTGGCAAGCCACACTTAGAACAAGCATTGGCTCTTTACAGGAAAGTTACAGAAAGTTTTGGTACTACAGGGCTCACAAGCTGCTGGTGAATCAGTGATCCATGAAGGTGTGACTGAGAAAATGAAGCCCCACTCCAGTCTGCCTCTCATCATAACCTGTGCCCTGCTGTTCAGCCTGCTGCGCTCACTGAGTTCAGGGGAAAACAAAAGTGAATTTCCACATCCTGTGTGTCCAGTGAGGACTTGGCTCTCCTCAGAGCACAGAGAGGCCACTTGCCAGGGCATCTCCAATGCACAGCAGGGTTTGTGTGCAGCCTTAGTCTAGATCCCTGCGGCTAGAAGACACCTACCACAGCACAGAACACTGGCTGGGTGAAGCAAAGAATAACAGCATGACCCCAAGCAAGCAGCAAATGTTCAAAAGGTTAGAGTTCCAGACATACAGTTGGAAGGTGGCAAATAAACACCCCCTCCACCCACCACTGGCAGGGCTAATCTAACACCAGCAATGCTACAAGGGAGCCCACAAACCCAGATTGTCAAACACTGCTTTGTGAACACCAGCTCAGTTTTTAGGCTGATTCACCCTAGGAACAGACCACTAATGCCCTCCTGCCTCCAAGCCCATGCACAGCACCACTGTCCCCACAGCACAAGCACCCAGAGACGGCCCCCTCTGCGATCTGCCCAGCTCTGCCAGCTACTTACGGCGCTTCGTACCATCACCATTCTTTGTGCTGTCAGACACTTGCTGCTTGCGGATGCTGTCCTCGTCTGCCTTGCGGTCTCTGCCGGGGCAAGCACAGATACGGGCTTCGAAACACCGACGGCCCAAGACCTGCCCACTGGGAAGAGAGGTGAGGACAAACATCAGCTGGCATCTCGGGTACAGGCCAGCAGCTCCCCTCAACTTCACACCACACCGTGCACCTTCCATTCCCCAGTCTGGATACCTGGGTGCTGGGCAACTCCCACCTGCAAAGGTCTAACAAATATCCTGGAGCCCCTTGAGTTAAGCTGTTCCTAAGGATACGGAATGCTGCCCTAAGTGGAAGAGGACCCAGAAGGGTTACACTCGTGATGCACAACTTACTCTCTGGTTTCCAGGGTCACAATGATAAGGATGGGGCGGCGGTTCATCCCTCCAACGCAGCTGCTGTTGCACATGAAGTTGTACAAGACTGTGGTGAACTCAGTACCAACCTGGATGAGACAAAGGTGATGAGCAGAAGAGATGGTGGATGGAGAGCTCTGCTTTTTCCAAGCTCTCCTTATATTTCCCAAGCTGGGCTGCAAGTGGATCAGCATGAAACAGGCCCCCACTACAAAGCCTCCTTAAAAGAAATGAAGAAGCCCTGCTCTCAGGGGATAAGGAGGGTGTTTCACAGCTCATTTCTGACAGAAAGGAAGAAGGGATTCATTGTGATGAGGATAGGGAAAGCCCAAGATGCCAACTCCTTTGACCATGGTTACATTCCCCACTCCTTTCGTGCCAGGATGCCACCAGCTGGAGCTCACAACATACCTGGGGTGGCTCATAGGGGACCAGCACACTCTGCCTCCCAGTGATGGGGTCTTCTACATACTGGGCATGGCTGTTCCCTTCCACTCTGATCAGGTGGCTGGGAGGTGCAATCTGCCCTGCAAGGGCAAAGAGGGGAAAAACAAGAGATTGGTCAGTGAAGTAAGGTCATGCACAGGGTGTCAAGATCTGCCATCAAGGGAGAGGCACACGGCCCCAGAGGTCCATCAGAGCACACACAGGTGCCTCCCAGCCCTTGAAGCACCCCTTCCCAAGATTCCTGCTGCCAGACACCAAAGGCAACACAGGCTCTCAAAGCTCACTCTTGGCACCTGTGGCTAAACTTGAACAAGGACTTCCCAAGATCCCAGACTAAGTGACCCCAAATGGGAACTGAATGGCAGCTCACAGCATCTCTTCCAGCAGATAACTCCTGCTGGATTTTCACACCAGCTGAAAGCCTTTCTTTTCCTTTCTCTAATACATATACAAAGCAAATTCCTTCAAGTCTCAATTCCTGCTCTTTTTCCTATCAGTTGCTAGCCCTCTTCTGCTTCCTTCCATGAGTCTTCATCCTTAAAAAAAAAGATCCAAGGAGGAAGAGAAGTATGCATTTAATTAATGGTCAGCTTGAAAAATCATGCTTGTTTACAGCAGCAACAGAAGGGAACATGATCTTCTTGGTTCCTGGGCCACTTTACAATAATTAAAAGCTTCCTTCCTACAAATTTTCTTCAGTGTTTCTACAACATGAAACTAAATTCTGTGGAGAGGAACCTGCTACAGGGTCATCTCAAGAATTTCTTTTGTGTATTAACTGCTCATTTCTTACTCAAAATACGGCCTATTTCTACAGAAATAATTATTCCAGAATAAGAATTTATAGGTTTTTTTTCCCCTTTCTTAGAACTCCATTACTGAATGGTGTCAAACCTCAATAAATCCAGTCCTGTCAGAAAAGCACTTTTTAATATAAAAAACTGTTTTGAAGAACTGTCTCACTCAACTCTGATTTTACACTCCCAAGTCCTTGCTTATTTCTGGGGCTTGTCTAGCTGCCTGCACTGTAACCAGCAATGGGATCCAGGCTCCTAAGACATCCTGCTAACTGACACCAACTGGATTTTTTTACAGTAGGAGATAAATAATGTACATAGAATAAAACAGATGCTCATCTGAACTCACGTGAACTTAAGTGGCAAAGGCAAAATGGAACCCAGCCCGTGAGCTTGCAGAAAACCAACGGACATTTTAATAACAGCTGCAACTTCTTGAACATGAAAAGAAGCAAGTAAAAGACTAAAACATTAATATTGAACTGAGAGTGTTACGTGTAGAAGGACATTGCCTACAGCTGACGCTGGCCCTGAGCATTACCCTGCCAGAGATAAACAGCCCCTCTGTCTTTGAGGCGTGGATTAAGGACTGGAGATGATATTGCATCCTGTTACTAGATCCCTGTCCCAGCGACATGGAAGCTCATTCCTCAGCACAAGAACAGCTGCTTCTCATTGCAGGAGTAAAGGCAGAGCAGAGGAAGGCTGCCAGAGGGGCAGTGCCTGCCATGGGGACAGACATCCAGCCAGCCTGGGCAGGCACAGGTTAATCTCAAGGTTTATTGCAGTGCTTTCCAACCAAGGACGAGCTTGCACAGGGACAGCCAAAGCACTGCATGATCCTTCCTGCCAAGCACAGGAAATGAAAAGCTGCACAATGCGTCGCAGGGAGGTCTGATTCCAGGCTCGCTCTGAAGCTGCCGTCACATCCCTCAGCGGGCACTCATCAGCTCTGGAGAGGGACTGCCAGCACAGCACTGCCCTCCTTACCCTCATTGAACTCCCGGCTCAGCTCGTGGTTCGGGCAGCGTTTGACCACTTCGGTGACGTGTTCGGCTTTCTTGTAGACCGGCATAGCCCTGATGACAGCTCCCTGAGGTGGTGGGGTCATCACTTTGATCTGGATGGGACACGTCTTGGCAATCTGGCAGTACAGCTTTTTCAGTTCGGTGGAATACTGAATGGGGAACACACCAAAAGAGAGTCAGAAGGTCAGCTAGGGATAAAGGCACGTCAGGAACATGGAGCTGGCTTTGCACGTGTAACTGAAGGCACCAGCCACTGCATGGGCACTGCATTTGTTTGCATAACAGCCACACTTCCAGAAAAGTGACAAAACCCCAAGACCTTTACCTGCTGTAAAACAGCAGAGCATAAATCTACATCCTAACTTTCCCAAAGGCAAAAATCTTCAGATAAAGAGCACTTCATTTACTGGAACAAATAAAGCCTTTATTTCTCTTGGGCACACACTCCCTTTTGCAAGGGACACCCATTACCCACCTAACAAAACAGATGCTATTCTTTTTACAGCATCCTGTAATCCTGGAAGCACTCAAAACCACAGACATAGAAGTGTTTCATCCTGTTTTCTAAGAAGCCCTCCTACTCTTGCAGAGGGATTAAATAAAAACATGAACCTTGTAACTGAACAATACTTGAAAACAAGACCCTGATCGATTTGGGAGTTAAATAAAATCTGACATCTCAGTCATCTTTAAAAACTATTCCTACATCTACTGAACATCTCTGTAGTAACCCCTTCACTTCTGAACTCAAGGCATTACATCCAAAAATGAGGTAAAAAAAAAAACACAGTAATTTTTTTTTTCAAAGGCCAGAAGAGTTGAACAGCCCAAAGACCAGCCCATGGTGACCATAACCTGGAGCATAACCCAGCAGCTGGCTCCAAAAGGGAGGCTGTGACCATGCAAGGAGCACTTGGAACAAAACAAGATGTTCTTATACTCACTGTGCTAATTTGGAGCATATTAGATTTCTGTTAAGATGTCCCCCACTAAAACAGTGAATTAATGCAGCATTTTCGTGGAGTGTGTTCACATCTGGAAACCCTTACTCAGCAAAACATCAAGGGCGAAGTTGGTTGCTTCTTTTCAAAACCCCTCATGGAAATAAAGGCATCTGCTAAGCAGGGAGGATGGCAAGGAAAGTCCCAAGGTTCAGTACTGCACAACCTAAACTCATTATCTTGGATGCCTCCCAGGAAAGAGACCTTCCAGCCTTTCCTGCTGTACAAGCCTGTTCCAAAATACAGCAGGTTTTTCAGTACCCCACTCCAGAGGCATTCAGTTTTCTTCTGGTATTCAGACATTCACGAGTGCAGAGCTCTCCCTGTAACTCTGACAACATAACCCACAGGAATTGCTGGCATTTCCCCATCTCCATGCCCTCGGTTCTGGCAGACAAAGAAAAGTGAAAGTCCCAAGGTGGTTGTTTCCTCACAAGAAAAGGTCTCTAGCAGCCACAGGCCAATAGAGCCCCGTTCCCAGCTGTTCAAACACAGCAGTGACAGGTTCATACTGGTCAAGAGCACCCTGTGGCCATGGACTCCACTGGGATGGGGAGAGAGGCAGCACGTGCACGGGTGGGTGGCAGATGATGCAGCAGCAAAAGGATTAGCTAGTGATAGTCAGGGATTATTTGCATTTCAGAGCATACACACTGCTAACACAGGAAAAACCAAACTTACCAGAGACACTGGATAGGAGAGAGGGATTAAACATAAACCAAGCCAGTCCTTTCCCTTCTCACTCAACACCATCCTGCCATGTGCCAGAGAAGATGCTACAGGTATTTAAGATACAAAAAAAGATTTCTTTAAAATGCAAAGGCCAAATTGTGCAATGTATTTTACGTGCCTGCAGGCTAGAGATTAAACCCACAAAGGATTTACCCAGCCTGCGGAAACGGGGAACATGCCAAACAATTACAAAAAAAAAAGTTGCGAAACAGATCTAGATGGTGATTTATATCGTGCGTATTTGAAACCTGAAATTCCTTATTGTTTTTTAATTAAAAAGCAATTCCTTACTGAAGGTAAGGGTGATCTCACCATGTTGTCTTTTCATCTCAAGAGGTAGAAAAAGAATCACTTATATTTAAAAAGGAAGAAAACCTGTAAAGCATTGTTTCCTTCAACACATCAGTTTGCTCATAACACTGTGAAGGTTTCAATCACAGAAAGCCTCAAAAATCTCCAAAAGTCAACTAATCACTTGGATGCCTTAACATCACCGAAGCATAAAGAAATTGGGCACCCAAAGGTGATGGGCTGAAATGCAAGCATAAATATTGAAGAGCAGCGGTGCACAGAGGGCATGGCACATGCCAGGAGGCAGCGTGTCCAGTGTCTGCAGGCATCTGGAGAATTGAACAAATGGAAGCAGATACACACCCTCAGTCACTGATCAGGACTCGTGGTCCTGACTGTGATTTTACATATAATGTCTTCAAAGACAGAAAGCTGGGGTTACAAGAAAGGGGAAAAACAAAAATCACTGCTTTCAGAAGGACTGAGGACTACTCAAAACCAGCACGAATATTGAGGCTCGTGATCAAACAGCACAGCCCCTCTGCAAGCAGAGAAAGGGACCTGCTCTTCATCCACCCTTTGGCACAAAAGCTGTTGGACCCCTTTGGCTACAACCAGCAAGGAAGGCATTGGACCCACACTCTAAATGCACAGAAAGCAAACAGCCGAGAGCTAATGGGTTATGATGAACAAGCCTTTCCAACAAAGAAACAGGGCAGGCTCAAGAGCTGCAGGTTCCAGCCAACAACTTGAACATGGCATGTCAGGAAAGGAGGGTAAGCAGGAGCCTGCCTTGAAGCACGGTCAGGACACGGGAAGATTTAGTGGC
This sequence comes from Bombycilla garrulus, assembly GCA_013400315.1. NCBI lineage: Eukaryota > Metazoa > Chordata > Aves > Passeriformes > Bombycillidae > Bombycilla > Bombycilla garrulus. The sequence continues at coordinate 993,313 of VXBU01004789.1, forward strand.
AGTACCTAGCAGAGTCAAAAGAGGCAACAGGGGGCTGAGCTGCCTTTTTTGTCACCTGATTGCAAGGGGAGTTCAAGCCTCACAGGCACTGCACAGGGCTTGGGGACATGGCACGGAGCCATGATTTCACATCTACCCCAGGCACAGCCGCCTGCCAGTGTGTAATCACCGAAGGGACAGTCATTTAACACCGGTGTAAATCTGTCCACGCGGTACCTGCTGTCAGACAGACAGGGGCTAGAGTTTCCCACCCCGCCAACTTTGCTGCAACCAGGAGTAACCTGATGCACAGCCATTTACTGGCATAAATAGATGCCAACAACTAGGTCATGGTGACTTCGTCCTGGATCAGTGATAATCGCTATATCCACAGAGCAAGACAGGATATTGTATATAGATTTCAAAGCAAAGGCACATCAGAAAGAAAACCCGAGGCAGGAGCTGTTTGTGCACTCTGATACTGCCTGCAAGCAAGAATCACCCTCTCGGCACAGGTGCTGCTCCTCAGTGGTCCCAAACCACCCCACCCTGCAGGAGGTGACAGTCCCCCTGCTCACCATTTTGCTGTGAACTGACACTCACTGTATGAGGGGTAAGATTGTGAGCAATTCCCAGAAATCCAAAGCATGACTATTAATCAACACACTTGAACAGGAAAGCTGAATTAATTAGGAGTACAAATATAAAAAATGAGTTTGACCAAACAATCAACTTTATCAGTTAACAAGATGACAGCCTGAGGAACGCAACACCACTTCCACCACAGCATAGCCATTTAAAAAGCCATTTAAAACAAAAGAGCTGAGCCTGGAACTGTGTTATCTGCTCAAGAGGGAGAGGAAAAAGCTTTAGCTTGGACTTTTCTTTGGAGTTCGACTGCTGTCATGAATTTAGCTTTTATGTTTAATAATACATTTTAAAAGGAAAGACTAAAACAGAGCTGCAGCTCTGCTCTCCCCACCTGCCTGTGCAGACATACTGTATTACCCACTTTTGGCACCCTGGCTGGTAATTCAGTATCGCAATACACACGCCAGCTACCATCAGGCAACACCTGTCTGATTTCTCAGTAAGCCCCTTCTACTGAAGGTATGTCAACAAAGGGTTGAAAGGCAAAAACAAAACACTTCTTGACTCTCAAATGGAGAATTTTTGCTAGAAAAGCCTGTAGTCTCCTTTAAGTAAGTGCTCAATGCAATACAAGCCACAATGGCTTTTTACTGAGTATTCAATTCCTCCACAAAACTCTGATGCGGTGAAATCCCCCAAACACTACTTTCGAAATCTACCTCTAATATCTGTCTTACCATCTGATCCAGCAGAGGGATTATGGCTTCTAAATCTTTAAAAGGAATGAGATTCAGTCAGCTCTACAAATGCTGACGGATGTCAGCTTGAAGGTGATCCCAGAGGCTGGCTTAAGGCATTACAGCTCCCTGAGCCCCTCCTGCTCAGATCAACAGGTCTTTCAAATTTCTTGCAAGCTTCTTTCAAGCAGTCGTGTTTTAGTTCAACTCAGTTAACTAGATTCATTTTACTTGATGTTTTCAAAGCTGTCAATCAGCTACGCTTTCTCCCCTACCAAACTCCCCAGGAAGGGAAAAAGGAAGAACAGGTTAGAAGAGTGGGAGTGCAATAGCTACCTGCACCAAAGTATTCTCAGGTGAAAACAAGGAGAGTCACAAGGAAATAGAAAATAATACGAATATGTTTTAATTATTTAGGAGAACAAAAGGCAGGGGGGAGAAAGGAAGCTACCAGGAACAAAATGTGAAATTTACATAAGCACCTTTAACATTTTCGCTATGCTAGACCAAGACTTAACTTTTCATTTACAAAAAATTGCTGTGAGCATGTGGGGCCATATCAGAAACACACGTGTGCACGTGCACACACACTCTTAGGAAACAACTTGTACCCAGAGGACACTCAGTGAAGAGGAGCTGCACCATTTGCTGCACACATGGACATCTCCTTCCAGATTTAACCTTCACCTCAGCACAACCTTAACCCGACAGCTTGTGAGCTGACTTGCTGCAGCTTCAGACTGCAGTCCTCTGTCTCCCTAGGCTCCAGAGAGAAGTGGACAGCTTGCTGCTAGAGGGCATGGCCAACAGGTCCAGTGATACAGAGTGGCACCAGGTGTGGCAACAACCGCCAGCCCCACAGCCCGGGGCATCAGAGAGAGAGACCCGTCTGTGAGCATCCCCCAACCGCGAGGGAAGGCATTGTTCGATGCCGGGAGCATGGGAGTGGGAGGGGATGCTGATGCAGCCACACCAGTGCTTTGCAAGCATTTACCAAATTTCTCCATCCCGGGGCAAAGGAAAAACCATGTCGCACTCTTTTCCTTCTTGAGGAAGGGCAGTGAATCACCCCAAGGGCGTTCGCCTTTGCAAAGACTTAAACTTCATTTTCCCCTGGGGCTCCTCTGCCCCCTCCCCGTCCCCACCGCCACGCCAGGCACTCACGAACGGTGCTGACGAATTATTAAAATCCTTCCTCCGAGCGCTTTTCCCCGGGAGCCGCAGCCAAAGGCCGCCTGTTGCCACCTGTCAGTCGCGGGGATTAATTACCTGCGCCGGGCGGGGAGCGGCACATTCCTGCCGGCCTCGCCCGCCGGGATGTTGACATCAGGCAGGTGGGCCCCGCGTCCCCCCGCGCCAGGGGGGACGAGACCCTGGCAGCTCGGGGACCCCGGGCCCAGCGCAGGGACACGGGCAGGGGACACGGGCGGGGAGGCGCGGCGGGGCTGCCCCGGGGTGGGCGGCGCGCCCAGCGCCGGCAGCTGCTGCGCCTGGCAATCCTGAGCTAAAAAATAAACATACGGGTGCGTGTGCGTGTGTGTGTTGACCTGCCTAGGTAAACGGGGAAGGGGAGGAGGGCAGGGAGGAGTGCGCAGAAACGTAGCCTGCGGGAAGGGATTCAGGGGCCGCTCCCCGGCCGCGGGCACCGCGGGCGCAGCCCCCGAGCTGCTGCGCTGTGCCAGCGCAGGGGAACAGGGGAGAAGAGCAGCCCTGCCCCACTGGCACAGGCACAGCCACCCTGGCACACCGACAGCTCCGCTCCTCCTCCCCGCGGGGCTCCTGCGGCTCCCTCCGAGCAGCGCTCCCGGCACCGCCTGCGAACACACCCAGACTCGGAGGGCGGGATGAGAACGGGACATGCACACGTGGCCATGGTATAGAGGACCCCCTGAAATTCCCAAAAATACCGAATTGAGAGCATCTGCTGGATTCTCACAGCTTTAGGATAATAAAGATAATGTCTCCACATGAAAATATTCAGCATCTCACTTGAGGCTCCCCAGGGGTTTTAACTCAAAGCTTCCTCCATCAGGATGTATCATCTCTAACACTGTCAGCAAAGCCACGATAATAACAGAAATAACACCGATAATTTCCCATACTGCTTTTGCACTATGAAACTATTGCAACTGTGAAAACTTTACATATGTAGGCTTTTACACTTCAGTTTCATATCTACACACTTACTTCATCACAAATGAAGACTCTTGAGGTTCAGCTTGAAAACCATTTTAAAAACAAACAGCAGCAAAAAAGAATCAACTGAAAAATATCCTGCATCAAGAGGATAAAAGCATCAAATGGAAAACTTTGGAAGCAAGCTTTACACATTTTTTGATACAAAGTAATAGGTGTAAGGGAAGGCTTTACTCTTTGTTTTTTGTAAGTTCTCTTCCTTTGCTAGTCTATTATTTAAAAATTTTTGAAATTAATTTATTTAAAAACCAAAATCATAAGACTCCTGAAGTCAAAAGGCCTTAGCTTGTGCAGCCAGCTCACACACTGCTTGTGTACTGTGTCCAGTTTCTCTGCCAGTTTCTAAACTGAAACTTTAGCAGTAGCAGACAAGTTTCAGATGCTAACAATGTCTAGTAATTTACATTTCTGATAGACTGTTCTGCAGCAGAAATTTTGTGAGGTAAAAGCATGAAATGAGAGCAAATCTGCTGAAAGGCAAGCGGATCTCTGATCTGATGCTGAACAACACCTTTCTTGATATCTATGTCTGCCAGTAACTTTTCTGCTATGAATACACAACAAATAAGCAACCTATTTGCCTACCACAGAAAATACAACATGAAGAAACATACACTATAGGAGATTCACTCTCATTCTACTCACACTCACCTACAGGTTATGATGTGTTAAATTCCAGCAAAATAGTGAGGGGTGATCAACACTAAGTCTAAAGAATTACTTAAAATCTGATCTGGAAAACATCCACTTCACATATTAAGCATTAATTAGTAAGCCAACAAAATCCAATAGCAAAATTTTTAATCATTACAGTGACTGCCAAAGCAGCTTTGTGAATAACTCCATTGCATTTCTTCCCCCTTTCTACAGCCTTGCTACTCTCAAAGAAACGTAGCTACTTCCCATCCTCCTAGCGAGAGGGTAACCCACTGCTAACAAAGCACTACACTGGAGTTACAAATATTTGCATCTCTATAGCATACACACACCTGCTTGCAGGCAATGCAAGTGAGTGGACAGTACATATATGACCACACGTTTGCCTACATGAAACTACGTTGGTTGTGTGACCTCAAGCATCAGAGCAGCTGAACACTGAAACAGTGACAACCAGCAATAGTCCTTCCAGGCAATTCTACTCATTACACCAGAATGTACGTCAATGCTGCAGGCAAAAACTTTCAGGACTTGATTTAGCAAAAAAATCTTCAGCATAAGCTTAAATTTTGGCAGCACTGTTAGCTACTGCCCGTCAAATCAGTGTGCCTCTGTGGAAGGGAATTTGTGAACTCAAACCGGAATTTTAAAGGAAATACAATTTCCGTTGTAAGGGACTCCAGAAATGAACTGCTAAGAACATATTCAGGCTCCCAACAACAAACCCACCCCACAACATACTGCTCCTCATTCACGTGCCTTGGCCTCTGATATTGAGCACCAGGACCTGCTCTGCTCATGGACTACTTTTAAGTCAAGTCCAGGTTGACCATTTCAAACCTCCTCCTAGCTTGGTGTGGGGGGATTCAACTTTCTTACAGTCATCTGCCCCAGGCTCAGCCAAAGAGGAAAGCTGCTGTGTGCTTCCGATTAGCCTCCCAGATCTCACTTGTTTCAAGTTCACATGTTGCAGCACGCTGCTACCAGCCAAACTCCAAAACCTCTAATCAGCTAGAGGAAACATCGTCTGGAGTAACCAGACACCAATTTTTAGTGCACCTCGTTGTCACTTTTGTCCCCTGCTGAAAGTCAAAGGGCGATGAACTCAACCATGAGGGAAGAAGCACAGCAAGACCTAAAGGTAGCTCAATTAAGGCAAAGTAAACAGCAAAGCAAAAGTCCCAAAACTCTCCAAAATTAGTCTGCTCCCACCAATTCTAACCTGGTTTCAAAAACATGAGTCAGCAGTACAAGTCCCAGACAAGCAGGTCAGATCTCACAGCCCCACAGAGAGCAGAGAGAGGCTTTGGGTCCTCTGCAATTTGTGACATAGCCACAGGTTCAGATAGCTCCACACCAGCCAGAGATTGGTGAAGAAGCAGGGTACAAGGAAATGCCCAATGTTAGACATTAGTACAAACCACCTTTTAGTTCCTTCATCTGCAAACAAGGGGATTTCATTAACTCAGAGGAAAGTGAATGAGTCACTCATACAGTATCTGTTACACCAGAAGGAAGCCAAGCTGGACAAGAGAACACGTTAAAAAACCCAAACAACATAAAGTTGGTCTGGCAATACAGACTTTTCAATCAGCAACATCCTAAGCCTGCATATTAGTGGCAGAATCAGTCCCAGAACTATCAGGCACTCTGCCACAGACTGCACCAGCTATTTAACACCCTGGAAAGCAGGACACTTTACTAGATGGTGACAGATTTCCACCCAAACTCTGGCTCACGCTTGTAAAATACCACAGGGTCAGCAGGTTGCAAGGGTAAGAGTATTTATGTCAAATACTGGCCCATCTTCCTAGTCAGAGCACAGACAGGATCACAGGAGATGCAAACCAGTCTTTGCACATTCATTCTCACACAGGAAAGAAAGTTCAAGCGATTCAAAGCCAAAAACAGGTTTCATGTCTTGTGACCTCTCATACTAAACACCTTTGCCCAGATATATTTCCATCCTGTTCATTCTTTCTTGACTTAGGTTTCAGATTCAACAGGCTCTACAAAAAGGGCAAATAATGCCTGAAGAACTTCACATAGAAATAATTTTTATTTTTTCCTTGCCTTCCTAAAGTGCTACTGTTGTTGTGCTGTGACCAAACGTAGGACTGCTTCCTGACTGTTTCTGGAGTGGGGGACTGGCCATTGCACCCACAGAGCAGGCCTGGTAGCTAACTGGGAGGCCAAGGGGCTCAGCTGTGAACTGGAATAAATCAAGGGGCCACCAAATCAGCAAATGGGTGCTCTTCTGTATGTGCGCTCTTAATAAAGCCTGAATGGCTCAGATGGGCAAAGGTGATCCCCTATCTCCTCCTCACTTTGCTTCCCCTCCTGTTTATTCCACCTAGGAAGGTGCAGATACCTCTCCACTTTATCCCTCTAACAGACTATTAATCACACCTATGGGAGGCGATGGAAGGGAAGACACAAAGTATTAAATCTGACAGGCTCTCAAAGTGGCAGTGCCAGTGAAATGCATCATTAAGGTGAGTAATTTTCCTGTTTACTTCATAGGCTCTGAGCCCCCCCGCTCCTTCCTCCCTGCCTAGATGTGGGCAGGACCCATCAAGGCAAAGCTTTGGAAGCAAGCTGCAGCGTCCCCAATTTCTACATAAATGCTGCAGGCCAAAGAGCAAAGGCAAGTTCCAACTGAGTCCTTGACAGTAATCAAGCACTGCGGCGCCTCTGGTCTTGTCTTGTGCATACCTTGCAAGTAGCATCATGTCTTCCCAGGGAGATTTCACTGGCACAGCACGCAAGCGCCTTGTTCCTTGGCTTCTATCTCAGAAAAAGAAAGTCCTGAAAACACACACACACGCCCCTGCTTTTCTGCTTCAAGGGAGACCATCTCCCTCTAAATCTTCAGCCTACTGTTAGAAGCCCTTTCAGAAGAAATTTATGAATTTGCCAGAAATCTCTTTTGTTCCTGGGCAGAAAGGATAGCGCCAGACCCTTGCCAAAATGGCACCGAGTCTTCTCTGTTAACATCCAGGAAACTATCCTGAGTCAGATCTTATTACATTTTAAGCTAAGTGCAAGTACCAGCAAGTCTCTTCCATGATAACAGCCAGGGCCTGTACCCATTTCCTGATCACATTACGCTCAACTTCCAGAATTACATCTATGCAAATATTGTTCTCCTGCTTATTGAGCATTTCATTGATAATTACAGTGAAAAGCCAGCAAAGCTTTTCTGGCCAGGATGGTGAGCAAGGCAGCCAACTCACACAGAGACACCAAGCAGGGACAAATGTTCTTTCTCTGAATGAAGACCACCAGAAAAGGGCCCTCTCCTTCTCCCAGACGACAGAGAATCCAGACTGAACCAAACCATTTCTGCAAACATACCTCTGTTTTCTGGAACTACTGAACCACAAAGCTACCCTCTAGTTCTGAGTCACACTGGAAACATAAGGATTAGGAAAGACAAAAATTACACCTAACTGAGCAAGTCATAGCTTTTCTGAGAACATAAAGATGCAATAACTCAGATCTAAGATCAATAAAGCATGACAGCACCTCCAGAACACTTAGGATGAATGGTGACTAAGTCAAACCTTTAAACCTTTTACTCATACAAGTAAGCTTTGGGGATGAATGGCGAGAAAGTCAGCTATTACCAGCATTTGCAAAGTTCTGGGATCTGTATTTTACCCAGATCCTCTTCCTTGTCAGCCTTCTCCTTCCATCCTCAATGACCTAGCTGAGCACGGTCCTTGAGTCAACTCATGCGGTTTCTCCTGAGCCTACTTTCAAAGTCAAGACATGATTCAGCAAGGTGTTTAAGCAGATGCCTACCTTTAAGGTTGGGAGCAGCCTTGCTGACTCCAACAGAACCCAAGAGATTTCACTGGGAATATTCACGTGCTAGAGGTTATGCACTCAGTCAAGCGCCTCACTGAACTGAGACCTTGATTTTCCTACGTACCGTGGGAAACGATTCATCAAGTTCCATGCTGAGGCACACAGCAGAGCTGCTGCAGCAGCCATCCGGACATTCCCTACTCAAAAACACAGCACCTCACACCCAGCCAGCCAGTGAGGTCAATGCTGAGGCATCCTCTCTGCTGAGATCAACAAGCCCATAGCAAGTTTTGGGGTACTCCTTCATTTTGTCTCATACTCCTTGGAGCTACAACTGCAGCAAAGGCAAGAAAGCTGTTCCACAGAGCAGCATTTAGAAAGGGAGGAAGTCTTGCAATGAGTTCAGAAAATGTTAGCAGCAGTCCTTCCTACCTCTCAGAGAAATAACAAATCTTCAGTTTTGCATCTCCTGCCCCCTAAGAGTAGAATGTAAAACCATATCCCAGTGGGCATGCAAGCCAAAGGGAATTGGGCAGTAACATGACACAGAAGAAGTGGAAGGCTTGAACACAGCATAGCCCAGATCTCAGATTTTTAGACTGCTTTGAATTTTCAGCAAGAAAGCACAAGCGTATAAAGTGAGCTTGCACAGACCTGGATGCACTTCACAGGAAGATCTACAAAAGCCTGCTAGACAAACTCAGAAGGAATGACTGCTCAAATACTCCATGACATAGAAACAGATCTATAAATTATTGGAAATAGATTACATCAAGTCTCTCAATACCTTGCAATTGATTTATTTCACTCGGTAGCAAAGATAATAATGTCATCTGCATGATCTAACTGGAAACATGATAGGAATTAATGTGGATTTAGATGCAAATCCTTGCAACCGCAACCTGAAGACAGCTTTCCAAGGAAAACACCAAACAGCCCTTAGTCCCTGCAGACCTCACTACTCTGCACTGCTTATTTGCAAACTGCAAGCTCTGAAGACCCCAAGCAACAGATGCTTTGTGAGAAGACCTAGCCCATTTAAAGCAAGACTACTTTCCCAACCAAAAAGCAGTCTTTGTTACTGGATAACAATGAGAATGGGAATAGTTCCCTGGGAAACATAATTTTAAAGTCAGATTTCCCAACTAACCACACCCAATTAGTAAGTAATACCATGTTTTTGAGTGATTATGGAATGCCAGAAGACTTTTTACCAGTTTCAATTTTGTGATTTTCTCCATCATCACAACAACAACAAAAAAAGAAATTAAACCCCCTCATGATGTTAAACAGGTGGCAGGAAATAAAAGGCAAGCCCCTTTCTCACTAAAACAAAATGGAACAAAACAAGACAGAGTTGCAACATCAGAAGTTATTCACTCACACTGTCTGGCACTCCCATTTTCCTTACAGCTCATATGTGGTGCATCAGAGAAAGGTGCAAAGTCTCCATGGGCAGAACAGGCTGCTGCCCTGCACAGCGCTATGCAGATGAATTCCTGCCCTAGCAGAAGGCAAGCTTTGTGCTGAGATAGCCACCATGAATCTCATAAGCCTGCACCACTGCAAGTACTATCAAGGGTAACACTTAAAAGCATGCCCTGAGCAGCTCTGAATGTAATGCTATCCAAATGAAAAGGCAGGAGAAGGGCTGGAACTAACCCTAGCACACCATATGCGCATGTAGCCCATTGAAGACAATCAGCTGGAATCAAAGAAGTCAAGGACGTGGAACCTGCACAAGTTCACTGCCTCTCTAGAATTTTACCAGCCACTGTCTAGAGGAAGACACCACTAAACAATCAACTCTTTCCATCCACCAGCTTCTCAACTGAACAACAGAAAAAAGTTCACAGGGGAGTAATATTTAGCTCTCCAACTGCAGACAGTGAAGTATCAGGATGCAGGAAAAACCCTAAACAGGATAAGAGATACTACAAAATATACAACAAGGATGTAACCATGCTACTGCTGTGATGGACAGCAGTTCACTATTGTGCAAGACAGAGTGCAAGGCTCCTCTGCACCAAGCACCGGGCTAGACGAAAAAAATTCCAAATTTTACAAAGCATGGAGGCAACAGATTGAAACACTCCGAAGGGAGGCACTTGGGAAGAAGGAAGCTGGTGAGGGAAGAGAAGCCCTAGCCATACCACACCATCTACCTGACCCTGAGGGACACCAAGGAATAGAAGCTCAGCTACAGCTAGACTGTAACTGTTGCCATGTATCTCTTATTTAAATGCAATTTGTTTAATCTCAAGTTGGATTCAAGCATCAAAGGCTCTCTTCTGTAGCACACTGACAGTTCACTCTAAATCTCTGCACCTTTAATCCTTTAATTAGCCAAGAAAAATGTGATCTCAACTCTTCCACCAACATAAGCTAATTTTCTGCATGAAGCTTCCAACTCCTGTAGGTTACAGGTTTTAGCTGCTTGTGTAGCCAAGGGGAAAAATACTAAACAAAACACACACCCCCAACACCCCATTCCCACAGAGGCTGATGTGTGCTTCTCCATGGAGCAAGCTCCTTGAAAATTCCTTGCAGAAACAAGAGGGACTGATTTTCCCACTGCAGTAGTGGGCTGGGAGGCATAATTACATCACCCAACTGAGATAAAGAGCCAACAGAGGTTTCTGGGAACAAGGCAGTGTTTGCAGAGGACAGGGATAAAACTGGCACGTTAAGCCAATTCTTGGCTAAGAGTGTCATTAGTGGCTTCGGCCATCTCTCAGTGATTTTGGGATGGGAGCTCCTAAGCAAGCAAACAGAACCCCGATGGTCAATAACTTTGGAAACTCTCTCCAAAAGAGGATTTCTCCAGAGATGAGCCCTGCTATTTCCCAGAAGTGTCACAGCAACCCAGCACTGAAGAAAGAAAAGGAAGACTGCATAAGCCACCAGAGCATCAGGACAGAGACCCGTTTGGGCAGCTTGAAATGCATAGCAGGCACTTCATGCAGCCCCAGCAAGAGCAAACTCAAGGAAAGACAGGAGAGCTACCTAAATTATTCTTGTCTGAAGCCCTAAGCACTTCGGAGTGAGATATAATCTGCACCTGAACACAACCCTGACCATCTCTCCAGGTCAGGATGAGTCCTTCAGGGCAAGGCAAGAGCAAACAGTGCTCCTGCTCAAGGCATGGTCACAGTGCAGCTAAAGGGACTGCTGGCTGGCCACATGCTGACTCTGTGCGTGACATGCAGGAAAGAGGTTCAGGCACAGCAAACCATCTCTGCACAGCCCCTAAACCATCACAATTCCAGCTGCAGTGTGCCAGAGCCAATGACCTGCACCACTAAAGGGACACAGCACATCTCTCTCTAGGCACAGCCTGCATGCCCACACCACGCTGCACGGAGCCCAGGGCCGTGCCTCCCACGTGTGTTCATCTGCCAAGTGTGGACAAGCTGTCCTGGTCTTCCTGGTAGCTGGCCAGGAAACACATGTGAACAGCAGCACCAAGAGTCATCAGGGATTTGACAAAGGCATGAAGACTTGGGAGTAAGAACAATCTTGCTCTAAGGAGTCAATGCACAGTGGAAGAACCCTGTCAACATCAAAGGCAGAAGACAGGCATTTGTGCATCTTGCAGTTCTTTAATTCGCTTCTGTGTTGAGGTCTTGACAAAAATCAGCACATGACCAGGGCTGCCCTGCTTACACCAGCATTTTGAAGTCACAGCAGGATTTGGTTTGAGAAAAAGGGGAGAAAAAACCTCAACAGTCTGCTGGTTTTAAGCACTAGCAAAATACTACCCAGGTAGTATTACAACCCCATCTCTACCTAGAACAAAGCACTTGGAATGCATGCCCCCTTCCTCTGAAATGATTTTAGAGAGACTGAGTTCTCACTGACCACCTTACTCAGCCCAAATCAGTTCTCCTGTCTCCTCAGCAAGGAATTCAGCCCATTAGACAAGCAAAAAGATCTGAGTAACAGTTGCTAAATTCCACTGACAACAAATCCCAGTCACACACAGTCCACGCCTTCAACACCCACATTAGTTACACATGCAAACCAGAAATACAGCTGCATGTACATCTCTGGGGTTGTCTTATGAAAAAAAACCCAAAAACAATGCAGAGCTCAATATGATGATGAGAACCATCAATGCAATGATAGGAGAACCTCAGCATGAGAGCCTCTATTGCCAACCTCACCACTCCAGCCACTCCTGAGTCATGGAACTGTTATCCACTGCCACGGGCCTTCAGAAAGAGGCATTTCAAGTGCACAATTAAAGGCAGGCAAATGAGCTCTGCAAACTGCCATTGCAAGACGCTCATGCTACATTCAGCTCGGTTCCTACAGGACAAAGAGGATGGGAGTAGCTGGCAAGGAGCTTTGGACTGGGAAGCTGCAGCTCCGGGTCCAGGCAGCCAGCCTGGTAACTGAATCTGCACAGTTTTTGATCAAATGTGTTACAGAACATCCTTCCACCTACAGTCCTCAGGGTGAGTACAGAAAAGTAGCAAACAGTTAGCAGATTTGCTCCAGGTCACAAAGCAAGCTCATCACACAGTACCAAGATGAGCAGAGGTTTTTCTCTTTTAGGAAAGAAAAAAAAAAAACACCAAAAAGAAAAAATTGTACTGTGTGCTGAAAGCAGCTAATCAGATTATTAAAGTGCTTAAAAGTTTAATGAAGAAATCAAGGCTATTAAGCAAACATTCAGCTTGATGTCTCTTTTCCTTCTTACCCACCCTTCCTCAATGCATTCAAAACCTCTTTTTGCTATGCTATGACATGTTTGAACAGGTATCGAGATACAAACAAGTCTTGGCCCCATCTCATACAGAATGGATTGGTTGCAGATGTTCTCCTGCAAGCTACATCTTGCCTCCTGCAAGAGCATTCATCTCCAAAACACATCATTTCACCTAGTTTGCCTGAAGCCAAAACTCAAAGGTTATTTAATTTTAATTTTTTTTTTTTTATTAACTCCAACGTACCTACAGCTGTGCAAGCAAAACCCCATCTGGTTTTTCAAGGCACAAAGAGGCAAGCGACTAAGTTTAGATAAAAGTAACCAATTTGGAGCAGTCATCTTTCTGCTCACCTCCGCAGGAGCCAACAGCAATGTTAGGGGTGCAATAAAACAAAAATCTGCTATATTTCAGAGAAGCCTGACATATTTCACTATCTTCCTAGGACAAGTCAGACATGAGCTCATACAGTGGCAGGTGAGTCAGTGAGGAGTCAGACGAGCTCCTTAATTAAGCTTTAGGGGCAGATGATCCCTCGAAGGTGTAATCAGATTGGTATGGCCAGTGGAAAAAAGGGAACAAAAAGAAAGAAAAACATTTTTAAAAGCCGAGGGAACTGCTACACCCTTGCTGAACCATTCTGGGCAGGCTGAAGGAAGGAAGCTGCCCTGAGACCCCAGCATGCAGGAATACCTGGCCATCCTGCACCTGCCTGTGTGCAGGGAACAGAGAAAGGCTGACTTCCCCAGCAAGCAGGTCACACTGGGGACACACTGTGGACACAGTGGCATCCTGGGTGTCCACTGTAAGGGGCACTGCAGGAGCTCCTCGATCAGAGGCAAGGGCTGCCAACAGCGCTGCCCTGTGTGGTGGAGAGGGAAGAGGTCACAAGTCAGTCATTCCCAATCACTAACACAATCAATCTTGGCCAGGTGATTTATCAACGTTTAAGATGCTACCAAGCCAGCTCACTTAAGAGAAAGGCCCTGTGAATTCTGTGTTTTGGAAGCTTCTCTGAAATAAGCTGCAAAACACACATCAGAATATCAGTGCACTGCAACAAAATAGCACCATTAAACAGATTGAGATCAGCAAGGGTGACCAAAAGCACCAGAGCATTTTCGTTCTCTTGACATCAGACACGCAGCATGGAAATGGTTTTCTTCCAGCACGTGTCCCTGCAAATTCATCCTGGAACTTGTCTCATCCATGTAGCTGCCCTTCCTGTGCTGCAGTGCTCCCTCTGAACGCCAGCAGCACCAGCACAAACCAGCTCTCCCCATCTTTATCTTGCACAGATCAGTCTGCTGAAAAACAAGCCCAGAAAGACAGACTCCAACCTCAAGAGGTATGGAAAAGGAAATGGGCAAAAATGACTCAGAAGTCAGCACACAAAGGGAATGCCAAATAAAGGTCAAATTTATGAATACCTTATAGAAACTGCAAGTTTCCTTTAGTCCACATGCTTTATCTTTGTCACACCTAGCAGAACTAATGATAACACTTCTGAAGATTTTCCTAGGGCCTGACCACCTTGTATCTGCCAACACCATAAGAGGTTTTAGTAGGATATCTAGAAGTGCACAGACTCCTTTCTATTAAAGTCCAGTTTGCTCATACGTCTAAAAGAACTCACCACGGATGGATCTAAAAAAAATGACTAAGAATGAGCTGTATGAGAGGTTTGCAGGAGAAGAGATGGGAGACAAGGAACTCATTGCAAAACCAGCCACCACCCTGCTGATTAACGAAGAGGGATCATTCAGTGCTCAGACACTGGACAAACATCTCCTGGGAATTCTCTCTTTCCCACCCATGGCGATGCTGATGTTCAAATGCAGACAGAGCGGATGCGCTGCCTGCCCCGCTGCTGGCTCTGCAAACACCCTTCAGGCTGGGCACCAAGCCCAGTGGCACTGCTCCCATCCCTTCCCCATGGGAATCCCTTCCAGCCCTGCCTTTTAAAGGGGGGAGTCTAAGGAACTCCGGGTGAGGTCTGATAGCAAACCTGGGCTCGCTTTTCTGCCACTGTAAGGTCAGGAGGGAGGCAGCTCCCAACAAGAGCTCACACAGTTGAGCTAGTGAGCCCTGACAAGTGGCAGGGTGAATTTGTGAAGGCTCAGCACCACAGCTAACACAGCACCGGTTCAGCTCTGTGCTCTGCTTCAGAGCAGGAACAGGCTTTCCCTCTAGCCATGGCCCCCAAATGGCCTGTGTGTCAGGAATTTTCACACCTGGCAGGCCCATTGCAGGTAATATCTCAAGCAGGGGAAGCAATAACCGAAACAGCAGTCGGGCTTCAAGTTTTAGCCTGAAGACACATTTCAGTTACCTCAAAAGCTAGTTTGAGAAAGACACTTATGTCCTGAAAACAAAGCAAAATAGGCCTGAAAGCTAAAGCCAGTGATGGGGCACACACAGCAAGCAGCAGTGTCCAGTTGCTCTCCTTGGGCATCTCACACCAGGGGTCTAAGTGTTTTACAGCATGGGATCGCAGTTCTGTATTTGAGGGAGGTACATGGAAAGGGGGAAGAGGGAGAGTGGAGGCACAGAAAATGACCTGCACAATGCTACCAGATCACATCTAAATCACAGGGCAGGAGCAGCTCCAAGGCTGGGCTGGGAGCCAAACAAAGGCAGCGCTGCTCCTCAGCGGGGCATCTCCCATGCAGGGAGGAGAACCCCAAGGCAGCGTGGCCATCATGGCTAATGGGGAAAACAACAGGGCCACAAAATGGAGACCCAAGTCCTGTCTCATTTGTTTAGGAATGCTAGGTCAGCCTTCAGGTGCTGTTCTCCTGTTTCCTCTAGCACATTTTGCACTTTTTCACAAGGCTGAATTTAGATGGACTTCAGCAGCTAACATAGAGCAGCAGATCATAAAACACTGCTTGTTATCAGACATACAATATTTTGCTCTGTTAAGAAAACTCTCATAGAATACATTTAAAAAGAAATACCATAAAACAAATGAGGGAGAACTAGCATTCTCTCCTCGTGGCTCTACCACGTTTTGTTCCAATGTTTAAGTGTTATCTTGAACAACTGGAAACAGTAACATTTGTATCAATACCCAGGTCTATTTGCAAGGGGATCTAAGCTCTTACTTGGGTAGCGATCCTGCTGTGTTTACAATAACAAATCTGACACACCTGCATATAGCAAAACCTCATGAAAAGACTTCCATTGCATAATAAAGTTCATGCTCTTTCTATATAGAAGCCATCCCTACTCAGGACACTTATTTTTAAAACAAAGCAGGAATTTCTTCACAGTATATGGCCTGCCAAGCACTGCAGCTAAACCCTCAGCACACAGAGCACCACCAATGCAACACAGAGAGAAATTATTCTTCTTTCAGTACTCCGCCAAACTGCTGTGTGCCCTGTACAGAGTTGGCAGGGACATATCTATGACAAACGTGGTATTTCAGCTGACCTGAAGAAAGGAATTATCTCCAAGGGCAGTCTTTGTCTACACGGTGAGCAATACCTCTTGCACCAGCCTCCCTGAAAAAATTCACCCAAAAGCAACTTATTCACCAGCCACTCAAATAGTTTTTGCACAGTATTTTTTTTTTCCCTCCTTTGTAGGGTTGAAGTATCTTCTAACAGTGCTCGCTTGATGCGGTTTAAGTTACAGAGATCAACGGTATGGGGGGAAACTGGCAACCTATTAGGAAACCCTCCTTGCCCTGGAGCTGCTGCCTCCCTTCTGGGCCAGCAGCCCTGACCTTTGGAAAGGTAAGGAGGCAACGGTGCCGATGCCTCTCAGCTCTGCCAGGCTGCTTTGCATGCCTAGCACTTGTGAAATCCAGGAGAGCTCAGCAGCTTTTCCATGCCAGCCCAGAGGCAGTCCCAGGTTTAAAT
>VXBU01004790.1:0-12459 GCA_013400315.1 Bombycilla garrulus
CCAGCAGCCCCTGCAGCTGAAAACATCAAGGCTGGAATGCCCTCTGAAGCGGTAATACATACAGCATCCTGTTGTTGCACTTCGGTGTTCCGAGCCTCACGATTTCCAGAAGTGAACAGAGGCGTCGTTCACGATGCAGACGTGGTTTTTTTCGACCTGTGCCTTTTTTTGAATAAAACTGGAAAAAAGTCCTGTAATGTTACTGTTTTGCCACTGGGTGGCGCTGTGGTGTGACCGACTCTGGAAAAACCTGTTGAAATGTTGCAGTCCCGCCACGAGGGGGCGCTGTCAGCTGACCTGACAGCATGACAATGCCCGGGGTACCCCCGGATCACCTTTCGTTCCCTGTGATGAACCTTTCATAACTTCTTTTAATACATTCAGTATACTTACAGACTGTTTCTTTTGAGATTNACGATGCAGACGTGGTTTTTTTCGACCTGTGCCTTTTTTTGAATAAAACTGGAAAAAAGTCCTGTAATGTTACTGTTTTGCCACGGGGTGGCGCTGTGGTGTGACCGACTCTGGAAAAACCTGTTGCAATGTTGCAGTCCCGCCACGAGGGGGCGCTGTCAGCTGACCTGACAGCATGACAATGCCCGGGGTACCCCCGGATCACCTTTCGTTCCCTGTGATGAACCTTTCATAACTTCTTTTAATACATTCAGTATACTTACAGACTGTTTCTTTTGAGATTCTGACTGTCCCTTTAACATTTCCTGTAGTTCTGTGTACCTTTGTGTGTGGCTGTGGCTGTGAGTGGACTGAGCCGATGATTGCCATGGGAACGAAAAAGGGGCGGTGCCCTGGGAAGCCTCCGCTCCCAGGCCATGCCCCGCCTCTGCCTGAGTCATCCCGGGAATGTGGATGCCCCTGCCTTGACCACGCCCCCTCAGAAATTCCTCTGACGTGGCAGTGACCTGAAACTCGGCACCCCTCTTCCCATGAATGCCTCCCCCACTTTTCTGTTCCCCCTCGGACCCAGATGTTTCCCCTCCTGTTTCTGACTCTGCGCCCCCTCTGACAGCCTGACTGGGATACAACTTTCGTGCCGCCTTTGCCCGCAAAGCGCCCAGGGGATGAGAATGTTCCCCCCTCCCCCTGACTTCCAGGGATTGTGTCATTCTTGCACGTCTGCTGCAACGGCTTCTCGCCGTTATCTGCGCCGGGACATCTCCCGCACTCTGTGCGGCTTCCGTTGCAGCGTCAGACGGCTGACTGCTGTCCCAGCGTGACCAACTTGCAGCTGCTTTTGCAGCCCTGGTCATGGAGCGTGTCACAGGCCACGACCGACATGAACCCGCTGTCCCTGCACCTTCTACTGTTTCCGTGGGTCCTGTACTTCCCGCCTGCTCCCTCACTGTCAATGCCCCGGCCCCAGACTGATGTAAGTCACCTTGTTTCACCATGGGCGGCTCCTCTGTTCCTGCGGCTCCTCTGTTCCTACAGTTCCTCATTTGCCTTCCATTAGGTTTTCTAGAATTCTTTGACTATTACATACACATTGTGCTACAGATTAACCTCTCTCCACTGAGGAGATAAGCACAGGTCCTTCCTCTTAAAAGGACATACAAATCCTCTCCTAGAGAAGCTAAATACAGTCTGAATCCAAGTCAAGGCAACATGGGGCACTTTGAAGTAAAATCAGGCTGCAGGCTTAAGGATGAAAATCCTTCAGAGAGCTTCAATCCAGCAGTTACTGAACTTCTACAAAAACAATTCCATGTCATAGTGCTTCTTACAGAACTTTGGTATAATTATTAGGAATAAAGTATAAGCAAGTTGTGGGAAAAGAGGAAGGAAGTTTCTAGTGAAGTCCTCCAACATGTTTTTTGTTCCTGGAAGCATGGAAGATGATGGTTCAAAAACTTTTGATATGTCTTATAGAAATTAAGCTATGAGGGGCATCTTAAAAAGCAATGCCACTTGTAAATCTGTTCATTTTGTTGAAATATAACCAACAGACATAGCAGAAGATAATTACCAAAGGATCTAATAATTGGCATTGCTTTAGTCAGTGTCATTAAAACACTGAACTGTCATGCAATGTTTCTGGGCTACCTTTATTGAGACTTGTGGTAGCACAGTTTAAATGCCATTGCAGTAGTGACAGAGGGGAAAGTAAGGCTAATTATTGATCTCAGCTGGTTCATATAAACATTCCCTGCTACCACACAACCCTTCTACCCTCAGATATCCAAGGCAAATATGATAAGCACAAGAATTTAATGGTAGTGGCTGATCTAAAATTACTTCTAATTTGCTAGTTCTAGTGTAAGTTAAAAACAAGCAATACTGTGAATAAGCATAAATTATTAAAAATTGTCATTGCAGGATGCAGGGGAATGGATTTACACTGGTAGAGAGTAGGGCTGGATGGGATATTAGGCAGGAATTGTCTCCTGGGAGGGTGAGCAGGGCTGGGCACAGGCTGCCCAGAGCAGCTGTGGCTGCCCCTGGATCCCTGGCAGTGCCCAAGGCCAGGCTGGACACTGGGGCTGGGAGGAGCCTGGGACAGTGGGAGGTGTCCCTGCCAAGGCAGAGGGTGGAGAAAAATGAGCTTTAAGGTCCCTTTCAAACCCAGGCCATTCTGTCATTCTGTGATTCCATGATAAAGGACATCACAGCAGAAAGTTACTTTTTGTAGTTACTCATATGATCTCACACTTTCACTACAAACTGCCCCAAACACGCTGCTCTCTCCCAAACAACAGTGCTGAAATGTGGTTTTATTGGGAAGGGGAGGCAGTGACTAATTGGATAGGAAACTCCAGAGTGCTGAGGAGAAAAGAATCAAGCCACAGGAATAAATCTCAAATCCTACAGAAAGATTATGTTACTTCCAGTAATTAAACAGAGCAGACAGGATTTGATTCTTCAAAGTTTCAACAAAACCCTCTCTGCAACAGACTTTGTGAACTCTACAGAATGGAATGTATGAATCCTATAAGGAAAAATGTCTGCTATGGATGTGGCAGGATTGAACACACATCTTTCAGGGAGCCTAAATGTTGTGGTGAACTATATCCGATGTTTACACAGGGTTCTTTAGTTGCACTGAATTTATATAATGGTTGCACTAAGTAGCTGTATTCTTTCCCCACACTACCCGTGGTGGTGGGTCCCTCCCCCCTATCCCTGGAATGTAGTCCCTCCACCCCTTGTCCCATTGGCCAGTGGTCTCTTCCCAGTGTCCCCCTGCTCCCTGAGGACAAAATCCCCCTGAGACACGTGGCTCGCCCTCTTTTCTTTCTGCTGCTGGGCGAGCAAGCTGGTCCCTTCCCTCCCCCACGCTCTGCCTAGGAATGAACTTGGATTAAACAGAATTCAGCAGAAAGTTTTGAGCGTCCTTTTGTTCCCCTTCCTTGTAACGACCCTCCTAAGCCAAGGGCTTGCTGGAATTAGCCCTCGGGACTTATCAGGGACAGTTACACCTAAATACTCCAAACTGGGTATCTCACATAATAAGAGATGAGAAGTAATCAAATGAAATTTTAGGTAGTCTAAGTATGAATGCATGTCAGTTACCTGTGCTGAGAAAAGGCAGAGGAAAATTACAGGAAAACTGACCACAGGGAGAAACATAAACAGAAAAAAAGGTTATTAATGATTGGGAAATCATGAATATTTGGATGCCAAAAATAATCAATGCTTTTCTTAAAATAAATAACTTTGGCCACAAATCAAATGAATTAAAGGCAAAAACAAGAAAGGAAAGCAAATAAAGCAATAAAAATAATATCAAATACATTCTTATTAATATAAATAATGATTGGATAAATAATGATAGAAGGCAATAAACCTAGATAACAACCAAATCCTAAGTTTAAAAACATGAGCCTAGAGTATAGGAAAAGCACTGTATCAGAGTGAAGGACTCCAAAGCCAGATGCTACACTCTTCCTTCAGTAGACCTGGAAGTGCTTCCTCTGCATTGTGACCAGGAAAGAGATTTACGGTGACTCCACAGGTGCATCTAAAGAGCTATTCTAAAATAGAAGTATTTCTTTGATTTATTTCCCAACTTCCTAGATATGGTTGAGGAAAATAAAGTGGAGTGTAAAGCAAAGAGGAAGACTGTGCCTCTGTCCTGCAACCTGAGGGATGGGGATGTATCTTCAAAAGGAGACAGATGAGCTTGGGAATCTCAAGGAAGCTCAAGATACCAAGAAAACCGTTTGGAGTTTGCATAATTTAGCAAGCCTTGCCCCCAGCCCAAGCTGCCAGGCTGCTCAGCGGGACTGGAACAAATGCCAGGATGCTTTGGACAAGGTGGAGATTCACTTTTTAATCTTTTCATTCTCTTTCACCCAGAATTTCCCAAGGTACTTTAAGCTAATCATCGCAACACTAAACAAGATCAATTTTGAGTACTGAATTTTTGGCAAGTTCATTTCAAAGATGAGAATTAAAGCAGCAATTGGTATCAGAGCTCTGCTTGTTGAAGACCCCTCCCTCAAATGTCTCAAACATAAAAGGAGTATTTTAGGGATGGGAACTTCTTAGCATGAAATGTTGTGGAGTGACAGGCTACTTTCCTCAGCAATGAGTAGCAACAGTATATAGAATAATAAGCAACATTTACCAGGCCTAAGTAACTTATATTGAAAGTGCTGTCCCTAAAGGTAAAACTTTGGTCAACTGTATTTTTATCAGCAGCACCATGTGACAAATGATGCAATATCGAAGTGTAAAACAACAGTATTGAGGTAGTGGACTTCATTATCACAGTATCTTACCAGGTCAGAGCTACAGAAAATGGACTTGCTGTCATTGGAGTACCTGGGGAATAGTTAAAATTAGGAACACTGAAAATGCATCTAGTTAAAAAAGAACAAAACAAAACAAAAACACAACAGTAAAAAACAAACAAAACAAACTCTGCCCCACCAAAAAAAAAAGACAACACAAAAAACCCACCAAACACATCTAAATTACTTCTTCATTCACCAGAGATGGCCTAAACACTTTCCATACCTTAAACACCCTAAAATGTTACCAAAATACTCTATATTTTTTTTTATGCCACTGTCACACCTGAGAATGCCAGGTAAATTACTCAGCAGGTGAAGCGTTTACCCAGGGACTGATAATAGAGCAGCTTGCAATCAGAAGATTATAATTAATTGGCCATTGAAACAACTCTGTGAACCTGGACTAGTACCAGCTGCACAGTGCAGGTGATGGATGAATGACAGCTGCCAATCACCCAGGGTCAGGGAAGAAAGGAAGAAATTCTGTTTACAGCAGATTGCATTGCCAATGTCAACTCTTTAAAAACAAATCAAATTGAGGGATCATTAATTATTCATTGGGATGAAGGTTTGTGAACTGCCACAAAGAGCCCCACTGGGTTTGGGAGGAGGAAGAATGACAAATGCTGGAAAGACGTAAGAGAATAGAGCACACTATAATACAGCAATATTAATTAATAATTCAGATATTGTTTATGTTTAATAGGTTATAAAGCAAATTGAGGTTAATAAACTGACTGACCTTCAACTTTGCAGGGCAGTAGGCGTAAGATGTATTGCTTCTTAAATAAGGAATGCTCCAACATTGCCTTGGAAAATGAACATGCTCTTTGGTAACAGTGATTCAGCTTGTTGCACATTATACTCCACATGGAAAAGTGGATAATTAAATAACTATTAAAGCCGTGTATGCAATCCACTGTAAAAGAAGTCAATATTTGTCTTTCCCTGAGTTCAGGAGATGATCATCTCAGAGAAATCGGGTTTTTCCTGAGCAGGTCTCCCAGTATGTATTGCATTTCAGTGTTAAAATATGCTGTCAGAACAGTTGGGGGAACTATGGCACTGACAAAATTGTACCACGAGTTTGTGGAGACCCATCTGCATGTAAAACTCACTGAAAGTGAGAAATTCTAAGCTCTTAAAAGGAAAGGCTGCAAATCCTAAATTTGCACAAGCAAATACACCCAGGGAGGAGTTTTTAGCAGGAGTGCTGCAGTCCTTTGAATCCACAGGACCTTTGCCAAGTGGCTGGATACAAATGTCAAATCTAGGCTCCAAACCCTCCTTTTTTTGTTGTTCTGATGTGTCATAGAGTCAAAGTTAGCCCCACCAGCTGTGAAGTCAGAGGTTTGGTTGGTAGATTGCTAGTCTGGTTGAAAATTATTCCCCAAGGAAAGCATCAAGATTTCTCCACAGTGAAGCATCTCTCTGGAAATGTTGGAGCCTGAAAATCCACAGTCAGGAGCACTGAGAGCAGCACTGGGCATGAGGCTGCTCCTGGAGTGACGGGGTTGTCAACAAGTCCCTGCCTGCAGTAGTGACCCAAATTGTATAAAAACCCATCTGGGAACATCAGTGGGTGCTTAAAGGAAGCATATTAATTCCAAACATTATTTTTTAACCCTTTAAGTAACACTGTGGTTGAAAGCACAGTTATTTACCCTGTGTGCATCTATCTGCACTCTGCCTTGGTGTTGCAATTCTGCTAAACCAATTCCTGTGCTCATTTAAAATGTTAATTTATGGATGTCCCTTTGCACTGCAAAAACTGAATGTCAGAACATTTTACCCCATTGTGCAGAGTGGTATTTTTAGTTCAACATATGACTCCCTAAATTGTAAAATGCTAACCAGACCACATAAACGCTGCAGACATCATATTCTCTTTATTCTGTATGTGCTGGTCTGTCTCAGGGGGCTCTGCAGTATCTTGATGCATAATAATCTATTTGAAAACACATTGACTTATTTATCTTATCCTATAAACACACACTCTTGTGTTTATTACTCTAAATTATATACTAGCTTAATATGTAGATTTCTTACTTTTCTACAGTTGAATTTATTTCAATAAAGACTGTGATGCTCTATGAGACATTAGACATTGATCCACATTAAAGAAACATGCAAGAAATTAAAGATTTATTATTAACCAACTAGATTTATAGTTAAGGAATCACCACAGTCTTGTTAGCCATAGCACAATTTCTAACATGCTGTTCATAACAAAGTTAATCTACAGAGATATATTGTTGACTTCTATTTTTTAACAAAGATTTTGCATATTTGCAAAATGCATAGGTAAGTTTATGATTAAACACTTCTGATTTTCTGTTCCAAGAACTAGAAATAAAATTGAGCCCTTGCACAAAGAAGCAGTGCTACTGAATTTAAGGAGAAGAAATTAATCTATTTGTCTTTTCTGCATATTAACTGAAACAAGTGAGGTACAAAAATGATGATGAGGTACAAAGGAATTTGTCATCCCAGAGCAAGTCAGGTGTATTTCTGCAGAGATACAAATTGGTAAGGTAAAGCATATGATCTTATAACCAAATAAACGGAGCTCCAGGAATCAATGAAAATACTCATATATCAAGCAAATCCAGTGTGTACAGTGTGGAGTGAATGGGAATATTTGTCCTCAGGTCCTGTGGAATCAAGTCCCATTTGCTGTTAGCCTTGTCAGAGAGTACTACCACAATGTGCATGATGAGTACCTTGCAATAAAAATTATTTTTTCCCTGTTTGTTGAAAAAAGAAAAGCAGTTAATAGGAGTTGTTTCCTTAGTTTAAATGCACAGGTTGTGTTTCAGCAAAAATGTTAATTGATTTATTATCTGAGCTAAAACATGTAGAAAAGGCACTGTGTCTTGGCTAGACCTAGATAATTTTCAGCTCTTAATCATGCAGTCTTATTTACACAGGAAGGTTTTGTACAGAGGTTTCTAATTGACCAGGGACATGGAGTGCCCCTGGAAGCTTTGAACAAGTCTAGGCCTAGCTTGGCGTAACAGAGGCCTGACAAGGGCCTAGCAAAGGCCTGCAAAGGCCTGAGGGGCCTGTAACCTTGCAGTGATCTTGAGAGGACGGAGAGATGATGGAGAAGGTAGCTTAACTTCTGTTTTACCCATTTGTAAGTTATGCCAATAAAAGAGTAGTTTATACACAAGTTAGGAAACTGTAGCCAATTAGGTAAAATGTTCTTCACAGAAATATGTAAACTGTTCTATCATATATAAATGAACTGCACAACGAATAAAGGGTTACGCCATTTCATTGCATCAGTGTGAGTGTTGTTTTCCACCCTAGCTCCTCAAAATCATGACCCTGTTTCAAGGTTTTCTATCTCTCTATATAGATGTAGATAGATAGAGATAGAGATAGAGATAGATAGAGATAGAGATAGAGATAGAGATAGAGATATAGAGATATAGAGATATAGAGATATAGATGTAGATTTTTACACAATAAATATGATATTAAAATGTTAAGCAGGAACAACACATGATACAAATGTATACTCAGAAAAGAACAGAGGTGGTGTCCACTGAACATGCAATTCCCATGATCCACAAATAAGGGATGCCTAAATATTTGGATTTATTCAGGAACTATGTGCCAGACTCAAAATTAGGACATCAGACCTGAAGCTATTTCTGTCACAAGGCCCATCACCCTGCATTTCTACAGCTCCTTCTGGAGGATGCAGCTTGGAGAAGAGGCTCAAGATTCTAGTTAAGGTCAAGGACAAATACAAATTGTCAGCCAGAGCTCAAGAGTGGGAAAAGGGCAGGAACATTGAATGATGACAAGGAAAGTCCTGCAGAGGCTTTCAGAGTGGGTCCGGCAGCGATGTTCTATATCCCTTTGGTCACCCTTAGCCATCCAGCAAATTTTCTTTGCAACACAGCTTCTGTTTCCCTGCTGTTACAAAGGGAGATAAGACTGCTTTCAGCATTTTTTTTTCATCATAGTTCTGCTACAACTAGTGATAAGTAGGATTTTTGGTTGGTTGGGTTTTTTTTTTTTGGGGGGGGGGGGTTGGTTTGTTTGTTTGGGGGTTTTTTTAGTTCTAAAAATTTTTTTTATTGGCTTACAGGAAGGCCAGTGGGTTCGTTGCTTCTTCCATGTTTTTGCAGAAATGACAAAAACTACCAAAAGTGACTCCTGCACTATGGGTTCTTTGTTCAGGCCCAGAACTCAACTCACTCTTGGTTCATGCATAAGAGGTACCAGAATAAAGAGTGTTTTAAAGAGTTTAACTCACAATTGCCAGCAAAAATGGGATGAGCAGGTCAGAGCAGCAACTGGGCTGCTACCATCACATGTCCAGATTCACATCAAGGTATTAGAGATCCTTTTCATCTCAAAGGCATGGTCCCTCAGAGTCGTGCCTTTCTCTGTTTCAGCATTATCACCCCCACACTCATTGTCTTTAGAGATCCTTTAGCCCAGACCTGTCCCTGACTGGGTGAGTTACAGGCACATGCTCAGGAAGGAGCAGAAATCATTTTAAGCTGTTTGCCTCCCTTATTAATTTGATTAATTAGCTCCTGGTGGTGACTGTGTTTTAGGCTTCCCAACTCAAGGATTTCTGGTCTTTAAGTGCATTTTTGAGAGAAAGGTTGTTTCCACAGGACAATTATTTTTCCTCTGGGACAAATTTTCTTTTCTTCAGTCCCAGTCTGAAAAATTTACACCAGTTGTCCAGTAAGGCCATGTTTCCAGGTGATGTATGAGCATTTGTGAGGCAATGTATGTTTACGTGATTGAAAATAACCAAAAAGTAAAAATACAAGTATTTGTATACAAATAAACACAAATATATTTTTTTCTTGAGAAAATCCAGTTTTCACTGTCATATATGCATGGGAATATGCAAAGAAAAAAAAGTGGTTCTGAAATCTATAGTGTAAAACATAATCCATAGCTTCATATTTATAGCACACACGTATAAATCTATTCCATACTTGTTCCCTCCCCTTAAAAGTAATGCTTGCACAGTTTGCTTTTTTTATTATTCACAAATTCAGCTACTGTCTGGCTGAGGATTTTGGGGAGAGGCAAACCCCTCTAGAACTTCCTTTGTGCTCTTATCCAACAGCTTTATCAATACAATTACTTTTGTTTTGTATGAAAACCTGTGTGAGGGCAGGGGAAGCAATGCAGTTATCCTATAATTGATGTTAAAGCAGAGATGATTCCTGGCCTACACACATACAAAGAGCACAGAGAGCTTCCTCTCCTCTCCTCTCCTCTCCTCTCCTCTCCTCTCCTCTCCTCTCCCTGATGTCCCAGCATACCCTTGGCCAGATGGTGAAATTCCTTCCTCAGAACATGAAGGGTGGCAGGAGATCAAATGCCAGCTCGGAGATGCCTTATGGATCAGCCTGTAAACAGAGAAAAAGGATTCCAAGGATCCACCAAGACTGTGAGGAGCACAGTCCTGTTAACCTCTGAGCAAATGTCCAGAGTCTCACCCAGAGATTCCCTTGGGATGGACACAGTGCAGAGCCTTAAAAGTGCTCTTAAGATCACATCTGAGCTTCACAAAAGCTCAGTGAGCAGCAGAAACTTTAACCAGCCCCCATCACAGCTCTCAAAGATTATGAAAGCACTGCCTGAGACATGGTTAAGACATAATGATTTATAATATATCAATCCCTAGGGGAGTCACAATACATTCCTCTCACAGTTCCTGTCAAAAGGTTTCTTCTAAGATATTTAGATTGAGATTGCAAATCAATTTTGCACATAAAAAATCTCAAAGAGATGTTACCAATGAAACATATTGGTCTGGTAAACATCAATTTGACCTTTGGAGGTTTGTACAGTTTGCTATGTCCTTGATTTAGATACAGTCTTCTTCAGCTCTTTTCTCCAAAAAAATATTGTTTTACATGTGCTTAGCAAGGACTGCTTGGCCCCCTTTTACCAAATTTTAATGGGAATTACCCTAGGTTTTTTACATCATCGTATCAGCTTTAAACTCCTTAGGTGAGGAAACCACATTTATGTCCTCCAACACCTGCTTCTGAGTAAGAGTTTGGAGTAAGATTGCTTATGAACACAAATGTTTCAAAGGTCAAATAAAAACATTAAAAAATCCAGGATGGTACTTCTGCATGTTTGCCTGCCGGTATAGGCTTGTAAAAAAAGTGCCTAACTTGCTACTTAGTGAAATTTTAGCATTAATTCCGTGCTATCACACAAAAAAAGAGACAGTTTTCAGAAGTCCCCAGCATTTAATCTGGCTTTGAAAGCTTCACCAAAAGAGTACTGTGACATTTCCATTAATTAAGACACATAGGCCAATTTTAAAGTCCATTGATGTCAACACTCATTCAACAGATATTTTTTAATGGCCAGGGCCAGCATCCAGTCCTGCTCACTGGATTTCCTTTTACTTCCAGTCACTCAAATCACTCTGTTAAGAATTGTGTGGCTCTTAGGAATAAAACTTGCAGCTTTTAAGCTTTTGAATTAGTTCCTGGGAGCTGCTGGGATTCTACCGCATCAAGTGCATGACACAGAATGCTGCATTAACACAGCACTGGCCAGGGGGGTTGTTTTCCACAGGAGAGGTTAATAATGTCCTGGGCAGCAGGAATGACAATGCTGAAACACTGAAAAACATCATCTCACAGGTACCTGCAAGCACTGCACTGCTAATTATTAATACCTTTGAATGTGCATTTACGGCTCTTACCCCACCTGCAGAGCTGCCCCAGCCCTGGGCCCAGCACAGCAAGGACCTGGAGCTGCTGCAGAGAGCCCAGAGGAGGTACCAGGATGATCCCAGGGATGGAGCAGCTCTGCTGGGAGGAAAGGCTGGCACAGCTGGCATTATTCAGCCAGGAGAGGAAAAGCTTTGGGGCGACCTCAGTGTGGCCTTGCAGGGCCTGAAGGAGCTGCAGAAAAGATGGAGAGAGACAATTGACAAGGACTGGAGGGACAGGACACAGGGAATGGCTCCCACTGCCAGAGGGCAGGGCTGGATGGGATATTGGGCAGGAATTGTTCCCTGGCAGGGTGGGCAGGCCCTGGCACAGGGTGCCCAGAGCAGCTGTGGCTGTCCCTGGATCCCTGGCAGTGTCCAAGGCCAGGCTGGACACTGGGGCTTGGAGCAGCCTGGGACAGTGGAAGGTGTCCCTGCCATGGCAGGGGTGACACTCGACATCCAATCTGTTCAGATTAGTTTTACACCAATTTAAATGTTGCTTTTTACTTGCTGAAATACTGGACTTATTTTCCTCATCTGGCATTATTTATGCCTCTGTTTTTTTGGTTTGTTTTTTTTTTTTGTTCTCCGTTTCTGTATTAGAAGATTCCTGAAATTCTACCTTTTAACCAGACATAATGATTGATTAAAAAACTGTACCACTGTATTTTTGTGCTGCAGAGTTTGTTCTCAAATAATTCCTTTGAGACTTGGCATCTTAGACTGGCTTAATCTCTGCTGAGTTTATGTGCACCACCACAGACTCTGAGCCATTCCAGGCTTACCCCAGTACCTCTGAATGTTAAAAGTTAATATATTCGGGTTCTACTAACACCACCAGGGCTCACAACATAAGAAATTATGCCATTAAGAGGAAGCCCAGACTCTCAGCCATGTGTATCCAGGCTCAATCCCACAGTGTGCTGCTGCCACCATCTATTGGTTGGTCTGATGGTGTCAAAACCAAACCATTTCCAG
>VXBU01004790.1:12590-42134 GCA_013400315.1 Bombycilla garrulus
GAATTGTTCCCTGGCAGGGTGGGCAGGCCCCTGGCACAGGGTGCCCAGAGCAGCTGTGGCTGTCCCTGGATCCCTGGCAGTGCTCAAGGCCAGGCTGGACACTGGGGCTTGGAGCAGCCTGGGACAGTGGAAGGTGTCCCTGCCATGGCAGGGGTGACACTCGACATCCAATCTGTTCAGATTAGTTTTACACCAATTTAAATGTTGCTTTTTACTTGCTGAAATACTGGACTTATTTTCCTCATCTGGCATTATTTATGCCTCTGTTTTTTTGGTTTGTTTTTTTTTTTTGTTCTCCTTTTCTGTATTAGAAGATTCCTGAAATTCTACCTTTTAACCAGACATAATGATTGATTAAAAAACTGTACCACTGTATTTTTGTGCTGCAGAGTTTGTTCTCAAATAATTCCTTTGAGACTTGGCATCTTAGACTGGCTTAATCTCTGCTGAGTTTATGTGCACCACCACAGACTCTGAGCCATTCCAGGCTTACCCCAGTACCTCTGAATGTTAAAAGTTAATATATTCGGGTTCTACTAACACCACCAGGGCTCACAACATAAGAAATTATGCCATTAAGAGGAAGCCCAGACTCTCAGCCATGTGTATCCAGGCTCAATCCCACAGTGTGCTGCTGCCACCATCTATTGGTTGGTCTGATGGTGTCAAAACCAAACCATTTCCAGGGCAGAGCTGAAGCTAATTAGCAAAACTAACAAACACAATAGAAGAATCAATAAGAAACACTGAGTTAAGACCCTCAAATTCCAAGTCATGAATTGAGAGTGATTTAAAAGTCCATTTAAGGGTATGCACAGGAATGTGCAAGAAATGTGTCCAGCTCTTTGTGCTTACCAGGAGGGAGATTATTGCACAGGAGTTGATACATCTGAGAGAGAAATGGATCCTTAACCTGGTAACATAAATAAACTTATTTCTGACAACCCATTTCAAGGACTTAATCTAAACTGCCAAGGTAATTAGCCTTTTTTATAGAGGCTTGCCCTATTAACTTTATCTAGCATTTTAAGAAGCCAAAATTATTTCCAGTATTGGGAAATACATAATCACAGTAAATACATTTACTCTGTCACTCTGAGCTGCTGTATGTTGCTGAAGCTAAAATAAAGAAAATAATCAGATGTGTGTCAAGATGAAAACAATGGCAGGGAAGAGCAAGAAGTCTGTGGTCCAGTTCAAGCAAGCAGCATTTTGTAGGGATCAGCAGCATCCAGCATGGCTAGGACACTGGGACAACCTGTGCAGGATGGATGGATGTGGGATGCTGTTTGCCCTGTCTGCACCCTGCAGCCTGGCAAATACTGAGCAGACAGTTCTGAAGGAGTGAAAGCTACTCTTTATATATGTGACAACAAATACTACACTTGGCAGGGAATTCAGTAGGGTGCTTTCCAAGCTTAAAAGGGCTTTCTGGGACTGTTTCTGACCCTATTCAATTCAATTTTTTGTAGCATGGCTTCCTTCCAGGAGTTTCAACATGCTATTCACTCAGGGAAATGCACTTTAAGTCAATGGTAGGTTTGCTTGCATAAGTATGAGCTCTATCTCTAGTACCCATTCATCTTGGGAAGTCAGATTGTGTGCAATCTATTTTAAAACTACTTTTCAATAGTCCACTTGCATAGTGCACACACAGGAGGGGTGATATTTTGTGAGAACTCTGAGTCTGGGTTCCCAGTGAGAGGGTTGCTTTGTGTTTTGTTGGGGCTTTTGTTCCTTATAAAATTCAGAATTAGATTGATGGGAAATTATTTTCATTTTTCATCTTTTAAAATTAATTTTCTACAAAAATATTTATATAAACACTGTTAAATTGCATCTTTAAATTAATCAGATACAAACAAGAATTAATAATCTTGTCAATTATTGATGTATAAAGAATCTAATGTTTCCTGGTTATCGCAGTTTGCTTTGATTTAGAATTTATAGAGGGCTTTCTTACTCTAAAGGACATTATACCAGAGAACATCTGAGTGAGCAGGAAGCAGCACGGGAGAGGAAAGTGAGATTTCAAGAGAACATAATGCGTGTGGCCCATTATTGCCAACACAGCTTATGGGGCTTCTTTCCATTCATCCCAGAATCTCCTGCTGAATCAGGGTCTGACTACACGCAGAACACTGGGATAACAAAGGGCAGGAAACTCTGCCACACTCTCTTGCTCCTGAACACCCCAGGAATGGAAATCATTCTAAATAAAGAGCCGGACCAGGATGAGCTTAGTGAGCTGTAACAACTGGGATCGTTCATGGGAGAAGCAGATTCTTTGTGTGAAGAGGCTGTCAGCCTCTGGCCCAAACAGTTTGGACCCTCTTCCTTCCCAAAGGGTGAGACCTACCACCTCCCATTCCCACCGAGCTCTTGGAAACACCACTGCCCCAGGAGCAAGGCTCCAGCCAGGGGAGGGTTCTGCAATCCCACCCAAACAATGAACCAAAGTCTGCCTGCTTGCGTATCGTTCCTGCGTAGCAAACAGGGCTGGATTTGTCGTGGAGGAGCATTCACTTGGAATCATTCACTCTGCCTGCCACTCAAAACAAACCTTCTCTTTGTGCAACTGTAGTGCTCCCTAATTACTTATGACTGACCAATTATTTAAGTGTTAATATTATATACAGTCAATCTGTCTGCCTTTGGTGTCACACCAGGGTTCTCATTTTATGTACTGCACTTCTCCATTTCCCTTAAATGATGCCAAATAAATTAACATCAAGGTTTCTGCCTGCTAGTTTGCTCAGACATGTCTTCTTAGATATCTTTTAAACCAGTCCTGACATTTTAGTGGGATATAATTATTGTAATGAGAAACCCATTATAGAGATGAGACTGAAGGCATATTAGGAAAACATTTTCCCTATTAGTTATTGTACGCGCTGAAGTCCATTGCTTGAAAGAGACAAAGATTTCTACAAACCAAAATAAATATAAAATATTTATGCAACTAATACTAAGTAAATCTAGTGTGGAAGCATTTCTGTTTAGAAATCAGATCTGAGGCAAAACACTTCATATGTATATTCACAGTGACTTTGAGAAACTCCTAATGCAGTTCTGCAGGTATTCAGTCCTGAGAGGAAAAATGGAGGAGCTTTGAATTCCCCTTTTAATCTATCTTGGGTTCTATTTTGTTCATCTGTCAAACCATATAACATTTCTTACGTAATGCAGGCCTATAGAAAGTGGTTTTTATTTCCAGCTGGCACATTTCTACACTCAAACGTTCAGCCATAATTTAGTTATTTCTTCCCTACATGTGGATTGTTTATTTACTTTACAAACTTGCACAGAAAATGCAACTGAACACTAAACCATTAGTATTCTGTTGGGAAGATTTGTGTTTTGTGTTTGAGGCAGTTCACATTAAACTCAAGGTCTTAATACTCCTTTGAGGCTTCTGAAGCCCCATGGCAACTCTTGAAAAGACTTTTATTTCTTCAGTATATGTAAATTGGATAGGGTGAAGTCAATGTGATTTAAAGCTAACATCTCTTCAAGAACTCAGATGAGAAAAACATTGTATTTAATGAAATAATGGAGGAAATTGAAGTTCCACATTTCAATGTAATATGGTCATGAAGATGGAAAATAGTATTTAGTGAAATTAAAAGTGCATGCTTGACATTTACATCACTCTTAATCTACATCTGTGCTTTTCATTTAATTTATCTGACATGCCCCACTCCTTCCAGGGGAATTACAGCATGAGATCTATTCAATATTGGGATCTTAGCAAGACTGTGTTGGGGTCACACACTGATTTCGGCAACAACCTTTTTGCAATATTAATTTAATCAGGCAGAGATAATAGCAAATTAAAAAGAGTTAAAGTCTGGATCTCACATAGATCCTTGTCTATCCTTATAATTAAGTGCAACATTTATATTCACAAACCCTATACTGTTACTTGAGAAGGCTCAGAAGGGAATATAGTTTTAATAAAATTTTAGTCTGAAAAACAGACTTGGAGTCAAATTATTTCTGTTTCAAAACTGAGTCCACTTAACATTTACTGTGATATCTAATTTAAATGGCACTACATTAGAGCTTAACAAGGTGTTCCTCTTTGTCAAGAGCTGATCTATGACCTATGCCAGGTTATTTGCGCCATAAAATTCTGTCGTCCTTTATATTCCTAATTAATTGTTTGTAGTTCAAAATACTGCTTTACATGATAAAGTGTTTCAGTTTTGCAATTTGAAAAATCTAGGAAACAGGGGAGAAAAGAAATGTAAAAATTATTTACAGCTATTTAATTCTTAATTAATTAATAATTAGTTAATTAATAAATTAATAATTTTTAAGGGAGATGAAAGCACTGTACAACGACTATACAACTGTCAGACAAAGAAGTTTCATTCTTGAAATCTTTTAGACTGTAAGAGGTACCAACACAAAGCAATGGGTTTAATAACTCCAGTTTATGCCTTTTTAACCCTCCCAGAACATTTTTACATCCCTATTCTATCAGAAGACATTTCAGTGAAATGGAGAAAATTGCATATGAAGGCTCCTCCTTACACAGACTCCCCCTCATCCAGTAAGATTTCAAACTATGGATCTCAGCACCAAATCTATCAATACAAACCTGCAATTCTGGAGCAGCTTTAAAAAACACAGCCTTCAATATTTAATTCATAAGAACAGCTTTTATATTTACTTTTAGTTGAGCTTTTATTTAAGAAGTATGAAGTGGAAACAAGTGCAGAACACTGAGATAAAAGAAACCTTCTAGTACAAACTAGAGCTTGTTCACTGAGAGGGACTCTACTTCAAGTGTAAAGTGTCTTCTTTGACGCACATGAACTACTCTTGTCCAGGTATGATCCTACAAATCATGAAAAACAGGGCTTAGAGTAACTTAAATCTATCCTTCCTTTTTAATAATCAAATCAAGCCACTTGAATTCTTTGGAACATCCCATTGCCTTCTGGGGACACCCAATTGCAGGACTTGTATTCTGAGAATGCTTCAGTCTGTGATACTAATTCAGATTTCCATTTGCCCCATTGTTTTTATCCTTCATATTGAACAAAACAGGTACCACTTGTTCAGACTTATCTTTTTTGCATCAGTTACTGACAAATCACAGCAGGAATTTATCTTGGAAGTTAAATTTATCCTTGCAAAATGGCAACCACTTTTCTCCTCTGTTGAGACTGAGTAACTCTTGAGATTTATTTCAAATTTTTTTTCATTTTATTGTTAATTTTTATTCCCTGCATAGATTTGGACTACGTAAAATGAAAAAAAGTTAGTTCTGCCAATTCCAAATTATTTGCACCAGATCACATAATGTTCACGCCTCATACTTGAATGGCACAGGAGGACAGATTGCTTGGAACAGTGGGAGAAATCAAAGCAATTCATTAATTGTTCCTAATACATAAAGGGCTCTGCTCTGCACAGCTGGTTCTGAAAATTAATGGAATCTAGCCCAACAGTGTGGCTGCTTACAAAGCACAATGAAGATGTCACAGAAGCACAGAATGGTTTGGGTTGGAAGGGACCTTAATCCAGTCCCACCCTGCCATGCACAGGACCTCCCACTGTCCCTGGCTGCTCCAAGCCCCAATGGCCAGCCTGACCTTTGGCACTGCCAGGGATCCAGGGGCAGCCACAGCTGCTCTGGGCAAATACAAAAAATATATAAAATATATAGTAGTTTTGTAAAACAGTCACAATCTAAATGATGATCCTGAGCCTTCACAAAGGTAAGAACAAATGGAAAAGTCCAGCATTCTGATTGCAGGACAAAACCCAAACAGTGATAGACCCTCTAAGAGCTCATAACACCTGGCTTGAAGATTATTCTATCAGAAGCCTCTTGTAGAATGTACTTTTTTTTTTTTTTTTTTTTTTTTTTTTTTTTTTTTTTTTTTGTTGATTGGTTGCTTTTGAATATTAAACAACTGTGGGTTCACTTGAGGATTGTATACAGTGGCCAAATTGTACAAGTTTTACAATTAAAAACTTTCCGTTTTCAAAACAACAAAAAGTTGCAACTTTCTATTCCAACCAAAATCCTCTCATTCCATTCTTCTGCAATTCAGCTTATTTTGTGGGTTTGGTAAATCATACCCATGTTTGCTGGCTGCAATCACTTTGCCTGACATTCTACACTATTTCCCTATAAAATTTAATGCATGATGGTTAAGGACAAGTGTGAAGAGTACCAACAGCACAGAGAAATAGCAACACATATTTTAAGACAGTTAAAGAGATTATTTCCTTATCACGACAGCGAATGGCTTTATGCATTGTACATTCACTATCATTCTGCAAGTTCAGAACACCATCTTTCCTCTCTCCAGAGAACATATATTTTACATTGATTTCTGGTTCCCATGTTCCAACACACTGAATTCCAACACTGAAAAAAAGATCATTATGCTTGTGAGATGATGTGATTTTCTATGAGCTGATGCGTACTACGTGTGTATGGCTGAGGTAAATCTGACTGCTGACCAACAGAGATGAAGGTGCTTGGGATAAAACAACCTTCTTCAAAGTACACTGTCCTCACATAATGAATTTTTTACCGTTGTTTGTATTGATCCCTTGGCCATTTCACTGTCTGACTACAAATACCTCTCTCCCACAGTCACAACTCTTAAATATTTGATAGAACAAAAGGAGTTGTCCTGTTAAGTTTGTTCAGCTACCTAGTGACAGAATTCTGCTCTGCTGTGCAGATCAAAGAGAAAACAAGAGTAAATCCCAGAATCTCAGAATCACTGACACTGGAAAAGCCCTCCAAGGCCATGGAGTTCCAGCTGTGCCCAATCCCCACCTTGTTCCCAGCCCAGAGCTCCAAGTGCCACCTCCAGCCCTTCCTGGGACACCTCCAGGGATGGGCACTCCAAACCTCTCTGGGCAGCCCCTCCCAAGACCTGACCACCCTTTCCCTAGGGAAATTCCTGATGGTGTCCAATCTGAGCCTGCCCTGGCCCAGCCTGAGGCCGTTCCATCTCCTCCTGTCCCTGTTCCCTGGGAGCAGAGCTCAACCCCCCTGGCTGTCCCCTCCTGTCAGGAGGGCCCCTCTGAGCCTCCTTTTCTCCAGGCTGAGCCCTTTTCCCAGCTCCCTCAGCTGCTCCTGGGTCTCCAGCCCCTTCCACAGCTCCATTCCCTTCCCTGGATATGCTCCAGCCCCTGTGTCCCTCTGGCCATGAGGGACCCAGACTGGACACAGCCCCAAGGTCCCTCAGCAGAGCCAGCACAGGGGGCCCTGGCCCTCTGAGCCAAATCATGGCTGGAACAGGCCAGGTGCCATTGCCTTCTTGGCCATCTGGTCACATGCTACCTCTGTCAGCCCCTCAAGTTCTGTCACCAGCACCCCCAGGCCTTTCCCACCAGCAGAGCCTCTGCCACAGCCTGGAGCACTCATGGAGTTTTGTGACCCCAGGGCAGGACCTGGCAGTTGTCCTTGTCATTCCTCACACCACTGGCATCATCCCATGGGTCCAGCCTCTCCAGACCCCTCTGCACAGCCTTCCGGCCCTCCGGTAGATCCACACTCCTGCCCAAATACTTCAGGAATACTTCAGAATGCCGTGCCAAGACTGTCTTTTCAGTTTCCCTTTTGCAGCTTCACTTCCTGCCATCACCCGTGACTGGGAACAGGAGGCTGATATCCCACACCTGCCAGCCAGACAGTAATGAGTAGGACATGAACGGTGACCATGAAATTCTCACTGTAATGTCAAGAGACTAAGCCTTGAGCAAGGCCAGAGTTGAAGTGTTGCTGGTAGATTTATGCCTTCATCCAGCTAAAATAATAGTTTTCTGAGGCTGAGAAAAATTATGAACTTCATGAAAGCTGCCATCATGGACAAATTTTGCAACAAACGCTGAGTGCTTGATGGATGATGCTGTGTGCTTAAGTGCACTGTCTGACTTAGAGTTGAAACCTTTTGTGGTACACTCCATGAAGATTAAATATTTCATGGCACTGTATTTTGGGCTCTATACTTTTGACAATATGTTTCATACTTCATTTACCACTAAAGTAATGATATTTGAGTCAATGTTCAAAGACTAGCTTCCCATTTTCCATGGCAAAAACCCAAATGGGTTATTTTTCTACGCTGGCATACTGCTAGTTCACTGAAGTCCTGAAGTATATGCAGACCTTGAGGCAGCCAAAGTGTAAAACATTGATAAGAAGCAAAAACTCTGAACAATGGTTGGAGCTGCCCAATGGTTCCAAAGATATGGTGTTGTCCCATTTATATTTTTTTCCAAAATATCAGGGTGCACTGATACAATAGAAATCCTACCAGAAAACAATTTCTTTCATACCCAGATATAAAAATATAGACAATAGCCCATTTGTTAAGTGTATTTCTACATTATTTTTGTCTCCCAAACTTTCGTTCTGCTTTCCCTAAAATATGGGGAGAAATATGGATTGTGAAACAACCCAGAAAGCATTGCATGAAACATTGATGATAACTTCCCTCCTTGTTCATAAAATAAATTATACCTCAAACAATTCTTTCTCTGAGCATTGAAATCAATATATTTCAATATGTGTACACATATGTTCTGTCAAAGGACTTCACAGGCTTTTTTATTTTAAAATATGAAAGATAGGAGATTTTCTGACACATTTACAGCTCTTACCTTGTAAACTCCAGCATGGTCTTCTACAACGCACACATATAGTCCTACAACAAAATTTTTAATATAAAGACAGGAGGGAAGGGAACACAGTGCAACAGAAACAAGACTGAAATGGCCTTTAATCCACCGGGCTTGCTTTCGAGTGCTTAACAAGGAGTTTGCCCACACTGTAAACAGCAGCACGAATAGTTTAAATTGCTAGTTTAAACAGGTATGGGGTGAAATACTAACTGGAGTACAAACATTAAAGAACAAGTTAAAAATCCAGATTTGGGCTGTAGCCAGGCCAGCCATTACTGAATAATCTGACTTAAAGCTTCTTTTTAACCACTTTGTGCTCTACAGAGCCAGAAAAAGCACTAGACATGCAAAAAATTTATGAGGTGCTTTTAAAAATATACATCAAAATATTAACAATTGATTGCATGAGCTGTCTTTTCTACATTACGGACTATAACAACATTTTAGAAAAAAGGAACTGCCTGGTGACACGGTGGTGGATCTCCTCCCCAGCTAGCTCACCCCGCCACTGGGCCAAGAGTCGGATGTTCCCAGAAAGCTATTCAGTCTGGGACAGAGCTGTAGGGCTTTCACTCTACCACAAGCATAGAGGGCAGGGACAAGAAAGAGGCACAGATCTTTTGTGTAGGTTGCAAAGAATCTCATTACACAGGAAGGCTCAGAAACAAAAGAAAACAGAGAACACTGCTGTGCAGGGACTTTTATACAGCGGAGGTTCAAGGGGGAGGGTACAATCTTCAGCCAATAAGGAAAAAACAGGGGAGGATCACAAGGTGGGATTTACAATACATAACCCAATGAGGAAATGTAAAGGGAGGGAACAATTCAAACAAACCAATGGAGCTTTAAGAAACAGGGAATTGACAGAGAAGTTTCTAAATTAAAGGGCAGGTACAAATGGGATTGACAATTTATTGGGAGGAGGAACAGGGAACATCCTGGATCAAGGGGTAGGTCTTAGGGAGGACTGACAACCAGGGAGGGGGTGTAGCTTGGATTGACGTAACAATGCAGGGCGGGGGCGGGAGGTGGGGTGGGGGGAGGAAACAGAACAAACCATTAGGGGTAAAAAACGCACCGCAACAGCCTGGTTTCAAAAGGAAGTTGTGAGCACTGTGGAAGGCTCTGACACTTCAAGAAAAAGTTAACAATCACTAATCATTGTTAGGAAAGGCTAAATACTTGCAAGCTCAAATAAATTAGCAGCCACCAACTGTAAAAAAATAATGTATATAAATTTAAGAAAAGTTTTAGTGGCAGTTCCAGTGTTTCCTGCTTCCTCAACCCACATTTCCATGGCCAGACCTCAGGCATGGATATGATCATATGTCACAACCTTACTACTACAGGGTTTTTTTTGCAGTAAGCAACACAGAACATCTAAGCATCTTTTGCACCCCAATTCGAAACCATTACAGAACTGGCTATGGTAAATCTTCTGTATTAGAAGGACTCTACATTTACAAAGAGTAAAATCACAACCTGCTTTGAAGACATACCACAATGACATTGATTTTGAAGGCTAAAAGTTTATTCTAGAGCATTCCCTTCTGCACAGCTCTGCAGGAACAACATAGTATAGCTTTCTCCTGACTATTCAGGATGTAAGGGTGTGCAGGACTCCAGGACAAAGCAAAAGGGAAAACTAGAATTAACAATCAAACTAGCACCTGAGCTGCAGCTGAACATTGTGGGATTATATTTGTAGCATGTTCCCTGTTCTTTCCTCATTCAACGAAAGGCACCATTCTCCCATATCCCACTGCAGCAGTGGGATAAGCTGGATATAGGGAAAGGATCCTAGAGTGGCTGAGGATAACGTAGAATAAGACTATGGAGCTGTCTAGCCTCTCCCAGCCATTCTGGCTTAACTCGCACCCATCTGTTTCCCTTTCATGCTGCAGTCCAGAGGGAAGCAGCAAATGGGACCTACTCTGCTCTCTTCTTCTGAAACTCATATTCATTATAATCTAATTTTTAAAATTACAGTCTTTCTGTAAGCAATGCTGCTCAACCTTGCATTGCTTTTGCAATTGCAACCTTGCTCAATTTTTTTCCTCTCTACAGAAGCAAAAATAAACTTTACAATAATAGGCTTTGCCCATAAGGGTCAAAACATTAAAGAGACCCTAACAATTGAACCATCTTCTCATCCCTGGAAGCAATCTTGTTTCCATTCCAAGCCTGAGACTGGATCTGGGCATGACTCCCTAACATGTGGTGTGGCTGATGATCCTCTGACATTTTTCAGCAAAGACAGAGGAGTGAGTGTTTTTCTTATTGCCAGGAACAGCTGCTTGTTGCACTGGCTGCCACATCACTAGCTCTGCTCTTTCACAATGTTCTGTTCTCAGGGAAGCACTGTCTCAAACATTTGGCTATTTCACCAGGACTTGCACTTAATAGGACTTTACTAAGTTTTGCTTTTCCAACATCATTAAAAAACTCTGTAGAAAAATCACTGGCTGCAGAAATAGTCATATTTTCTCCTTTTGGGTGTGAGTCTAGGCCTGTTCTTTAAATTAATTCCATTCCACTCCATTCCATTTCATTGTAACTTTTTGTATGGTCTCAGTGTATAATGTCCCCCTTCATCTTTGTCCTTGAACTGAGCATACAGTGATGCTCTCCTGCCATTTCAAGCACCAGTTTTACACTCGCTTTTCATGTGGTTTCTTCTCTTGTCAGGCTAGAAAGAAGGTAATACCATCAGCTGTTATTTTCCTCCTGTGCTCTTCCTTGAGGAAATAATTCAATATTAAATTTTTTGCGAACAGAAAATACTCAAATATGATTACTGCCACTATTTATTAGAACATATCTGAACATAAATATCTATGAAGTGTTTCACTTTTAGTATTTCCTTCTCTTACACTGTGGGAATGTACTGATTCAGGCATAGGTAATTGCCCATTAAAATGGATTTGGTGGTCCTGTGTCAGATCAGTTCAGGTTCTACCACTGTCTTGTGGCCCTTGCATCTCAAGGAGCCAACATCACCTTCTCACTGATCATTCCTACGACCGTCAACATCAAATAAATGAAAAAAAGTCGTAATGGAAGAGATATACAACAGATAAGAGTTCACTCTTCTCCTGTTACCTTGAAGGTGTAACCGGGAATATGTGGCTGTGAAGGAACAGAATTCTGTGCTCACCCCTCTGTGACTGGAGAGCTGTGGAACAGGAAAACAGGACATAAATAGCTAACAAGGATAAACAGGGAGAAATGTTAGCAGACAGTCAGAAATGTAGCTCATTAGCAAAGCTCCCATGACTTCCCTGTGCATCGCCTCAATCTGACCTACAGCCACGACACATTTTTCACACTGCTGCATCTTAAGCATCAGCCCTGCTGATTAATTCCTTTCTGTTATCCTGACACTTTTTTTTCTGGCCTGATATTTTTTAAGTGGGCCCAAAAACTAAAATACTGAAGAAATCCAGAGTGACAGAATCCTGCCCTTCACCTCTTTGCAATGGAATAAAAAAAGATTTCACAAATTATAGGTCTTCTCTGTGCTTTTTTTTTTTCCTTATGAATTTGACCTCAGGTTCAGAACATGTCTTTATGCCTTCTGGTAACCTTGACTATTGTCTAAGAGCATGCAGAATTTTAAACATTCCTTATTCCCCCAAGTAAGCTGGCAAAGTTGCAGTCTGTTTCATATACATGAGGCACTGCGTGTAGTGCTGATGAATCAGGCACACACAGCCTTGCTCTTGCCAACAGGCAGCAGTAGTTATCACTTCCCTTTCACACTGCTTAAGTAAATTATTTATTACAAGTTCAATTGAATTTTAAAAAAATAATTTAAATTAGTTGCCTTAACTTGGGATTCTAATTTAATTGGGTTTTCTCCCCCATTTAATGTATTTAAGTGTAAAGATTTGAAAAGAGAATTGAGGAGGTATTTAAAAACAAAGCAGTGACACAATACACAATTTATTGCTGGAGTGGAAAGATTCTAATTTACAACATGTGATCATGCATCACATGCAATTAGAGCATATCTAATAAATATCCATATTTTGTTTTATACAATATATTTAGCTTCTCAAATAAATGAGAAGAGTGTTTAAAGCTCCTGCAGAATTCTCCTGCCCAACTGCATTATCAATTCTCCTATCCTCTCTCTTTCAGTTCAGGGTTATAAATCTTTGTTTCTCTTTGAAGAAGTTGCATTAATATTTAATTGGAATACTTCATAAAATGTTAGAAAAATATTACACCAAACACAGAGTAATGCCCCAGAGAGTAAACAGCAGGATTTGTGTTATGTAGTTTAGCTGTGCATTTGCATTTCCTTCTAATATCTCTGACCTACTAAAAAAAAAAAACAACTGCTCTCATTCTCACTGTGTACAGGAAATGTGGTTTTGTCTAAGGAAATTAAACCCATGGAAAAGATTCATCAAAGTTGCCATTTACCTTGGCCATTTTGGGATGGATGCTTAAAGTCTATGGACTTGTTTTCAAGGCATAAAACAAAAGCATAATTAAGTCACTCTTAGCAATCTGGGATACATTTCATTGCTCCCAACTTTTCCTTTTTATTTCTTATGTCTTATTTTTTAACACCAGTGCACTATAACTCAGTCATTCAAGGCATTCAAGTATCGAAGACTAAACCCTAAATTAACCTGAAATTATTTGATTTATACATTTTGACAGAGAACTATCACTGAAAACAAATAACTCAAAATATTCACTCCAAGATGAAGCAAATTTAAGGTCTATTCATATGCAGCTTTTAATATGTGGAATTCATGACTGAACACATTTATGTTATATAGAAATAGAGGGAATATATTGCACCTATTAATGTATTCAATTAAATCATTTATAAACCCAGTATTCCGACTTTTGTCTTTACTTTAAAAACACATTATGTCAAGCATTACATTTTTTAATAATTGGCAAAAAATATCTGCTTATGTATCCAACTGCTTGAATTTTAATGCCCAAATTAACATTTTCATAAAATCACAACAAACATACGCACACAGAATTTACTTCTCAATGAAAATGTAAAACCCCACATCAAACTGATGACAGTTTTGTGTAACAAGTGAAGAGTCAGTCTTTAACACCAAGCAATCACTTTCCCAGCCAAGACTTTTTTTTCTCTTGATTTTGCAATCACTCAGATGTGATTCCAGAATTCACATCTGTGTCTGTGTAGTTTGAGTTTTTTCAAACACAGACCTTCCACTGATGTCTCAAGTGAGATCCTGCTCCATATCCCAAGTCCTACATGAGTACTTGTTCCAATTTTGAAAGTTCAAGCTGTATCTTTCCTTCTAAAAGAACTCTGTGTTTGGGACAAGTACAGAATATGTAATAGAGGCTTTGTATAGATCCATTTTGGCTTAGGAGGAAGATTTTATCTTTTATCTTAACATTCCTTATTCTCTGCAGACTAACTGAATGTGAAGTTTCCCTTTTGCATGTACAAATTTCTCTCTCAGACCAGAGCAGAGTGAGAGAATAAATTAATCCTCTGCAATTCTCTTTGTCTGGCTTTTCTGCAATACTGTCCAATATAAATTGTCTTGTAAAATATTTTTGCCTTTTTTTTGGTTTAGAGTGATGCCTTAAGTTTTTAGCTTTTATATTTTTCAAGTCCTGTACTGCATTAGTGCATAACTCTAAACTTCATATAAAGTGTTAGCAACTGTCTTCATGTTTTTGTCAGACAAAACAATCCCTCTGGGCCTGGAACTCAACAGCCTGGAACCCTACAGCCTCAGGCCCTGAAAAGTGAATTGGGGAAAGAAAACTGGGGTATGTTATTTCATTTCCTGAAGCTGTAATTGGAGGATTGACTCCTGATATGCATATAGACCAAACTTATATCTGTCTGAAAAACTCGTGACCATTGTCCATTTTGGGTGTTGCCCCTTGGGTAGGCTTCATCTGCCCTTAAAGTACCTGAAGGCCCTTCATTAAATATATTCACTTTTATACTTTTAACTTTGTCTGGCCTCTGTTTCTAGGTAAGCCTGAAAAAGGCCTCAAGAGTGCATTTCACCCTTGAACAGCTGCTATTTTGAAACTCAGTAACAATAGATATACTTCACTAGGAACTGAATTCAAGTATCTAAAATCTTACTGCAAAGCAACATTCTTTGAAGTTGGAACACCACGGTCAAAGCATTTAAGAATATAGTCACGATATTTCAAAGACTATGGCCACACTTTAGTTATTTATTTTTTTTAAATTTCTCCAGCTGCAATACAGGGGTTTGCAAAACACCTTAGACTTAAAGGTACTTTTAAAGAAAAAAAGGTCCAGCCTTTCAAAGCATTACTATTGTATGATAGTATAACTTCTTGGTTAACCTTTACTTTCTCATTTATTTTGGTGTCTCTTTCTAATAGTTATTTTTCCATTTCCTTTATTAATTTCTCTATTTTCTTCCCTTGGTAACCATCAAAGATGTTGTGAAATTGTGCCATTGCAAACTAACTGTAACTGGTATGAAGGAAGAGAGAGAGATGTTCTGTGTTTAAAGAGCAGCAATTGACACAAGACTGTCAGAAAGCAGAAGAAATTTGCTTTGTCCAGTTCCTGGTTTTGAACTGCTCTAAATTTGCTCCTTCGTCACATAAGTTGCATTAATGAACAAGTCACTTCTGAATTTGGACTGTCAATTTTTTCCATAATCTTTGTTTAAAGGCTCAAATAAACTAAAGGGTGAACCTGTCCTCTCACAGTTTCCAGGGATTTGATTCTGTAATTCAAGTTGCCTCACTGGCACACTCCAGAATTTGTTCCTGCTGTTACGCAATTCATTGCTGGGATTCACTATTAGTAGACTTCCTTGATGCTTCCTTGATTCCCCAAATATTAGCATCCACCCTGTTGTGCTCATTAGATCAAAGTCTCTGACCGTAACATTCATGTGCCCTGAGAATTCCATTGCCTCCTGGGGAAAGAGCAGGGAAGATTCAGGTCTGCTAAAATATGTGCCTCTATAGTTAGAGAAAGAGAGCAGTGCTTCAGTCAGGTCTTCACAGAATTCCAGAATCATGAAGGATCACACAGTTCCACCCCTGCCACGGCAGGGATACCTCCCACTGTCCCAGGCTGCTCCAAACCCCAGTGTCCAGCCTGGCCTTGGGCACTGCCAGGGATCCAGGGGCAGCCACAGCTGCTCTGGGCACCCTGTGCCAGGGCCTGCCCACCCTCCCCAGTGAGAGGATATTCCTTCCCAATATCCAACCTAAATTTCCCCCCTTTTAGTGGCAAGCCCTTGCC
The DNA here is from genome assembly GCA_013400315.1 of Bombycilla garrulus. Classification (NCBI taxonomy): domain Eukaryota; kingdom Metazoa; phylum Chordata; class Aves; order Passeriformes; family Bombycillidae; genus Bombycilla; species Bombycilla garrulus. The sequence goes on from VXBU01004790.1 coordinate 28,519, forward strand.
CATTGTCCTGTCCCTCCAGTTCCTGAGGAATTGTCCCTCTCTGGGCTTCCTGCAGCCCCTCAGACCCTGGAAGGAGCTCTGGGGTCTCCACACAACCTTCTCCTCTCCAGGCTGAGCAGCCCCAGCTCTCCCGGCCTGGCTCCACAGGGGAGGTGCTCCAGTCCCCTCAGCATCTACATGGCCTCTTCTAGACTCTCTCCAACAGTTTGATGTCCTTCTTATGTTGGGGCACCAGAACTGTTCACAATATTCGAGGCGGGGACTCAGGAGAGCAGAGCAGAGGTGAAGAATCCACTTCCTCACCTGCTGGCCTTTCCTGATCAGATATTAGGAAGTCTGACTCTTCCCTCACACAAGTGACGGTATTTCACTCTTGCTGTCAATGACTTCACTGCAACTGACCCATCAGAATATGTGCAAAATGTCATTTATGAACTGGATCTCCCCTTTTACACGCATTTGCATTATCCTCATTTACACTTTGAGGATTAGGGAGATTATTTTATCTTTTTCAAAGGACATAGAATACAAAATTGTTGCTCTAGACATGAAAAGATTGATGACAAAAGCTCCAAAGAAAAGGCATTTTTATTTCATGATGTTTTCTTTTTGCTGGCCTGTAGGTAGTAAAAAAAAATCACTCCTAATTAAAATGATCTTCTGAATACTGCCAAAATGCAATTCAACATTAATTTGTTTTGGAAAAAATGAAAAAGAAAAGTGTTTTTATTGTGAAGATGCTCCTGGGCTTAGCTGGTGGCTGTTAGGTGAAATTAAAGAGAATTCTCAGTAGTTTCCTGACTTTCCCCAAAGCCACTAACATTGCTGAACAACCAGACAGCTGACTGAGACCTCCCTGTCAAGCACAACTCCAGTACTTAGCTGTTCTGCTTGTCAGAAATCAACACATGTGCTCAAAGAGTCAGCGTTTTGAGATGGAAAAAACTGTTCCCTTGGAAAATCTCCAACCAGTCCTACTGATAACATTTTTAAGAGCTGAGCATGATTTCCCTGTATAGCTGTCAGAAAACAGGTTTTACGCTAATGGTTCAACAGGCAGTTGTCTTTTTCCGAGAGCCCAGCTGACAAAAATGGGGATTTGAGTTCATGTTTCCTGTGAGAAACCATGCTGCACACAACTGATAGAAATTCTGTAAGTGCTGATCAGATGTTATCCCAAACATGAATAATATGTTGAAATTTTAGGGTCAAAAAAATGAGTTCATGTTCCTGAGATTCCCCTGAAAATCTGAATTCTAACTGAAGCTGAGGATGTTTGGCTTGGTTAGGGCAGCTGGACATTCCAGATCATATCCATAAGAAGGATGAAGTAAGATGCACAGTGCGTGAAGACATTGTATTAAAAAAAAAATAAAATTTTTTCTTATCTTAGAATCCCAGATGAATACACCAAACTTCAGAGGAATTTGGGAAAGCTCTGGAGAAATAGCATCTCTGACCACTCATCTGAAGTGACAATGTTGTTGCAGCATTGCTGTTACTTTTCACAGTTAGTAGCAATTTTAGTTTTGCAAGCATGAACAAATTTTATGCAAATACCTCACACAGTATAGCAAATTATAGCCAGGACATTACTAACACCAGATCAAGTAGTTATCTGAATTGCAACTAATGTGTAACACTATCCAGTGTTTGTTTATGCCTTTTACTATCAGTCTTTAGTAACTCGCTCAAAAAGTTTAAAAGACTGTTCTCTTCACCAATTCCATACTTATTTACTGTTCAGTAATTCTTAATGTAATTCCTCCTACATGTAAAATATGAAGATAGAAACAGAAATTCAGACCAAAATAGTTTAAATTTTTAAAAATAATTAAGGACTCTATGACACATCAGTACAGTAGTAAGAAGGGCAAGAAAAGAGAAGAGAGAATGAAGAAAATAGGAATAAAATATTTAGTGCTACTGGTCTGGAGATGATACAGGAGCTGTTGTAAGATGACAAGGCTCTAGCCTGTTGCTATGAATCATTTACTCTGATCCATATGTTACACCAAATAAAAATTGAGTTGAATTACAGAATGCTCCTTCTATTTGGAGGGTCTCAGTAGTGTTGAAGACACTCAAACTTTGCTTACTGGTTTATGAAATCACCAAATCCTTTTACTGGCATTATAGACTCATAGCTCACAGCTGCCTGCTATTTATTCTGAGTATAATCTCCCTATTTCCAGGAATTTATAAAGTGCGTATGAAAGGTTCCCTAAGGGACAGAACTCAGTATAAAATAAAACCTCAAGCCTTGAGTGATTTATTTCACAAAATTATTTTTAAAATAAGAAAGCTACTGCTGCTAGTCTTGGACTAGTTCAAACTGTAATAGAGCCAAAGCATGAATAGTTAATAGTAATTCTCTAAATATTTGGGCTCCTGGAAATCGAGTAAGAGTAAATGCCCCACACATATATGGTCATCCCAAAAGTCCTTTAAGAAACTTATGGTCTAAATTCCTCAGTGTGAAACATGGCCTTTATGGAAATACCTTTTAGAAATAATGACATAAATAAGATCATTATTCCTAATGGGACTCTGTTTAGTCCGTTTTAATAAATTTGTAACTAATTNCTTTTGCTCTGTATGTTCTCTGCTTTATAAGAATTTTTGACAAGGATCTGCAGGAAGGGCTCCGAGCAGGGCCCAGGCTCCGAGCAGGGCCCAGGCTCTGCTCCAGGCCCAGCAATGGCCTCACAGCCACGGGCCGGGACTGAGCCCAGGAACTGCCCCTGCACAGAAAGCACAACTTCTGCCCTGGGCAGTGCCAGCCCTGAGCAGATTGTGCAGAGAGGCTGTGGGGTCTCCTCTCTGGAGATATTCCAGAGCCACATGGACACACTGCTGTGCCCTGTGCTCTGGGATGGCCCTGCTGGAGCAGGGGGGGGGGCACCAGAGGAGCCCCTGTGGCCCCTCCAGCCTCACCCAACCCAGGATTCTTCACAGCAGATAATGAAATAAGGAAATTCAGAATTATCCCCCTGCCCAGATAATTATAAATTCCCCCTGTCCTGCAGGGGCTCTCAGGAAGAGTAAATGTGCACTTTCCTAACAACTTCCCCAAATAAAGGGCTTCTGGAAATACCCACTGTAAGAACCATGCTGGTAAATGAGCTCTTTGCTTGAACCCCAACCAAAAACAAAAAGCTCAGCTGTTAACTGTATTGATAAGGAAATGAGAAGAGTAAGATCTTTAATCCTCAGAGGCAAGAGGTAAAAGTTTATAAAACAGAAACCTAGAGAGACAGAATCTGATTCTCTATGAACAGACGAAGTTTATTCCAGCAGCCTTGCTTTCTTTAATGGGAGTTCTCTTTGGGTAAAGAAGGTTGCTTGCATTAGGCTGACTTTTCAAAGGAACCTAAATAAGGTAGGTAAGATTCACCTATAAATTAATGTTCCTTTTTTCTCAGGGACAGTCTGTAGTCATTTAGTATAAATAAGAACAAAATCCTTTAGCTTTCAGTGGGAGAAAAAATTACTCAGGTTCTTTTGAAAATCCAAGCTTAAGCTCTCAAGTGGAAAACACAACATAAATAATACCAAGTTTCTTTAACAGAGCTCTTTCATCCATCAAACTCCTGGAATCTCACACCATGTAGTGGTACCAAACAAGAAGGTTTACACTTTAGGGTTCGAATGATACAGGCACATTTTGTACAGTCAGCCAGAAATCCCATTAATAACTTCTTAACAACAATGGATGTGTCTGTGTTTCATACTCAGGTAAATGTGCTCAATTCATGTGGTTATTACAGATCTCCACTATACATCTACATAATTACACATGCATATTTGCAGCTCGATGCATACATTTGCTGAATACTCAGCAAAGATTAATTTACTCAACAGTTCTTTTAAAATTTATTTTAAAATATAGAGTGAAAGAGTGGCTGACCTGGTAAGAAACATTTTACATAGTGAAATATAAAGATTTTCTAAAGCATTCTTAATTTTTTTTAACAAAATAGCTCTGAAAATCCCTTGACTTTTTTTTACTCAATATAACAATTATGGCTATGACTCATAGAAATCAACCTTTCAGATATCTTGTCATAATATAAAGGTCAAGTCAAGGAAAATACTGGAAGAGTTTCTTAAAGAATATAAATGTGAACTTCCATTAGTTTTACTTTTGAAACACTTAGAACTTATTATTAGAGTTAATTTCTGATGACTGCTTTTGAAACTACAACCTTAATGGAGCTGTAGCTCTTGGCTCCTGCTCCACACAGCAGGTATTTATGAGGCACTCAAAGATGTTTATGGCACTGATGGAATTTCTTTAGAGTTATCAATGAGTGATGTAAGAAAAGGGCTGCAATGTTCACCACCCTTTCACAGTGCTGCCTCCTCCTACTTAGAATGACTCTGATCTTAATCAAAATGAGAGAGAATGCAGAAAGTGTCATGCAATCCAACTTCAATAATCTGTTCATCATCAATTAGCCTTGACAATAAATTACTCTCCTAACCAAGAAATTACTATACAAGGCTGCACAGCCTCTGGCAGTGGAAATCTTTATCAGATAATTATGAGGAAATGTTGTGTTTAATTAGCCTCAATTTAGATGGTTTTTGCCAGAGTTCAAATAATAAAAGGCAAAGGGATATTGATAAATCCATCTTCTACCACAGCTTTTTCAGTCTTCCAGATTTTGCTTCATATTTCTATTCAAAAGGAGTGGCATAGTATGAGTGAAGCTCTTGGAAGAACTGGTAAATAAAGCCAAACAATTCAGTCTAAAAATTAATCAATACATGAGGTTTGACACAAAGGCCAAAACAGAGGCAATAAATATATCACTGTGACCTGTATATTCCCATCAGATTACTATGACAATATAATTTTATTACCTTTATTTTAGAGATTATAATTTAAATGAGTGCCTGCAACCAAATTAACCCTTTTTTATCAGATGTAATTTTCACATAGATTTTTAGCACATATATGAACATGTATCAAGTGTCAAGCAAAATTTTTGAATCAGGTATTTAAAAACTTAATTCAAGTAAACAATGCATTTTGAAAAGTAACTCTTATTTAAAGACATCTAGCAAAAGAAAGTTGTTGAGATAAACCCAGAGAAGATGAAAGGCATCATGTCCCCTCCCTCAGTGACAAAGGATTCATTTTGATTTTTCCAGTCTAGATGAAGGTCTAGACTGAAAAGATGAAGGTCTAGACCTCAACTATAGCTTAGCATGGTTGGACTTGATCTTAAAAGCCTCTTCCAACCTGATGATTCCATGATTCTGTGATTGTAAGGCTGTACAGTTAAATTTGGAGGGTTGAAAGGGATGGGAGTGTGGATACCTAGATCAAGAATCATGTACACATTTCTACATATTCATGGCAAGAGTTTCCTGCAGCTCACAGAAATCAGCACCCACATTGCTGTGATGGGACCCCCCCTGCAGAGCTGCCCCAGCCCTGGGCCCAGCACAGCAAGGACCTGGAGCTGCTGCAGCCAGGCCAGAGGAGGCACCAGGATGATCCCAGGGATGGAGCAGCTCTGCTGGGAGGAAAGGCTGGCAGAGCTGGCATTGTTCAGCCTGGAGAGGAGGAGCTTTGGAATGACCTCAGTGTGGCCTTGCAGGGCCTGAAGGAGCTGCAGGGAAGATGGAGAGAGACAATTGACAAGGGCTGGAGGGACAGGACACAGGGAATGTCTCCCACTGCCAGAGGGCAGGGCTGGATGAGATATTAGGCAGGAACTGTTCCCTGGGAGGGTGGTGAGGCCCTGGCACAGGGTGCCCAGAGCAGCTGTGGCTGCCCCTGGATCCCTGGGCAACCCGGCAGTGCCCAAGGCCAGGTTGGACTTTGGAGCTTGGAACAGCCTGGGACAGTGGAAGATGTTCCTGCCCATGGCAGGGTGGAGTGGAACTGGATGAGCTTTAAGTTCCCTTCCAAACCAACCTGTTCTGGGATTCTATGGTTCTTACCCTGGGAAGATTCACATATAAATTAATAACCCTGGGAGAGGATAAGGAGCTCAAAATCACAGAGACATTTTCAAGTGGAAGATACAAAGTCTCAGGAGAACCCTGGCTGGGGAATTATGTTTGTGTTTCTTACAGAGACTGAGTACGTAACTCAGCTTCATATTTTGCCCCCACTGAATAGCCAGCATGGTTAGGATTTGCTCAGTTATGGGATATATGTTTCTTTGTTATAATAATTCCTAAAGCTGTGTTGAATTAATGGCCTAATATTGGCACATGCAATACATTCCAATCTGAGGATTCATTTTAAGCAGCCCTGTCTTGCCTTCCAGAAGGGCAGAATTCCCACCTGTGGCTGAGACACTGTTGCATTCCTGTTGCTCCTCTGCATGGGCAGAGCTGGTGGTCTCCCAGTAAAGTCCATATTGTAACTTCTATTACATTTAATTTCTTTCCACAGATACCATGTTTCTTAGGCCACTGAATTGTTCTACCTGCTAAAAGGTCATCAGCCTGCGCAGCACTGAAGCCCAGGTGTATAGAATAATTCAACACTCGGGATTTCATTCAAAATCCACCTTCCTAAAAGGTGCAATACTACAATTATTCAAAGTGGATTTCATCAGACATCTCCCCCATTTTACATATCAGCTGTAAATGTCATCTCTACCTTTTTTATTTCATTTTACTAGTTAGTGCATAAAATTACAGCTTAAAGACTGTGTAAATTAAGCCTATACATATTTTTATTTCAGAATAATTACTAATGAATTCTATAAGCTGTGCAGCTGTAGCAACACAAAAAGTGAGGGGAATTAAAACATTATTAGTGCCATGACTATTATTGCACAAGCTTTAGTAAGACTGACACTGGAAGGCATGTTCAGCCTTTTTATGGTGGGAGGTAGTGCAAGCTACATTTATGAGAAGGGATCTAATTCTCAGTAGTTTGTAGCACTGCAGCTCTTCTTTTTTTTCTAAATCTTCTCCATGTGATTCAAGAGGGTTCACTGTATCTTTCTGGAAACATTGCTTCCGGTTTAAATCAGTCAGAGCCAGCAGCCAGAACAAATACATGGCAACAGCAAAGGTTCCTCGTCTCACGAGAAGTCCAACTCTAGAAATGAAATATTCAGCACATATTCTCTCTGAGATTCCTGGTTAAACAATTATATAAGCATTGCCATTGTTGTTATCTCCTTAGCAATTTAATTTGAATTCCCCAAATTAAAAAAGACTAATTTTTCAAGATACTTCCCAGTCACAAGGATGAAAGGCTCCTCTGTCAGCAGGATGTTAAAAAGGGATAACGTTCTTCGACTCATGGATATGAGCTGTATACTTAATTATCAGCACCTTGGTCTTTAAAAAAGGTCAAGTTCTTTATTTGTATTGTAAGCATTTTTTTGAACTGTAAGCATCAAGTTGAAATTTATATTCAAAGAAGAAGCAATATGTAATCTTCTTTTTGAGGAGACATGGAGTATTAGAAGTTGCATTCATTAGTGCAGTGGCTAAAAAGACAGGAATGTCAATGCCATGGGATTCTCTTCTTGACCTGATTTCATACCTACTTTCATAGAATCAAATAATTTAGGTTGGAAAACCATTTCCCCAGCACTGCCAAGGCCAGCACAAACCTATTTCCCCCAGTGCCACATGCACAGGGATTTTCAACCCCTCCAGGGATGGGGACTCCATCCCTGCCTTGGGCAGCTGTGCCAGAGCTTACCCCCAGGGATTTTTTTTCCCCCTAATATGCAATATAAACCTCCTCTGGCACAAATATTTTGCATTGAAAGACCTTGGGATGTCTTCAGATACTTGTCTGCGTCTGCTAAAAGTCAGTGCAAATGAGTACAGTGATCTCCCTGGTAACACCTGATGTCTTCATTAAAAACTTGCTGCAATGAGCTATGAATTAATTTGCATGGGGGCCAAGATTTCACCCCTGACTGATAGATGCATTTCAGTTCACTCTTGTATCCAGCTCAGAGGTTCTGTCATCAGAAATTGCCACAATTTCAGCTTTTCAGCTAAAAGGAGGAATCAATAATGCAATCTCCTGTTTTTCTGCACTCTTTTCAGTACTATATCTAATAAACTTTCATTAGTAGCAATGAACACTTTTAACCCTTTCTTATTAATGTTATAAAGTCATATATATGAAGAAAAACTTCAAGGGATTATGAAATCATAATGGGTAATAAACCCCCATAAGAAAGGGTCTCTCTTGCTCAGATTTTCTCTAGGAAGACAAATCAGCCAAGGTGTGGACTAATGTCTTGGTTTTGAAAGACAGGTGCCTGCCAAGGAAGGCAGGAGCTTCTCTTGGAATAGAAAATGTAAGCACTCTCCCTTCAAATTTTTAAAAGGGATTCTCAGGCAAAAAAATATTAGGATAGGAATAACAGTTCTTTAATATGTATAAACAAAATAAACTAAAACAAACAAACAACAAAAAAACCCAACAAACTACAACCTAATAGGAAAATTAGAAAATGCAGTATTAAACAAAAAAACAAACCCTGACAGTTAGAATACAACCTGACACCCTGTCAGTCAGGGTGTTGGTAGCAGTCCAGTTGGAATGGTGGCTCCAGTAGTGCTCCTGGAGTGACAGATGGTTCTGCTGAAGCAGAGATCCTGTAGAAGGGCAGAGTTTTCTTCCAATGGTCCAGTGGTGATGTTGAAGGGTCTGGTCCTTCCTCTGGGAAATCCAGTGGGAGAGAAGGCTGCTCCTCTGGGAATCCAGTAGAAGGCAGATGCCTGTTTTGTCCAAATGCCCAGATTATATCCAGGTGGGAATGCTTGGCTCCTCCCCCTGGGCAGAGCTTCTCACAATGGGCTGATGTCATTCTCTGAGTCATGTGGTGAGTCCTTACAATGGCCCATTAAACAGGAAATGGCTCCCGGAGGGAGTTATCTATGACTCAAAGGGCAAGGTGTTAATGGCCCATTAACAGGAGATGGTCCGGGGGAGGAGGCAAGGAAAACACTGCCCCTCCTGGTTTTAACAGTTCATGAAGATGGAGATAGAATACTTCTGGAATCTTTTTACATTGTAACCTAGGACTGCCAGAAAATGTTAAACAAATGTAGAACAAATAAAAATAATAACAACATAAGCCAAGCTTTTTTTCTTATGGTTTAACATTTACTCCTGATGTTTTAATTTCCTTTCTGTCAAGAAAACCAGGTCACACTGCATCCAGCTGAAGGAGCTTAGCATAGGAAAGAGAAAGTTCAGGTGTAAAAAAGTGTTAGCAAGATGTAAAAATATCAAGTGAGGCTGGGATGGAGCCAAACTATACTTGGTGATGCCCAGTGACAGGACAGCAGGCCATGGACACAAACAGAAACTAAGGAAATCCCACTTAAATGAAGAAAAACTATTTTATTGTGGGGATGGTGAAACTTTGGAAGAGGTTTCCCAGAGAAGCTGTGCAATCTCCATCTTTAAAGATCCTAAAGATGCATTCTGATGCAAACGATGCCCTCAGCTCTGAACAATGATCCGCCCCTGATCTGAGTACAGGGAGTTTGGACCAAACAATCTCCAGAGCTCCCTTCCAACTTGAACTCTTCTGGAATTTTTATTTCAACGGCATTTTCACCTTCAGTGAAACAGAAGCATTCTTTGCTTACCCAGAATATATATCAAAGTTACCACAGACAGGTTTTGGCAGGAAAGGATCTTAAAGATCAATTAATTAAATCCCCTGCCATGGGCAGGGACACCTCCCACTGTCCCAGGCTGTTCCAAGCCCCAATATCCAACCTGGCCTTGACAACAGCTGCTCTAAGCACCCTGTGCCAGGGGCTGCCCACCCTCCCAGGGAACAATTCCTGCCCAATATTCCATCCAGCCCTGCCCTCTGGCAGTGGGAGCCATTCCCTGTGTTCTGTTCCTCCAGTCCTTGTCAATTGTCTCTCTCTATCTTCCCTGCAGCTCCTTCAGGCCCTGCAAGGCCACACTGAGGTCACCCCAAAGCTTCTCCTCTCCAGGCTGAACAATGCCATCTCTGCCAGCCTTTCCTCCCAGCAGCACTGCTCTATCCCTGGGATCATCCTGGTGCCTCCTCTGGTCTGGCTGCAGCAGCTCCAGGTCTTTGCTGTGCTGGGCCTCTGGCTGGGGCAGCTCTGCAAACGGGACATATTTATAAATAGAAACAAACCCATAAATAGAAAGTTGAACAATTATGTTGAAGTGTGGCTACTGACAGCCACATAGAGCACATAGAGCCACATAGACAGCCACAGGTCATAGAAAAGCTCACAACTTTCACAAGCTGCCCTGGGAAGACTATAGGAGAGCGCAGAGAAAGAATTAAAAACAATATCTTGCACCTGTTATTTGTGAACACACTAAGTGTGAGCTACATGATATTTATATTAAGATGTTTTCAAGAAGTTGTTATCCTTCTTGCACCAATGGACTGAGGGGTGTCACTTACTAACCAATTCAAATCTAGCTAACGAACTTATCTGTAAAAGGACAAGTTTTTTCTCAATAAACACTTATTTTGCCTTCTGTTGTACTGGAGTCATTACTGCTGCCATACCAGCCATTCCTAACTCAACTGCAACATTGAAGGATTTGGAACATTTTTTTTCTTCTCTGGTGAAACATGGTCTTTAATGGCAAGGCCCATTTTGGCTTTACAACATTCCAGGTCTTTTTCCACAAGCAGTAAAATTTCCAAAGAAGTCAGCAGATGAAGTTTCTGATGTCAAGCAGAAAAAGTTGTAGCTGCATGCAAAAATGGAGGCACACAGTTGGAGTGCAAATTGATTATATAAAGAGAATGTTCTTTCAATGTCCGGCATTTCTTTTCTTATTCTGTCCTTTCATTTGTGTAAATACTGGTGCGACTTTATATTCCATGAAAATATGAATATATAGCAAATGCCCTCAGAAAAATAGAGGCCTTAAAATAGACACAAATGTAATTATGTCCCCTTTCTAGCTACCATGTGGAATGTAAAGAGCTTTTAGCAGGGGTAGGAATCAGTTCTACTGTCTTGTCTGACTTGGATAACTTACTTGGAAACCTACACAGATTCTTTATATAAAAACCCTGAAGCTCATGCTTTGCTGCAGCCTTGGGCTCTCCAAAACATGGACTTTTATTAAAATTGCATGTGTCACAGGCCTAGAATTACCTCTCTTATTTAATTAAATTCTCCATTTCCAGCTCATCTAGCTATTGCAAGGGCTGTTTGCTTTCTCTTTTTCATTTCCAGATAAGATTATGCCTGAAAACAGAAAATTTGTTTAAAGGCCTCCAGATTCTTTCTCTAGTGCCCAGAAATAATTTTTTTTCTTTCTCCTACTATAGGCTCTATTCTTTGACTTTTTAAAGACCTCTGTACTTGAAAGAAGCGATCAAACAAATAAATTGGACAAATAAATGGTGGCCATTACCTTTATGCCAGTTTATATACAATATCTTCACTGTTCCTTTCAGTGTTCATAACAGTAGAACTATAACAAACTAGCAAATTAATATTAATAGATTACCTGAGGTATTTCTGGTCCTGCACTGCATATCTCAATTATTTTAGATTTTAGTAGAATTGAACAAAACAGAAAATAAAATACATGAAGAGGGTTAGACTGTCAGCAGTCCCATGCATGAGGCAGACAGCAAAATTCCTCGATTACAGGAGACAGGACAGTGCAATCCAAATAAAATCTTCTCTCATTTGAAGAGCCAAAGGGAGAATTCAGATTTCATAGAATTCCAGAGTGAGTTGGACTGGAAAGGACCTTAAAGCCCATCCATTGCCACCCCCATCATGGCAGGGACACCTCCCACTGTCCCACACTGTTCCAAGCCCCAGCATCTAGCCTGGCCTTGGGCACTGCCAGGGATCCAGAGGCAGCCACAGCTGCTCTGGACACCCTGTGCCAGGGCCTGCCCACCCTCCCAGGGAGGAAATTTTTCTTGATGTTTGCTACAAGGTAGTAAAATGCTCTGACGCATGGAGAACATCACTTAAAAAACAAAATCTCCAAACCACCAGAACCAATCAACAACCTATTCAGTTTGGGTATAAAGCTGGGTACGCAAACATCAGGAAATATTTCTCAACAGTGACAGAATGGTGACACTAACATGCATCCCTTCACAGTTCATTTCATCAGCAGTTCTCCAAGCACTCCAAAGAATACAAATACCAGAATCACAATTTTATTACTGCTGAGGCTGAGTCAGAGAGAAGCAGTGATTTTCACCAAAGACTTGAGAAATCTGGGGCACAAATGGGAACAAAACTCAACTCTTAAGGGTCCTGGCTTACTGCTTCCCTTCTCAAAGGTGAGGATGCTCTTTAAAACCAGCATGCCCCAAAGAGCACAAGGGGTATATTTACTGGAATAAAACAACAGCCTGGCTTTACCCATGCATGTTGTAGCCTACTGTAATGTTTCAGCAAAAATCTTAGAGAAAGTAAAAATAAACAAAGGAAAAATACAGTTGGTATTAAATGTCAATACTTAGGCAGTTATATTGAGGTCAGGAGAATTGTAATTATGTCTGTGACTTGAACAGTTTCCTACATTATTCTATAACTTTCTTTTTCCTCAGCCCTGCAGATGTCCAGGGAAGGCCTGGATATGGCACTCAGTGCCCTGGGCTGGGTTGCAAGGTGGGGATCAGTCACAGTCTGGACTTGATGGTTTTAGAGTTCTTTTCCAACCTTAATGATTCTGTAACTCTTTAGATTATTCTCCTAGTGTTAAATTAAAGAATTTCAAATGTAGAGTCAATACTGAATGCCTTGATATGAAGGTTTCACCTGGAATTCCATGTCTCTCTCACATCCAGATTCCTGCTGTTTCAAATACATGACTGAAAAATGCAAAGGGGGAGCCAGCTAATCCATAGGGATGTGTTCATGCAAGGTTTGCTCAGCGCTCACTGACCTCAGGCACTCAGAAGCTTCAGTGTCCTTAGGTGCTGATATTTCTGTAGGACAATGTGTACAAAGCCCTTGCCAGACTTCTGAGGTGAACCCGCTCAGTACTAGGCATTTGTAAAGGAGGGCTCAAACAACTTAAATCACATCTGATTTTAGATCTCATTTTATAACCCAAATCAGAAATGAAGTTCTTGAACCCTCTACTGAACACCAGCTTCATGTGAAACTTTTTATCCCTACCTTAAACTGGAGGAAAGGTTTAATTTGAAAATGATTCTGCAATGTTGTTAAAGCTAGAATGTAAATGTATGCATTGTACAAACCTAAGGATTGTTAAATCCCTATTCCTACAGGGAGCTCACATTGATCGAATTTTAGAACATGGAATAGTTCAATCTGAAGGAAAGCATATGCAAATCCCACATGTCACTGCATTCTAAATTAATTATAAGCTTTTGGAGAAAATAACCTGAATAGTTTTTTCATTATTATTTCCAAGAAAATAAATATTTTAAATATTTGAACACCAATATTCAAGTCATATTCAGGTATTATTATTTCCTATTCAAAAAAGATGCATCAAAATCATTACAGTTACTGGACTATTTATGTTATGTTATGTTATGTTATGTTATGTTACGTTATACCATATATTATATTATATTATGTTATATTATATTATATTATATCATATTATATCATATTATAGTATATTATATTATATTATATTA
>VXBU01004790.1:48441-69626 GCA_013400315.1 Bombycilla garrulus
AAGGAAAACAAAACCCTCAGAATTTTTATTCATAACAATATGAAGGGATGGAAAAGGTACTCAATAAAATATACATGCACTGGTGGCTCCCAAGTCATGTCCGGTAGCTGAATTCCTTTATTGCCAATTTTTAAAATCTGGTCTGTTTCACAGAAATGATGATTTTATACTTGTTTCATGTCTTTCATTGTTTTTGTGATGAATAAGTTTCTGAAATATTTGTTACTGGGGTTTTTTTGTGCCAGCTCACCCCTCCCCCTTTTCTTCCCTGCAAACGCCGTTTTCTAAAATAAACAACATAGGTAGGAAAATAATTTCTTAAGNGCGAGGGGCCAGCATAGCGCGAACGAGCAGAGAGACAGCGGAGCGGCACGGGAGCGAGGACCGATGGAAACCGGGGGGACTGCGTGTGGCGGCGGAGGCACGGCTGGAAGGACCCGAGAGACGCAGGAGCAGGCGCACAAGAGAACCTCGATTGCGAAATCTGAAACCTAGATTTCGCAATAAAAGGCTGAACATTTGCATATGCAAATAAAGACGCGCGGGGACATGGGGTAACAACTAGAGAGGGGGAAAGGACTTAAAACTCCAAAACTAGGCATTATTTAAAGAAAATAACAGCACACCTTGCTCGGGAAAATGCGGGACTATAGATTGGGGCTTTAGTGGAGTGTCGCTGTAACCTCGGGGGAACGTGAAGGAATACGGACTGGGCTGGCAAGGGCCGTAAAGACAAATCTACCCCAGGGTGATTTTCGTCAGAATGGAACGCTTCCTACTTGTTAATTAGCAGGACTAAGAACTTTCCTTTTCACTGAGCTGGTATAGCTGGAAGCCGTGGTGGATTTCAATCTCTGCATTTACCCAGAGCTCAATCCTTTTAATAAAGGCATTAAAAGGTGTAGAATCTCATGCCCAATTTCTTAGTCATAACAATTTAGAAATTGTGGCTTTCCACTGTTGGTGCAGCCCATCTTCAGCTGTCAAGAGATTCAGTTTGCCCCTCTATGGAGTTGTCCTTATAAAGCTCATGGCCAGTTGTCTGCATCCTAAAAACATGCTCCTAGTGTTTCTATATGCAGCAGGTACTGAAATGCAAAGATTTCAGTTCTAATTTTGCAAGCAGAGATAACTGTATTTTTAAATGGACACACAGTTCAGTGCCACAGCAGTGGCAGTCAGGAGTTACCTTGTCTGTGATAAAAAAGACTCTCAGCTCCAGAAACAGCAGAGCCAGAGCACTCAGTGCAGCTGTGCTGTAGCAATGTTTCATGGGGAGTCAGATCAAACATTTCCATCAGAGAAAGAAATTTAAAGAATTTGTACTTTGCTTCAATCCAAGATCCAGAATTAAAAAAAAAAAATCCAAAAATTGTTCAATATTTCCAGAGTGATACAGCCAGAAAAAGCAGAGCCGTGCAAGCAGCTTCAATGCCAGTGGCAAGCTCAGCCTTGATACCTGCTTGTGTAAGTGTGGAAGGAGCACTGATACTAAAGTGGGCATACAGGCATCGCTCATTAAAGCCAATCTATGTGTATCACCTTCTGTGTCTGTCACTGCCAGCTAGTCACTTTACAAGGTTCCATATCAGTAAGGTCATTGAAGCAGATGAACAGAGAAAGTGAGCAAGAAAATGCACGGATATTTCTCCACGTAATAGAACGCCTAAGTACCAGCTTACATCTGAAAAAAATATGTACTGCAATTTCCTACTAGCTGGAGGTGAAAAAAAAATACTCAGCTTGTCACAGCTAACTAGAGCTATTAATTTTATTATCATCATTGTTACTTTTATATTGCAACACCACCTAGATGGTCGGGCTGGGAGCTGAGGGCCCCATTGTGGCATGAATTGAACACATAGAACACAAATACAGCCCCTACCTCAAATCACTCATCTGCAGATATCTACAGAGAATTGAAGCTTTAAGGGAGATTTCAGTGTAGAATTTGGTGCAAAATGTCATATGATACTCTAAAATAAACACCCATGCACAATATGCATTTGTATCAAACTTTCTTGCTCTGCACAGAACAGTCCTTGTCTTTTCTGGGCAGCTCCAGTGACTAAATAAACCCCAGCCCAATACGAGAACAAACAAACAACCTGTTTTCCAAATGTGCAATGCCTTGTTAGACACTGTGTCAGGAAAAATGTCTGCATTTGATAAATAGCAGGTGTTACTACTGTTCAATAAAATAAGTGGCATTAACAACCTCTCTCTTTTCCAGTAACCTCTCACTGGATTCCAGAAGTAAGGCTGTTTGGCTGAAATTTTGTTCACCTTGCTGGCATTACCCTCATTATGAAGAATATTTTATCTTTAAGATGTCAAACACCCAGCTGGCACTTCTAGAAACACCAGTGAACACTAGAATCACAGAACCACTGAATTATTTGGGTTGGAAAAGTTCTCCAAACTCATCAAGTTCAGCCTTTGGTCCATCACTAAACCATATCATGAAGTGCCACATCTGCTCATTTTTGAACACTTCCAGGGATGGTGACTCCACCACTTCCCCAGAGTGCCATTCCAATGCTCGACCACCCTTTCAGAGTAGAAAGTCCCAGCACTTGTTAACAGGAATAGCCCCTATGAGACCACATTCCCTTGTAGAATTAAAGGAACAATTTATTTAACTCAAGAAAAACTCACAGCAAAATGATAGTTTTGGTTGCAGGATCTCAGTTTGCCAGTACAAACCAGAGAAAAGCTGATCCCAGTTCATCAATTGCTCACCTGGTGCTGGATAGGCAGAGACCTCACATCACCTCTTACCTCAACGGACAGCTTAGAGGTGCCTTGACTGATTCCTAGCAGGGAATGACCATGTGACATCTGCAAATCTGCTTCAACACCTTGTCCCTGGTGTCAGCCCCTGCTGCAGCCCTGTAAATAATGCAGGGTTTGCAATGGGAGATCTATTCAGGAATTCAATGGCAAATTAGTAATTATTCTCCGGCTATTGTAAGGCAGACTGAGGCATCACTAAAATCCTGCCTCAAACAATAATGAGGACCAGATACTTCAGAGAACAAATCACAAAACACTGATCTATAAAAATCTGCTTCTTAGCCCCACAAATTCTTTCTAATGGCGTCTTTCATGTGTTAATTCTATTCTGCTAAAAACTAAATAATGCAGTTCATATGTCTGCTGCAAGGTTTGCTGTACCTGCCACTGGGACTTCTGATTTATTTCTCAGAGTCCTGCATCATGTTCACCTTATGTGATAATATCTCTTTTACAAATGTCCACCCAGGCATGGCCATTCATTGATGCTTCTGACAGTGACACTCTCAGTTATTTTTTATTAAAGTGCAGCAGTTGGACGTGGAACATCTGACAGGTGTATTTTCTATTAGTGCAATTAACTATTTTAAGGTTTTAATTTTCACCTATCACACAGATACTAAAATGGTATTTGGAGACAATTGGAGTCACTCTGATTTAGTTTGTTATAGTAATGTGCACAGAAAGTCTAAAGCACTCAGGGTGTTGTCATGGAAGACTGAAAATCTGGTGTATTTACATTGAAGGAGCTAGGAAATCTTATTGAAGAGTTGCAAAAATGTTATCTACCAAACATCAACATCTCATCTGATTTGACCATTCCTTTGGCCTTTTTAACTTACAGAACTTGGATTAGTGAATGATGCAGATAAAGATGCCATTCTAGGACAGTAATATTAAAAGGTAAATAAACACAGTTATCACTCAACTTTCATGAAAGTCATTAGGAAGGCAAAATATGTCGCGAAAAGCTGACTAAGTAACACTCCATTGGCTCCTGTGCTTTGCTGATGTAAAAGGCTGGGCCTCTGTGCCAGATAATGCATTTATAAATCAATGTAACACCTTGGCCCTGCTGACAGCAGCACAGCTCCATCCAAAAAGCTCCAGCTGTATCCAGGCAACACCAGAAGCTCCCTCACAAGGAGCAGGTAAGAAATTTGTTTACCTGCAAGAGAAAGGCACCCCAAAATGTCCAAAGTTGTCCTAAAACCAAAGCAAAGCAGATTAGCATTAGATTACCTTCAGTAAATAAACTTCAAGGCTGCTCCTGGAAGTGGTTATGATTATTTAAAATCAGGGATATGACATATGGTATGTGCTACAACAAATAAATTTTAGTTGATTTTATTATATAATTTGCAAAACAGAACAGCTGGATTTACAAATACCAGCTTACTTCCCTGTGTTGACACATGTGTGACCACTACAGCATAATAAAACTGGGAAGTTTTAATGCAAGTTGATCCTGAAATAAACCATTTTTAACATGCTGATAGTACAGAAATGATACAAAGTCACAAAAAACCAACCCAGTATTTATTACTGGTTATACTCAATCACTCCAACTTTTTATTTGCCTTCCTTGTCTGTTTGAGTCTGATAAAATAAGAACAGAAAATGTTTTCCTCTCTCTCCACCAAGGCAAACACAGTGATGAGAAGAAAAGCTCTCTGGGTATACAAAGCTTTTACAAGGGTATAAAAAAGGTTTATGGCAGAAGTTTGGCATCGGGACTCTCATCTGAGGAGTCGGAGGGAAGGAATTTGGTTGAGATTATAAAAAGCCAAGTCCAGAGTACTTGCTAAAATCCATATTTCTCAAAGAGATTTTATATAAAACCTAATAAGGTACTTTGTAAGGGTGTATTTCCTTGTACCAGTTCTCATTTAAGATTGCAGCAGGAAAATTTTCATACTAAAATAAAAATAGCTAGTAATAAACTAACTCAAAAGTATTTATTTATTGTAAGTTTAAAGATTTTTTCAATATAGCACCAACAATTTTTAAACTCATAGGTGATGTCCTATATAAAAGAATTTTAATATAGTTATAGTTTTAAAATTAGTGCTTTAGATTAATTAATTTGTATGTTTGTTTTTTGGGTTTGGGTTTTTGTTTGGTTTTTGGGGTTCTGGTGGGTTTTGGTTGTAGGTTTTTTGGTTGACTTTCTTGTTTCTTTTGTTTGTACGAGAAGGGTTTTTTTGTTCTTTTTTTGGTTTGGAGGTTATTTTCTCCCTTATGCAATGATAAACATCAAGTCTTAAAGAAGTAAGTTTTAGTCATAAAATACCCAGCTGCACACTCAGAGTAGAATGCAGCTTTTATGGTCACAGTTCCACTTTGAATTTACTATACTGTGTCTTAAAGTATGTTTTGGAAAATGAATGGCTTAACACTACCTGGGACTATTTTGGATGCACATCAAATATTTAATAGATGCTTAAACTGCAAGTTGTACACCAAGTACCAGTAATACATTTGAAAGCAAGGAGTCATTGGGTCAGAAATCAAACAACAAATCAAAGATCAAGAACCTTTTGCTGAAGGTGAAAGTATTGAAAATCAAACAATACTTCTAATATTTTTATCTTATTTTTAAGTATTTGCTTCTGAAGTAATGTGCCGTTATATCATGTTTAAGGCAATGTGTGTGGGGAGATTCATTACCAAGGTTTTTCTCTACCCATTAAAGATTTTGTGCTTACACTGGGCACAGCTGTATCTTTCTTTGAGAAAGCACTTCAAGATTTTCTTCAAAATACCATGTTAGATTTTACAAGTAGTGAATTTCCATTGTTACTAGGGCACTAAAAGAGAAGATACTTGTATAAAGTGGAAGCAGAACAACTCCAGGTACCAGTCTCACCATTGTTACACATGGCTATCCTAGTCCTTATGTATCATTGCAAAGGCAAACACTTTAGATCTGTGGTTTTTACTGCAGAAACTCTGTTCTCTCCTTTAGAAACTTCTGGAGTTATAGGAACAGATAGAAAGGAAAGGACTTCTCTGGCAGCACCTCACCAAAAGGGCTGGAATGCTGATGGGGTCCCTGCCTTATTGTTTGGTGATGAAATCAGCCCCAGAAGTGACACTCTGCCTCGGCTTAACCAAGAGGCAGCTCCATACCTTGGATCCATGTAAAAGGAACAATTACCTTAGAGGCACCGTCTCAACTCTTAATGTAAGGCAGCAAGAGCCCTCTGTTTCTGCCAGTGCCACACCAGAGGAACTTTTAGCTTTAATTTCATGCCTTTTCATAATTTCCCTCTCGCATCTCTGTTTTATCAGTGGGCCTTCATGTAAAAAGAGAATTCAGAAACTATAGATTAGGCTCGCAGAAACAGACCTGGCAGACTGGGCTATAGGAACCGCTGGTTTTGTCTGTGACACGCAGTGGCTGCAGCTTCACTCGCAGCCCTACTCTCATCCCCTTTGTGACTCAGCTTTCCAGAGAGCAGCATTTCCTTCCCTGCAGAACTCCGAGGGCCTCTGCAAAGCCTGGGGGGAATCACTGATTAAGAGGCACTAAAGGAGTGTTTTTCTCATCCTGTTCACATTCCCCTCTTTTCTCCCTAACCCAGCTTGTTTTCATTACTAACTCTCAGTCAGTAAAACACAGCTTGGCTCTCTCTGCTCAGATTCAGAACTTCCTTTAGAATGATCTGAGACATACAGGCACTAGACAGAGCTTCCTATGGCTTAAGGGAGGGGAAAACAGTGAAAAAATACTGCACACTGTGCTCTGCCAGTGTTAGACACCACAACTGCTTTGGGGGAGGGGAGCTGACAGTTTTTTGTGCTCTTGAGATGCCTTTAGCAAGACAGAATACAAAAACTGGCGAAGAACCTATACCCACTCTGTAAGTGTGTATCACT
The DNA here is from genome assembly GCA_013400315.1 of Bombycilla garrulus. NCBI lineage: Eukaryota > Metazoa > Chordata > Aves > Passeriformes > Bombycillidae > Bombycilla > Bombycilla garrulus. Next base: position 55,120 of record VXBU01004790.1, read on the forward strand.
TATTATTCACATGCTCTTTCATCTCTCCTGCTCAGAATGGTTCAGTCAAGGACTTGCTAATGAAGAAAAACTAATTGGGAGGAAACAAGAAAAAGCATGCAAGTAATGACACACCTGAAAGAGGGTAAATGAGTGGAAGTTTCATTCTGAAATGTTTTTCCCACAAGAAGACTATGGTAAAACTGCGATGGCAAATTTCAAGGGAAGAGTGAAATAGGTAACTCCTTTACAGGTCATTACTTGTAAAGGAACAATTAGATATTAATTGTTAAGTTATATATATGTTATAATAATACATATATTAAGTTACATATATATATATATATATATATATATATATAAGTTAATTAAGTTCATTAAAGTGCAATTGAAAAGTGGAGGAAAGGAGGCTCAGGGGGGACCTTGTGGCTCTGCACAACTCCCTGGCAGGAGGGGACAGCCAGGGGGGTTGGGCTTTGCTCCCAGGGAACAGGGAGAGGAGGAGAGGGAATGGCCTCAGGCTGGGCCAGGAGAGGCTCAGGTTGGACACCATCAGGAATTTCTCCATGGAATGGGTGGTCCAGCCTTGGAACTGCCCGGAGAGGTTTGGAGTGCCCAGCCCTAGAAGCATCCAAGGAAGGCCTGGACAAGGTGACGATCGGGCACAGCTTGGACTTGATGGCCTTGGAGGGCTTTTCCAGCCTTAATTATTCTGTGTTTGAAAGTCATAAATGGGAGACCAGATTAATCCAGTGCAAACAGCTTGTACAGTGAGACCAGAACTTTAGAGTGAGATTTAGCACCAGCCAAGTGCAATATTCCTTTTGATGACAAAAAGGTGGGCAACAAAATGGTAATGTAGGAATCCTAAAAGGCTCAATGGCAAAGAGTGGGTGCAGGAAAAACCTGGAAAAGAACCAAGAAGAAAACGGACTTTTTGCATGGTTTGAATGGTACCTTCAGGGGTGCTATCTATGAATATTCCTCCCAAGAGGATCTTCCAGAAAGAAGGCATTGCTTTAAACTTTTACAACAAATGGCACATAAAAGATAAAGCTAAAAAGAACTAGTTCACTAGATACTCCCCAAATTAATATTATTGAGGCTCAATAATAAAAATCAACATCCACATCTTTTTAAATATCCATTTGGGAAGGGCAGGTAGCTTTGCCTGATATCACTGTTACAACAACAGTGCAAATTCCAATGCCCATATTTTAAAAGATCACTTGCCAAAGACAATAAAAATGTATAAATTGGAGACAGAAAATGTCTTAATAGTGATGGCTTTCACAGGTCACTGATTTGAACACTGAGAAGATCAAAGGTGACCTGGTTGCACTAATTTAATTGTTTGCCTTCCCAGAGAAAAGATTGTTACCAAAGACTTTTCAATCAGCAGTGAAAATACACCAGATCTGCTACTGGTTGTTGTGCATGCAAGAAATCAGGGAAGTTTTTAATTTTTGTGGAAGTGACCAAGCTGTATCACCTACACCCTCCTGTTGGTTTGATTTTCATATGGTGATTCGAGTTTTTTGATATATATCTAATCTAGACTAAACTGCAATAAACTTTGAATTTTGAGAATGTAGCTCAGTATGCTTGGCCTATTCTGCCTTCTGTGGGAACTCAGAATATTTAGTCCCCTAAGCAAAGACTAGTGCTTTCCAAATCAGGGCCCTTGATTAAAGAGTTCTCTGTTACTTTTCCCTGCTTCCCATCTGGTATTATGGAATGAGAACCCAGCCTTGGCCCTCTACCTCATGAAAATGCTAAGAGTGAAAGTTCTTTTGCAGGACTTTGAGAGATAAAAAGCCAATTTTTCTTTTTTGAAAACACTACATGAAAGTGCTGTCAGATAGCATTTCAGAAATGGTCTGTAACTCAAGGGCAGGCAGGGGGAAGCCATTAGGGACTGCAAAGAGGTGAGTCAGAACAGATGAGAGAGCAGCAGCAGATTTAAAAACAAAAGGCTGAAAACTTCTAAAGCTATTATCTAAAAAAAAAGTTCAAATTGTTTAAAAAGCTTCCTCAATGTAAAGAGTGTTGAATTAAGCATCAGATCAGCAATTCCAACATTTTCATAGACAAGACTTCACAGTGATGCTCAAGATTTCATATGCTTTTCACTACACCTATTTTAAGCTATTAATTGATGTTTAGATCCAAGGTTGTGATCCATGACTCAAAATTAATGTTTTCTAATAAAGATGGAAAGTGGATTAAAAGAGTGAAAAAAGAGTGAAAAATCAAGACAATATTCTCATACCGTACCTCAGACAATCCTAAAAAGTTGCAAATATCCTGCAATGTGGAACAGGTTTTGTGGCTGGAAGACTGTAACATTTCTCCAAATGTTTGCAGATGACAAAGGATAAAAGTGCCCGAAGAGCCTCGAGTGAACAGAGAGATGCAGTGGAAATACCAATGAAGACAAAGTTAATTGGCAGGAGAAGTCCAGTAAAAAGGTAGGGAAATCCATTCCAGGATTTCTGACTGGGATGTGTCCTAGAGGACAAGCAAGACTATTTATCAGCGCAACAACCTGACTGCCATCCCAGAGGACACCTCAGAAGAACTCAATCCACTCATGATGTGGTCCAGACTTTGGAAAGCCTCAGAGGCTGATTTACATCAAGTTCTTTAGTGTTATTCTGTACCCTTCTAGCACTCCCTTTATCCCGTACACACTGGATTATTAGGATGGTGGAGCACACACCGGCCACAGGGAATATTTACAGAAATTTTCCTTTGTGAACACTGAGAACAGCAAAAACCCCAATGGACTTGTTCCTCTTCTTGAGCACAGGGTTATCAGTCCAAGATCTTGCAAATCATTCATTCTGCCTTCATTGCAATAAAAGGAGACTTTTATGTATGTTTGTTTATAATACCTTGGGATGGGAAGAACAACGACTTATTATTATCTCAGAGGAAAATAATTGATAGATCATATAAGCACTGTTGATATTAATAAAGTCTTACCTATAAAAATCTCATAACATGTCCTGTCTAAATAAGAGCTAGTCCAGATTAATGAAAATAATGTTTTGAATATATTTTTAACTAGAACACACCGTGGTTCCTTCTCTGTTTAACTAAATGAATTTACAAATTGGTTTCTGAGCAATTTAGAAATTCCTAAGAATTTGTAAAGTTTGTATAAACGCCAGCTCTTATCATGGCAGATATTTTTATTGCAAATATGATTTATGAACTAATGAATGAAGTAAAAATTAGACACATGCTACTAATCCTTTTTCTTCCCCAGTTACTGAGATTAATCAAACATAATCGCTATTGCTCCAAGCAAGCCTATTCCCAAAAAGAATGTGCATGGAGCAGCTACCAGGCTGTAAATGGGTTATTTGAAAGAAATGAAAAAGAAAAGGCATTTTTGTTCTTTCTATATTTGTTGTCAATGATGGGAGATAAAAGATTATTAAAACAGCAGCACTGATTCCATAGTCTGTAAAATTTCTTGGATCTAGCAGATGTTAGTCCCATCTCCCCCATCTGCTTCAGCTTTTCTTCTGTGATCTCTGAAACAGAGTTCTAGTTTGGCAGCCTACACTGGATTTAGTAGCATGAAAGACAAGTTAATTATTTCTACATTTTAATATAGCATAAGAATATAGAAATCATGGTCTTTCCCTGACACAATTTTATTTTTTTTTTTATAGGACTACACTATTACTATTTTTTTACTATTGCCATTTGGATGTCTCCCACAGTTCAGTGCCGGAAACAAAGCCACCATTTTCACATATGGGCCTTCAGGAAATTTTGCAGTGTCTAAGCTTCAGCTTTAAGATCTCTCCACATCACTATGTTCAGTTTTTTGCAAAACAGGAAATGCCTGACAGTGTTTGGAATTCAAAAGTCTGTTAGTCCTGAGTTCATAGATGGAAGCAGCTATGAAGGTTAGATTTTGGGGATGAAGAAGCCTCCTCAGAGGATTATTTGTCTTTCAATGTTGCCTCTTTGTGTGCAGGGCACAAGTGGAGACGTGCACACCTTGCAGCGTCCCCAGAGTGCCACTGGCTGTCATTTCCCCAGGGCTACAAAGCACCATTTTTAGACTCTGAAATTGACTGTTAGTGTAGCTTAAAATGTGGTAAGTTGAAATGTTCAATGATAAATGTTCCCTAAATTGCTATCATTATGTAAAAGACATTACCCTTAATAGTCTGGTGGTATACAATGAAGAGTTCAGAAATATCCTGCAATTAGGGGCTTAATTCCAGACTCTCATTACACCACAAGGTATTTCTTCAAACTTAGTTTTGAATGGAATAGTTTCTTCTGAAACTGCCATGAGAAAAAAAAAAAAAATTAATGGCCAGAATCCAAAGATCATATTGAAAGTAATTAAATAGTTTTATGTTCCATTCAGTTAAGCAGGAGGTACCATGATGGAGTATCACCGCTATTTAGAGATGCAATCAGGGTCTCTTTTATAGTTGTGACAGGCCAATGTAAATGTAGTCACATACCAATTAGCAAGTAATTATCCAGTTGCTACCTAGATTCATGCCTTAGTTGTCAAGTACCCTGAACCTGAGTTCTTAAACAGAAGTACAATGATTTGATTTTATTAGATTTATACACCAAAGAAAATAATGAGTACTTTTATACAAAAATATACCTAAGCACTATATTGCCACATTATGACAGTATCAGATCTTAAATAGGGAAAGAACATTACTAATAGTAATGATTAATATTAAAAATTAACATTAACAGGCTTTGTTCTTCTAAGAGAAGCAAGCTGGAATGAATCTGGCCCATTAGCAATCTGAAATGTTAAACTATTTGTTGAAAGGTTCTGTGGCCTTCCTTCCTTCCTCGCTGACAGTAACCTGGGAATAGCTTTATTAAAATGGAGAGAGGAATCAAGCTGAGAAGAAGATGGTGCCACATCAGTCTCATGACCTTCATTTATTATGCCAACTTTAATCTTCTTATTTCATGTTGTTCAGGAGACACCTTCACTACAGTGAACATTTTCTTTGTGGTGCACCAAAACCCATTTTATCTCAGTCTAATAAAGCACTAACCAAAACTATTTTCCAGATTATAGGAGCAAGCTGAAAGTTAAAATATTAAAGCTTATAATAAAATGCAAAGGAAAGAAACATATGGCTTAAGGAAACCCAAATTCAGCTTACTGTCTAACTGCTGTTGAAAATGAGTGATGGTCCAACCTTCTGCTTCTTTGCCAAGAGCTTTGGGTCATTTTGAAAATCTTCACTGCTGTAACAATGCCCACAAGTTTAAAAACTTAATCAAGATCAATATAAAAGCCTTCCACTTTCCTTCCTCCTGGGAGATATTTTTCTTTGCTTTCAGTGTTACTTCTTTGGGAATTGCTTTTCTCACATGTCTATTTATTTCAATTTATTCCACTCTCCAAGAAAAAATTATCTGCATCTGGAAAACTCTGGGATTGTTTTAAATATAATTAAAATTTAACGGTAAATCACAGCTACATCTGTTTTCTAGATCATAGCATGTGTATTATTTAAAATTTTTTTTTACTTCTCTCTCAAGTTTAGTTCACATTTTGCAGCTAACTACACAGTGCAAATGAGCATCAACCCAGAGGTCTGAGTTCCAGGCTTTGGTATTTGTACAAATGATAAAAAATGCACTTGGCATCAAAAGTGTTCCAAAAAAGTAAATCCAGTCTTGAAATCAGTTTCTGAGAAAGTTAAACTGTAACAAATAGGGAGAGTCACAACATTGCACCCAAAAATAAACCCCTGATGTATAATAATGACTGTTATAGGTAGTGCAAACAGATCCCACTTTGTTCTCTCACACAAAATGCTGCCCGGGGATACTGGTAAAGTCTTCCCACAGATTTTGTCAGTGAGGATACCTGTCAATTTTTGTCATAACCCACATGGAATTTTCCATTTAATTTCTAGGTTTGCTTTGAAATATTCAAAGACAATCCCACACTTCCAAGCTGGGCTAAGAAATTATTTATCCTTCACAAATTCAAATGCTCTCACTAATAAAAGCGGGAGTTCAGGTGATGTGTTTCTTCAATTTCTAGCAATGCTTTGAAATTTCAAATTTGTAAAACTCTCTATTCTTTCTGCTTTTACTCTCATTTGTGAGATAAGTCACAACATGATGAACCATGATACTCAGCCTTATTATAATTACTAAATTGGTGTTTACTATCAATTTATTTATCCTCTCTATTTACTATGTTCATCTATCCCTGCCCCTTGTCATACATTTGATGTTCACCATTCAGTTTGAAAAGCTGTTTTATTTAAATGGTGCAATGAATTTGTGCATTCCACAACAAAAAGTAGCAACATTCTCCCTTCCCTAGACATCCTTCAATAAAAATGGCCTCAAGTTTAACATCAAAATCAAAAGAAAAATCAGCCCTGCTAATTAATTTTACTGATTTCTTAGAGTTCTTTGGGTGCATTAGTGGGTTATTTTGAAACAAGGTCATCAAGCTCCTAATCAGTTACGGCTGAATTGATTTTTTTCTGCAATTCAAAAGCAGTTTTCAAATTTGTTTCCTAAAAATTTTTGATTTATTTTCTCACTGAAGGTAGGTAAGTCAGTTTCATGTTTTTCTTTGCCATGACATTCAGAAGTAATAGCATAAAGAATGGCCTGGAAAAGTGCTGCATGATGACTTCTTTCCAATATCCAATTTATTTTAATGGAAGTTTTAAAGAAACTATACATTGTTGCTCCTGTATAAGGAAATATATTTCTATGAAGTGCAAAATGTGCTGTGATTTCACTCTTCCCACTTGGATTTGCCTCATTGAAGAATTCTCCATCCCTGTGAGGGTCTTTCCCATCCCAGGCGATCCCACAGTGTACAGAAAAGTCCAGTTTTCCAACCCACCTTGCTGAAAGTGTAGTTTGGAGTCTTTGGCTCATGTTCTCAAGGCAGTTTATTAGTTCCTTATCAAAAGTAGATTTCTCTGCCCTGCCGAGGACAACACAGCGAGGCTTCCAGAGACACACTGTGACCGCGCCGGGTCAGCTTCATTCCTTTATACTATCACCTATGTAACCTTTATTTATAACTACTTTCCAATCACTATCATCTATATTAGACTGTGTCTTTTTACTCTAAGCCAATCCAAACATGCCAACATCACCAAGAAGATGTAGGTTATGAAGAAGAAGAAGAGATAACATGCCACGTGTAAAAATTGTCCATCTTGTGCCTCAGACCCCCCTGTACAGATATTCAACCCCCCTGTACAGGGCTTCAAACCCTCCTGGACATACACTCAAATTTTTTCTTTTAACTTATAACAAGTACTATTTTTCTATCTAAGCTTTTGTGACCTGAAATTCTTCATACAAAGTTGATAACTTGTTCCATGGATTAAAATCAAAGCCACAGGCATTCTCAGTATTAATCCAGCGTCTCTGATACCTCTGGCATAGCTGAAAAGCCTCCTGACCAGGGTTTGGGTCATTAAAAGGTGTCATAGGAATCCCCTGGCTTCTAACACATCCCTTTTCATATCATTAATCAGCCAGTAACACACAAGGGCATGTTAGTTAATCCAAAGAAAGGCACAAAAGGTTTAGATCAGTTTAGATTCCTGAATTCAAGCCCAAATGCAGCATCTAGACCTGGTTAAGGTAATTTCTTTAGCCAACCATCATTTCTCACACTTAGATGCTTAAATAAATAAAAAGGAGAGCTCAAGAGGTTTTATAAAACCCAAGTCACTCACAGGAAATTCTGCATCCTGAATATCCATCAGGAAAGGAGGAGATCAAGGGACAGGTATCCATTCATTGATTTTAAGCACATGATCCAATTTGGGAAATCACCCCATATACATCTACAGAAGAAGGATAAGAAATAAAGAGAAATTCTAATATTCAGATTCCCACAGCTTCAGAGAGCTTGGCCTATTCCACCAGCTGGAATATGTTCCATTGTCCCACTACGCTGCTGCTCTTCAGAATATATCCCAAGTTTCATGGCCTGGTTATTCAGCAAGCCCAGTCTTAGGGCTCTGAGTTGGAGAAGTTGCTCAGTGATGAGCCCCAGTCCCTCTGAGTTATTCATTAAACAAAGCTATTGCTCCTTGTGTGACAGTTTGGGGACAGTTACATCAAACATCACCAGCCTCACTGTCAAACATGATGGGGCTGAGAAGTACACTTGCAAACACAGTGCATTACTTATAAATACACATGATTAATCAAAAATACCATTGACCTACCTCTTGCTTGTTTAGAGCTGAAGTGAAGCTGACTAAACCTTCCTCATTTGTCCTTGCTCTTTTTCATAATTTGTCAATCAGAAATGATGTTAGAAGCTTGATGTCCTTCCCTCTTATAGCTTTTCCTAAACAAAGAAGCAAATACTCTCACTCTCCCATGTTTTTATGAGCAGTGAAAGTATTAATGGCTGAACCCTTAATCCAATGTCCCCTTTTTGTCTGTCCAAGAAAGAACTTCCACATGTTCCTGCTTCACATTCAAGTATCTACCCTTGATGGTAGAAGACTCTTAATATTATAATTTTATTTCACATCAGTTGGGTTTTGTACACGCTGCCATGATTTCGGGTGGGGTATTTTTGCCATTCCTCTCACTATTTAACTCCTCTTACCACCAAAACCACTCATCCCAGCCTGACCACAGCAGCTAAGATTTTGTGGCACAAAATTATTCCCAGAATTTGGTTGAAATCAGACCTTTATTGAACAAACACATCTAGACACTTTATTTGGTAATTAGACAAAAAAGGAACCGCTATTGCAAATATTTTCATGTGGATTTAAAAAGCACTAATAATACTACAGATTCAAGCTGGAATGATTCAAGCTTCCAACTGATTAAGGCAAAAATTTTTTGAACACTTAAATTCAGACTATTTCTTCCACTCACTAAATAGATGCTATTGAGAAAAGGTGACAGAAAAAAAAAAAAAATCAATATTTCAGTTGTTCTAAAAGAGCCTCTTGCTTTAGACAAGAGGAAATCTTAATCCATTTCCATATAGGCTTTGTAAAATATAAAGCTTCAGTGATTTTAGAAGATGACAGGGGCTTTACTTGTTCCTCCTTGGAAAGGGGATATAGAAGGATTACATTTGAATACTCCTATTTTATATGTTATTTAGGCAAAAATTCAGCCCTCTTGAACCCCTTTGAAACCACTTGGAACCCCTTTTAACCCCCCTGAATCCCCTCTGAGCCCCCTCTGAGCCCTCCAGGCAGAGTATTGGGGTGGACCCTCCCTTCCATCCCAACTTTCCTGTCCCAACACAATGTTTGGGATAAAATGTGGTTGCACCTCTTCATCCACAATGATCTACTTCAGGCTTAGACAAGGTGAGAATTGGATGAGGAGCCAAACATAAAATGTGTCATGAAATCCAAGACACCTTCTGGAATACTCTAAAAAAGGTGCCTAAGTCTGGTAAAGGAATTCAGAAACTTGAACCACTGATTTCTTCATGGGAAATGAAAAAAATGGGAAAATGCATCAAGCCTAAAGATTAGACATAAACTGACAGATCACAGCCACACAAACTGAGTGCACTGGAGTAAAATCTTTCCCACAATGGTTCATGTCAACTTTATTTTCATAGATCACGGGACGTCATTTCACTTTCTGCACCTGTAGGAAATGCTCTCACAGCAGGCCTGGAATTCACTGGAGGCTTATTGCATCTTCTTTTAATCTCACTCATCTAAATAAATCTCCTTTTTTATTTGAAACTTTACATAACATTAAAGTTTAAAATTGTTTTTAAAAAGAGAAGATTTGTGTTTACCTAAAAGCCACAGAGGAGAACATAGCAGATACCAAAATTCAAATGATTGTGTGATTTATGAGTTTCTACTTTTTTATCTAGCTAAAAGCAATCAAAATCTTTTTCAACATGGCTATCATTTGTCTCATGCTAATGATACCTTTTGAAGTCAGGAGGAAAATGGAAAACACTGATTTCTGAAGGACTTTTCTGAATCTGCTGTCAAATAGCACTAGAATAAATTAACTTCTAATATTTTAATAAAGTGAAATAATTTGATTTTTCCTCAACAGCTCATGACTCATCTCATGCAAGAGTACAAGAGCACAGCAGATTAAAAGCTACTTTTCAATATGCTGCTTTAATCTGTTTTTATTCACTAAAAAAATGCTTAGCTGATGTAATTTACCAAGTGCAGAAGAAGCCTTTCACGAAAAACACACTTAAAGCAGACATTCCCAACCTTAGGCCACCTTTAACATCCCTTTAAATGCAATTCTTTAACTGAAAGTTAGGGATCTTAAAATAAAACTGGCATCACTGGCGATCATTTGGGATTTTTTGGTCTCACCATGAATTGTAAATATTTTCAATTTTCAAGCTCCAAGGATAATAGGAAAATTCTTCAATTATGATGGCTACAAAACAAACAAAACCACAAGAACTAATTTTACTTAAAGAATACTTTGAGTTACGACATTCTAGATTTGAAGGAAGCAAAATAAAATAGCTACACAAAAATTCTGCTCTACTGTATGGACCTTTTGAAGCAGTAAATGCCTTCTGAAATTAAAACTACTCTGAAAGAAAAAGAAACACTGTAAAATCCTGTAAATTGATTCTGGGTTTCCTGCAGGTGATTTTCCACATTTTTTAGCTTTGTTAAAATTATATTTTCAGTAACTCTTGTCAGTTTTAAAGTAATGTACTCTAATTCTATAAAATGCCATTGTCATGTAAATATTAAAGATATCTAGAAAATGAATTTACATTTTAAGATCCTTGACTGATTTTTTTTAATGAGTTATAATTATTTCTTGTATGAATAAAGGGAATTTATAAACCCTTCTTCTTGCATCAACAAAAGCTTCAAAAACATCCCAAAATGTCTGTTCCTCTCCCTCATGATATAATGACCACGACAGAAATGAGATTTAAAGATAACTTATCCTTGCAGAGCCAGAAAAAAAATTGCAAAGAACCTTTCTGATAAGGGACTATTTAGGAATCACCTGTTCAAAATGGAGACAGAGCTGCAGAACCCAGATGCAAATTCATCCTTCTTGTGCTCTCAGGAGTTTGTTCTTTATTTTTAATATGAAAAGGAATAGAAGCAAACAAGGAGATCAAGATCTTAATCTCTATGGCAATATAGTCACCTTCTAGACATTAAACAAACCAGTTTATTATCAGCCACTTTTAAATACAAATAATAAACTTCCCCTTTTCCAATATCAGCCTAATATTATCTCATAAATTTGCCATTTTTATTCCTGACCTCATGCTACAATTTTGAGTTCATGCAGACATGGTTTTGTTGAATCCATTTTATATTAGGCTTCACAGTATAATGATTTGACTATGTATGATTATACAGCTCTCTGAGAGTGCAGAAAATTTCCAGTAATTTAGGGAAAAAAATCCACAGCAAAGGTTACCAGAATGTGCTCTTCAATTTAAAAAGACATTCCCAGAGCCTGCTTGGCTTTGCTGGTTGTACGCTCTGTTTGAGTCCACCATAGCCCAATGCATCATTCCAATAAATATCATTTTGTATCTTTGTCATTCTCTTCCTCTCCAGTGAATTTAAATCAACTTGACGAAATCTTGCTCTTGCCACTGAATACATAACCCCACCATTTGCTTAATTATACATACAGCAGCAGGAGAGAAAACCAGAGAATATGTTAGCACTGATGCATTGCTGTGTGTGAAACAGAAAAAAATAGAAATGCATTTTTTAAACTGAGACACTACTCTGGGCTTGATTCACTGATTTCCTCCAAAACAGGGGGGAGGAAATGATCCTTCTCAGGTGTATTTAAAGATTGTGTTGATATCTTTTTTAAATATATCAATGATCAATGACCAGTGATCATCACTGGAATTGCAACCAGACCTTCCATAATAATTTCCACTTTAATTGCTATTTCATTTTCTCCTCCTTCAGTTCTACTTATAGCTAACATTTATTTCAGCTATTCTACTATAAATTTCTCACATAATGTATAGAGAAAATTCTCATTACTTTGGACTGAAGCCCACTTTTTGCTCCCCCTTTTTCTAATCAGACACTTTTTAAGGAATAGACAAAACCCAATGTCACGGTTTTTCTACAGTCTCCTGTTTGTCAGCCCTGTTGCTTATGATAGACAGAGGGTGTTAGGGGTCAGGTCACAGCTGAATTAAGACATCAAGGGGTTTATTTCATATGCCTGCACTTCCCTGCTGCTTCTAAACATTTTTGAAGAGTCACCAGTAGACCAAAGAAATAACCACTGCATGGTTCAACCAGGTATAGTCTGACCTTTCCCTGTCTGTTCATCATCCTTCAAAAACCACATGAGTAATGAAAAACCAAACCTTACTACCTTAACTGCAGGACTCAATACAAAGTGGGGCTTACAGTGTGAAGTTAACAGTTTGATAAACCTGAACGGTCACAGTAACAGGTGGAGACATAGCTGCACAACTGGTAGCACAAAATTACTTTCATCTGGCCACACAAGGGTACTGTAGGAAAAAGTAAACAGATAGAGTTTTGGCACATGATTTAAGTGAACAATTTAATTTAATTCCATCTTTCAAACTAACCATTGTTTCTGGGTGTGTAGGCTGCTGGGCAGATTGTGAAGATGCACCTCCCACCCATCCTCAGGCAGGACTTTGTGCTCAGAAATGCTCATTAGGCCTCAATGAGGAGCTCATGGGCTCCTTGAGCTCCTTGAGCTCATCAGAGACACTGCTCCCAGTGCAGTGGGTTTAGTGCTAGCCAAATGCCACTAGAATTATTTATCCATTTCCTGCTCTGAGATATGGATTAGGAGGAGGGCAAAACAGGCTCAAAACTTTAAAGTTTATAAAGAAAACTTTATTAACAGAACTAAAAGAAAAAAAATAAATATAAGAAATCAGAATAAATCTTCAGAACACTTCTCCCCGTCCCCACCCTCTTTTCTTTCCCACTAAAAACATAAAGAGACGAAACCTGTGACTTTCAGTCAGTTTACCACCTGTAGAATAATCTTTCTTCAGTTCACTTAGGGAAAAGAGTCTCTCTTGCCATGCTATGAAGACTTCTCCACAAGAAACAGTTCTCTTGTGGCTTCAGTGTCACAGTGAATCAGCCACCTGGGAAAGGAAAAATCTGTTCACAGTGTAAAAGTCCCTATTGTTGTAAATAAATTTACAGGTTAGCCCAGTTCTACCAAAAGTTACTATGTTTGTTAATTAGCAAGCTGTTAATTGCGTTAATACTGTTAATTGTTAATGTTGTTAATTGCCCCAGTTTGGTTATGTTGCTGGCTTCCCTACCCCTCGATCCCTTGTTTGTATTTCCCCTTTCTTTTGTCGGGTATCACCACTGCTGTTTCCATCATGACACCAGAGGAGGTGACATCATAGACTCGGATGAAAATTGCAGAACTGAGGCATAATGGGTCCCATTCGGACAAATAAATCCCCTATAAAACGAGCCAACCGAAGTTTTAATGAGCCGAGATGACCTGCTTGGTTCAGGAACTGTCTCCTGGAGCTGCTCATGTGACACTCAGGATTCTCACCATGACAAGAACAGCACCCAACCAGAATCAGAACCCTAGACATCGAGCCTGAAGTCAGGTTTTCCTAGGGGATTCCTGCAAAGATGGAAGCCCCAGCTCTGCCCTTCGTGGACAAAGCTGCACCGAACCTCCTCGTCTGCACTGTCACCTGGGAGCAGTGGCGGTGCATTCCACAGGCACCCCACCCACAGCTGACTCTTAATAAAGGCCTATCAAAAGGAGCTGGTCTCCTGGACCATTTATTTCACCTCCCATGCTTTGCAGCTATCCCACAGCTGTTTTTACGGGCTGTGTCAACTTATTGGGGTACCATTTTAAGCATGAGCTGTTCTAGCATAAAATAAAAGTTCTTTTCTTTTATCTCTGGGAACTGAGGGTTTTTTTACTATTATCTCTGGGGCAAAGTTTCTCATCTCTCTCTGTTCAAGCTTCTCAGCTACTGCAACATCTGCTTAAATCAAAACTGGTGCTTCTGTTCATAACTGTGGTTAGAACACTACATCCCCCCAATGCATTTAATGAATTACAGGGAAAAACAAAGTCTGAAATATAAAATATTATCTTCACCATAGCTTTACAAAAATAATTTCAGCCCAAGACTAAGGAATCTCCTCAATCCCCTCCCATCTAGAATTTGACTCCTTTTTCAATGACCTCGGTGTCCCATGTTGTTTCCTCTTCATGTCTTCACCGTTTCCTTTTTCCTGGTTTGGAAGAGAATTGGTGTTTGTGGGTTCATTTGTTCTCAAGCTTTATCAATTTAAACAGTTTTTATAGAGTTCTGCAGAGTTCAAAGGTTGATCTCATCTAGGCTTTGCAATCCAGGAATTGTTGTGTCTTTTGCTGCCAATTACATGGTTCCCACTGGCACTGCACCAGCCATGCTGGCTGTCATAGCCACCCCCATTTATCCTTCATGCGGGGTGACAGGAAAAAAGAAATAAAACTGCTGCCACTGCTTTTGT
>VXBU01004796.1:0-11618 GCA_013400315.1 Bombycilla garrulus
AAAAACCAAAAGCAAGCAAGCAAACAGTTTTTAATTAAACAAACACACCAAAACTCATCACCACTTTTATTATTGCCCAAAATTTTACTTGGGCCCTGGTGTGAGCATTTATACCCCAAGCCTGTTATCTCCTGCACACAGATTGGTCCACTTCCCATTGCTAATTGGGCCAAGAGTGATTAAATTCACCTGGAAAACACCACCTGCTTCTCGTGTGGGGATGGTGGGGTTGTGTTAGTGAACCTGATTGCTGATATTAAGGAAACACCTGGCAGATTGCCTTCTTACATTGCTCTGGGAGCTAAGCAGCACATTTGCTGTATATCTGCTTAACTAATGTGTTAAACAAGGGATTTATAAAAAACACTGGTGATTGTGGTACGGAATAAAAGGTAAGGTTTTTTTACTTGCACGTTTTTTGAGGTCCATGTGTGTTTATTAGGCTTTAGTTTTTCTTTTCTGAGGGTAAGAAACTGATAGGTTTTTTTCCATTTTCCTTAAGTACTAAATAAGAGCAGGCTTGCTTCAAGACATCATTTTCTGTTTCTATTTACAGCTTCTAAACACAGGTGTGTCTGTTGTTAGGATTATAGAGAACAAGTTTGGAGTTTTTCCTTCATTTTTAATTAATTGTCTTCTGGTATGGAATTATTACCTGTTGTAGGGAGTTTTTCTATGACAGTGTATGGGAAGGTTTTCCTGTTGTTGCACAGTTCATACACGGGTTAAACGTGCTCAAGAAGAAGCTGAACGAGGAACCAACACACAGAAACATGAGAGATGTCTGAGTTTTGTTTCTAAGATAAATTAGGGTCTGTTAGAAACTGAGGAAAAGGGCTAGCTGTTACTGAAGTTGCTGTTAGGGCACTGAGGTGTTTCTCTGCACTGTATTTCTGTATTTTTTCGATCAGTTAAGCGGTTGTTGGGGCTGCAGAGTTCATGGATGGGGTAGAATTGCACAGGATGTTGGGCTGGGAATTTGGAGGTAGGCAGCTCTTGGCTCTTTTTTGCTCTTGCTGCAATTTGACCCAGATTTTTATCCCATCAAGAGCTGTAGAGTTGGAGTTTTTACAATGTCTGGGAGGTTTTACTTGAACACGTTGAATGTATTTGATTGCCAACAATTTGTTGAAACTCTATGTTAATTCCTGGCCCTTAATGGCTGTAGGGAATTTGTTTTCCTGGACTTAATACTTGTAATTTAGTAATTGAGAACAAGGTCAATGCTCTTTTCCTTAAAAAAAAAAAAAAAGTCAAGTCTCTAAGTTCATTCAACAAAAATATTTATTTCTGGGTCATGACTCATAAATTATTTGCAGGCTTGAGACATAGGAACTGTGTTGTTCTGTTCAAGGGAACAGGGGGATGTTCCTGTAACAGCTTGAGAAATGCAGAGTCACTTGCAGCTCCAGGGGGAGAAAAACACCCCAGCTGACGTGAGGTATTTGTGTGGAACCAGAGGCTTTTCAGCTTTGCTTGCTGTGGTGTGCCTTTGCCTGCAACACAAATGTTCTTTCCTCGGAGGGGAGGAATTGTTGCAAATCATGATTTAAAGATCAAACCCAGCATGTACGTAGCAGTAATTGAATAGCAAAGGTTTGTTTGAAATTATGAACTGCCTTCCTAAAGGCTGCTTGAATACCCCCAAAATATTAGTTTGGAATGAACACCTTTTCATGTCTTATGAGGATTAAAGAGGTGCCATAAAAAAGAATTCTAATTTCTCCCTCTCAGGCTTTAGCTGTGACCTAATAACTTGTAACATCACAGCATTCTGGGATCAGAGAACACCAGGATTTTGAAAATGGAAATTTCTTTGAGACAAATTTTGCTGAGTTATACATTTCCACTGCAATACTTAGGCTGCCGAGAGGCTCTTGGCTCTTGGCGTTTCTTTGAATTGGGTTCTTGTTGCATGGGGGGGGGGGGAAGGGGATTTTTATTAATTTGTTTTTCATAACTCTAATATAACATCAGAATAATTTGTGTCAGTCCTTTCTTATGCCTTTGCTCTTCAAAATTTGGCCCCACAAGATTTTTTTTTCCTTAGGACAGACTCTTTGCACATGAAGGAATATCCCTCAGGTCATCTGTCTTAAAAGTACATTTTTTCAGGGGTGATGAAAACTTCTGATCTGTGGATTACAGCTTCAAGAGTTAATTTAGGTGATGTTTGGATTTTGAGACTCTGATCCTGCTCTGATTGGGAATCAAAGGAGCTCAGTGATGCAGAGCTGATCCTAAAATGATGAACCAGTTCAGCCTCAATCTGTCAGAGGTTCTGCAGGCGCATGGAAATATTCCTGTTCTGGTGTTTTGGGAGACTTTTCCTGTAAATATAAGCAGTTATTTAGGGAGAGTTTGATTAAATGTGAAAGAGAAAAGAATATGATTATAGGTTTGGCTTCCTTTTATGCCCTCTTACTGAATTGGAATAGAACACACAGACTGATGCAGAAAAAAGTTTATTGAATGTTTCACTAACAAAACTACAATTGTGGGAATAAGATTTTTGCTGTTTCATTACTCCAAATCTGAACCCTGAACTAGGGTCCTCCTCTAGCAATTGATATTGCATTAATAGAATTTTTTGAGGTTTTAAATGCAAGATGAGGAACAAGTAAGGAAATTGAGCCAACTTGATGTCTTTCTTTGCCACTTGAACCGGGAGCCGGGGTGGAAGAAGGCAGCAGTATCAGTGAAGCAGGGGGGAAAGTGAAATGCCCAACATCTCCCAGAAGAGTTGAGTATTCCTGGCACAGTTGAGGGCTTGGCAGCTTTGCAAAACACTTCAGGGTAGCGGCATCTTTTGATCTTCTCTGAATCTGGGAGAACTGGAAGCTTGCAGATGTCCAAGTGCTGGAAGGGTCCCTCATCTTTTCTCTCAACTATGGTTTTACAACTCTCTTCTAAGGGCATAACTACTGCTAATGGCATCAAAGGCTTTAGTCTGAAGGTTGTGCAGAGGTCACTTAAGATTGCTCAGAGAGAGTAGGGCACAGACACTCCTGCTGATGTCTGTGGCAGCCTTGCTGGGGGGAGATAAGGAGGAGACCGAGAAGGACAGCTTCCCCAGAGCTATAAATCAGCGTAGTTCCCTTGACTTCAGGGCAGCGACTGCCTTATATCTGCTGGGGATCTGGTCTGAGACACGGCACGGCGTTGCAGGTAGGTGCCAGGGACATGAGAAGGGAGACCGAGAGCCGGGAGCTGCTCTTGGGAGCTGGCACAAGCGTGAGGTTGGAAAGGGGAACAGACAAGTAGGGTCACTGGAGGAGCTGGCAGCCGGGGTGCTGTCATCCATGTCCTGTGGTGCTCTACGTACGTTTGGGCCAGCAACAGGGATGCTCCAGGGCTGCGGCACAGCAGAGAGCCGAGCTACTCGGCGAAGCAGGAGGCGGGCGTCAGAGTCGCGGGCACCTCCCTCACCTCCCCGTGGTACAGGAGAGGCACAGGGGACGTGTAGCACTGGTTCCTGTCGTAGGTGTAGCACGTCTGCTGATCCTCGCAGGAGTTGCCCGACTGGGCAAGGTAGATGGCCCCACCCACCTCGACTTCTTTGGGTTCACAACTTTTGCAGCTGGAAGAGATGGAAAATAGAACAAGTGTGAGGAGTTAGATCCCCCTGCTGAGCCTCAAATCTTTCTTGCTCATCTGTACATAGAGGCAGGAGAGTGCTGTGCCCTTTCTAGGTGTTCCAGGGGCACATCTGGCTCTCAAGCATTTTTTAGAGCTGCTGTGGGTTAAGTCTTGCCAGGTGAAGTCAGGAAATAAAACTACTTACAGGTTGCTCAAGCGGTAGACAAAAGTGGTCCTGAGTGGGGACAAGGGGTCGGAGATGTTCTCCCGAGCCTTCAGGGGGACTCTGCAAAGGTGGGAAGAGTCATTCTCATGAAAACTGCTTATTAAACAGTCTGCTCTGTTGTGAGCAGCTATAAACTCTCATCTTCTTCAAGCTATTTTCATTTTGACCCTTCTCCAAATCAAATCCCAGGAACAGGAGGTCTTGGTTCTCTGCCCCCTCAGAGGCAACAACCCTCCCCGAGAGGACTGCAGTAATTGATGGAAGTGTCACTTGGAAGGTGACAGGGCTGAGAGTGTTAATTCTTGTTAACCTCTGAGCTAGCAGGTGCTTGAGCCTGATAGACAAGGATGTTTAATTAGTGGTTCTCCTGTCGTGAGCTCTACAGCGCTCCTGCAGCTCTGGGTCTGAAGCTGGTCCTTGTTTCCCAGAGACACACACGCTTCTGTTAGGTTTGTGTGAGCGCACAGGACAGGACAAAGTCCTGCTCTTGAACTGAGCTCTGTCTCATGGGAGACAGTTTAGGCATTAATTGATAGTTTATCAGTTTAGGCATTAATTGATAGTTTATCAGTTTAGGCATTTACTGTTTTCCCAGGCTTTGTCACATAGGAAATCAATCCACTGCCATGGGCCCAATCTAGTTTCAGGTTAGATCAACTTTTGACAGGTTATTATCTACTTCCACAGCCTATTTTGACAAGTTACTACTGGTCTGCCTAAAACATGGAAATGTTTTTTTGTATCTGAAGGGACAAACACCAAAGAGGTTCATATGAGGCCAAAAAGCACTTAGCAAAGTGAAATACTCAAGATACCAGAGAAAGCAGATGTGAAAAGCTTTCACTTCATCAGTGCTGGGATAAAAGAAAAAATGCAAAGAAAACTTGTATAACACTGCATATCCTGCTCATCATCTCTATGAAATACCTGGCTGCCACTTACATGATGCGGATGTTTCTTTCCAGGACTTCTTCATCAGGATTGTCTTTGGAAGGGACAAACCTTGAGGTCACTGTTATGCACTGACACTTGTTATTGACCAGCACATACTCTTGATCGTCAGAGCTCACTGGATAGCCTGCAAGCACAGGATAGGCAATCCCAGAATCAAGAACAAAATCCTAGAAAGCTGCTTTAGCAGATAGCCAAGGGATGAAAGTGCCAGGAATGCACCATTATGGCGCCTGGATTGATTAAAGTTGAGGTTGCAGCAGGTACAAGTGAGTCTCTTAGCAAAGATGAGTTCAGCTGTTTTCCTGCTCAGCTCAGTGTGCTGCTGTATCTAAGGGTGGTGGGACTGGGAAGGACAAGATTAGGAACCTGCACACTGTGGCTGGTGAGAGACAAACATGCAGGGATTGTTCGTAAAATGGGAAGAGAGTCCCAGCCACACCTGGTGACTAAGTGCTCTTTTACTAGGAACTGATTATGCAATTCCTCTGTCTTGCACCACGACTACTCCAGCAGTCCAAACTCCAGTTTGGATCTGATCTCTAAATAAATGTCTCTCACCCTGTCAATGTGGCAAATGTGTCAGTTTTCCTTGTGGTATCATGTCCTTCCTGGGGGAGCAGCTGCCAGAAAGCACAGGAGGACCCAGTGAGGAGGCAGCCCCTGACATGGCAGGGAAAGGCAGGTGGCTCTGATGATGCTTGTGGTTTGCAGGGAAACCTCCAATTTATCTCTCCAAACTGCTGCTTCTAGCATGCTACTCGATATGAAACTCAGTCAAAGCAGGCTAAACCATGCCAGGTGTCACTCAGCAGCTTCTGAGCTGTTCCTGATGTTGTACAGTGCTTCCTTACTTGCAAGTAGATGGATTTGAAATACTTTGCTCTTTGCTGCTTTGTCTTCTCCAACCCAGACCCTTAGGTCTCTTCACCCATAACAAGCCAGTCTTGCTTTTATGTGCTGTTTTTATGTTTCCCTGTATTTCTAAATGCTGCTGAAATAAAGTTCACAGCCACCACTTCACAGCATCATTCTTGCTACAGATCCTTCAGCCTGCTTTGAAGTACAAGACCCAGTGGTTTTTGTCATATGGGGACAGTTTGTTTTGGGCTCAGATGGATCTCAGTTCTGGGGACTTGCCTGCTCTGCTTGTCCCCTGGTTTAATCATAGAGAGAAAGAAGAAACAGGCTGAAAAAAAACGGAGTTAATCATGTCTATAAAGGTTTTAGAGTTACTTGGGCTTAAAAGCTTTGGTCCTTCCTTCCCCCCCATAATATCCTGCTGTCATCTGCTTCCATTCCAGGCTCTCTGAGATTGTTACAGGCACTGTAACTGTGAAAAAGGTACCAATACTGTGTAAAACAGTGCCTCAGTGACCCTAAAGTTGATCTGCTGCTTCCGAGTGCTGTTTCTGTGGCCTTTGGCAGCAGTGTACCTGCCAGGTAAGATTCTCTATGGAGTTGTTAGCTTGGGAAGGAAATCACTGTCCTAGCTTCTTCTCCAAGCTGCTTCTCTGCCAACTCATCATTCCACAGGAGCTCTTCCCTCTGATGCAGAAGCCCCCCAGAAAAGCCTCTCTAGTCCCTGGCTCCTTGTCTCGGTCTCTCTTTTGTCTCAAGGGAAGTCTCTGGCTTTTTGTCCATCACACAGCTCTTCCTCTGCTGTCTGTGCTGCACCCACATAACATTGTGTGCAGCTCTTTCCAAGCCCTACATCCAAAGCCAATGTTCAAGACAGATCCTATTGGCTTTCGGGTTGTCCCAAAATCTTTCAGAGCAGGCTTTAATTCTAAAATTAGATTAACAAAGTCTTATGCATATGCAGGTTTTTCTGACTGCTCTAAAAATACTGCCCTGATTTAATTCCTTGTGTTATGCTCTCGGCTTCACTGTTCAAGTTACAGGTGCTCCATCAATTTGTCATTTAAGGCTACAGTGCTACAAAAATGTGATTTTTATCTGCAGTATCTCCAGGTGTCACCCAGTGAAGTCCCCTTGGGGAGAAGGTATTTAAATGCAAAATTCGCTAACACTGTTCTAAATGTTGAAGGTTGGATTTCCTGGTGCCTGAGTTGCTGCACTAAGTTAGTTGTTCCCTCCCTCCTCAATACTTATGTGACTGCATTTTGAACAAGATTTCTCATCTTCCAGTATTGCACTGTCCTTTGACACACTGTGAAGCCCAACAGAATTGCCTGGGGTAAGCAATAAGATGCTCTCTTCCAAAAGCTGCAGGAAATGCAGGGATGCAGCTGTTGGGACAGTTACCCCTGAGCACCAGTTCCATCCTGCAGACCATGTCCACCGTGTGCAGCAGGGTGGATTCAGACTGCCTGGAGATCTGACACCCACACTGAGGAGTGTGCTGGGAGGACAGGCTGAGCTCGGCAGAGATCAAGAGTTTCCAAGAAATTCAGTGGAGCTACATGATAAGCTCCAGTTGAGTCAGAATAAGTTGGCTGTACCTATATGGCAGGATTGCCAGGAAGATTTTGGAAGCCTTTACATCTAGCAGGTAAGCTCCCTAGGACTGGGGAAAAACAAGCCCACACATTAGCAGTTTATTGCTTCAGAAACCTGATTAAAAATGGCTAATTATCAAGTCTTAAATTTGGAGCTAATCACCACTTTATCCTCCAGGAAGCAATTAAAACCACACTGCTCTGATGCAGAAACTCCCCGAGGTGTCCAAGCACCACTGAAGCGCAGCTGCTTGAGTGAGCTTTGAGGCTTGACCTCTGACTGCTAGAATAGTTCAGGCTAAATTACACAAAATCTGCATTTGCTGTCTTAATTCCAGTTTTCCATCTCTTCATTGCTCACCTACCTGCCACAAGGATGATCCCCAAGGAGGCGGCCACAGCAACACACAGCAACCAAGAGTTCTTCATCTTGCCTTCTCTTCTTTTGAAGAATGTGAGTGGAGAGCCTGACTCTGCCTATAAGGGCGTGTGCAAATTGGTTTCCTAAAATAAAGAGCCCAGCCAACACTGGAAAATGTGGCTGGGGACTGAAACCAGGTGTGTTAATGCATCGAGACCTCTGGCTTTCGGAGAGGAAGGGAGCAGGGGTTGCAGTTTTATTGTGCTTTTTCTGTTCTTCACCAACAGGCAGCAGAGCTGCTGAGTACAAGGATGTGCAAAACCACCCCAGCCTTGAGGGGACATCTTGCCATGGGGGCTAGTGGAAGGTAAGAAAGTCCAAGGGCCACAGCTCTGGCTCTTAATTTTGAGAAATCAGACTTAAGAATCCCTTGAGTCCTATTAAAAAAAACACTTCAGGCTTCAAAATCAAAATCCTGTTTGGGCCAGCTGTGTGGAAACCTGAATTAAGGGCTGGACCTGCCCCCAGGGAACCTGCAGTCCAAGCAAGAAAGATGACAGGGCAGGGGTCAAAGAGGTACAACCACTGCAGCTCTGCCCACTGCATTGAGGAGTTCATCTTCTCGTGAATGGCAAAGAAACTCCATGGGATTTGTGGTTTACGGGAGCTCCTGAGTCAGGTGCCAGGAAAACCCTGGGATATTGGGCATGCAGACTTATCTGGAAGGAGTGGTGCTTGGTGCTGGGGAGGGCCTGGGATTTTATTTTTTTTGTCCCAGTTTGGGGATTATTTGTGTAACTTCTGAAGAGCAAATAATGGCCAGAGCTGTCTCTGTAGCATTTGCATGTGTCTTGCACAGAAAAAGCTACTTTTTAAGGGAAGCCCAAGCTTAGTAAGGGCCTGGTTGCTCTTGCCAGGCTTCTTCAAGAAGCCAAACTCTTTTGGCAATGTTGCCAAGCATCCTGGCTCCTGTCACCTTGCAGGATGTCTCCCCTTTTCTGGACCCTGCTGGCTGGGTCCCTAAGCCCAGGACTGTTCCAAGCCCCTGGTTGTGTGCCCTGAGCTTTTTCCCCAAGCACAAACCCCTCTCCCTGCAGCTGCATGATGCAACGAGCTTTCAGGTTACATCAGCAGTGCTCGTGTGCAAGGGGAGCGTGGGACTGTGGGGGGGAAGATGGGTCACAGCCCAGCTCCTTGCAGGGCATTCTTCCCCAGTTCTCTACAAACCTTGTGTTCTTGTTAGGGATCTGTCTGTGGCAGAGAAAAAATGTGGGATTGTTTCCTTTCCCCATCCAAGAAAGCACCGCAAACAGTTTTATGCGGCCATCTCTCTGAGATGGGACAAGGTGTTCCCTGTGCCCCATTTTTGGCATGAGGTAACAAATAAACCTGATTCACCAGTGCTGGTGGGGATGTCTGGCTAAAGTAGTGTTTGTTCCAGTCACCTTTTTTACAAGAGTTTTTCTAGAATTGTACACGGAGAGAGGATGTCAGCACCAGGATAGAGAACATGCAGGGGAGGCTGGCTCTGATCTGTTTCGCCTGGTTGCACTAACAAAAATATGGCACGGGGAACGTGTAAGGAGAGTATTTTTGAATGTCAAGGCAGAGACTGAGCAGAATTATATCTGTGTCTTTCTGTTCACTTTGGTGGTTTTCCCTGGCTGCTGGCACTCAGCATATCTGGATTTCGGTTGCTAAATCTACACGTGTGTGTACAGCCCCTTGGTCTGGATATGATGACACGAGAGCTATTTTCGGTCCCTTCAGCCACCTGCACGTCTCTGGGGGTTTCTAGCTAGACTGCAAGCTCTTGAGAGGAAGCCTTATGTTATGGACTGCTGTTTTTATGGATTACCCCTGTTTTACTGCATGACTTGTGGAATTTTGTCCGGGTGAGCAGACATTTGGCAATGGGCTGCATAGGGAGCTAGACTCCCAACCTCCCTGCAGGGCAGAGGCTAGGGGTGCAATAACTGAGAATTGGAAAAGAAATGGGAAGCAGCCAATCTCCATTCACATGTCCTGTGCTTCCAGCTGGACATGCCGAACTAGGATTTTCCAGGTAGAAAGCTGGGCAGGTGCCTGAAGTGAGGCCCAAGTGCTGTTGCTGTGCTGCAGGAGTTGGACAGCAGTCCCTGATTGTTGTCTTAGCAGTGATTCCATGATGCTTACAGCAAACTGGTTTGGCTTGAGCAGCTCCTGGCTGACTGGATCAACTAACTCATGCTAGAGGTCATCTCCAGCTTCACCAGAAGTGGCTGATGTTTTCAAAGTCCTAGAGAAGATTTGAATAGACACAGATTGTTTCCTGCTCTTGGAAATTAACTTCGGGCTGGGAAACATGTCAATTCCATTTAAATCCAAGCCAGTCCAAGTGAAAGTTAGTATGCCAATTTTTGAAAGGGTAGATCTAAAAGAAATTAGGACACCCAAGTTATTCTTGTTGCTCTTTCTTCTACAGGCCTGTATCCAGGGAGGTGATGGCTGAAAACTGGCATGGACAGATCAAAGAAAAACTGTCTTAGTGCAAGAATGTTTTCACCCAGAGGTGACTTTTTGAAGAGGTTGAGTGTGTCAGAAAGTCAAAACTGAGACCTGTTTGCCACCAGATCAATCAGAATCCAAATGAATCACCAAAAAGTGAGTAAAGGTGTGCACCCCACTCTGTTTCAGCTAATTTGAATATCTGTTTGGGGTTTTTTTCCCACAAAAAGGTGGACAGGAGCATTTATAAATATACCTGCACCTGTTCTGAGGTGAGAAAACAACCCCCGCACTTGTATGCAGAGCTGCTCTTGCAGGGACGTGTGCATGCCTCATTTATCAGGCTCTGGGTTTCTCAGCTTGGACTACAGTAATTCCTGTGTCTGATTGCTCTGTTCTTGTGGCAGGGCTGCCTGCAGCTCATAGAAGCAGACTGCTTCCCTGTGGCTCAGTACTAATGCCGTTTTCCCTTGGGAAGGGTGGGAGGTTGGGTTGGTGCTCTGTCATGGCTGACAGACACAAAAACACAGGATGACAATACAGAGGCGAGTAAGTACAGGCTGCGTTAAAATCCCTCCTAGTGAGGGGTCCCCAGGTGTTGAAAAATCAGAATTGTTCCTTTTTTGGGATGCACGGATCTCCTGGCATAAGGGAGAAGGAGGATTGGATTGAAGGAGTGGAGAGGTGATGAAGGAGCAGCTGCTGGGCTGTGCAGCCTGAAGCTGCCCCACAGCCCCCAGGAGCGGGCCGGGCTCCTGCCGGGAGCTGCCTGTATCCCGTTAAAAGTGCGATCGGCGACGGGAAAGGCTCGGGACAGTTCATGTCTAAACCTCGGAAGTGTAAGGGACGTTTGCAAATACTTCTGCTTCTCTCCGAGTTTGATCTGGTCATAGGGAGCCGAGTAACAAGTTTTGGTTACAAGGNAAGGGGGGAGGTACCAGGTTTTTTTTCCCTTTTTTTTTTTTTTTTTTTTTTCCTCGTTGCTGTAAGACGACCGCACAGAGAGCGGCTGTACTGACTGGACTTTTAGAGGAAGAAAAACCCTGAGGAGGAAACAAAAGGCTTTTTTTTTTTTNCCCTCCTAGTGAGGGGTCCCCAGGTGTTGAAAAATCAGAATTGTTCCTTTTCTGGGATGCACGGATCTCCTGGCATAAGGGAGAAGGAGGAGGATTGGATTGAAGGAGTGCAGAGGTGATGAAGGAGCAGCTGCCGAGCTGTGCAGCCTGAAGCTGCCCCACAGCCCCCAGGAGCGGGCCTGGCTCCTGCCGGGAGCTGCCTGTATCCCGTTAAAAGTGCGATCCGGTGACGGGAAAGGCTCGGGACAGTTCATGTCTCAACCTCGGAAGTGTAAGGGACGTTTGCAAATACTTCTGCTTCTCTCCGAGTTTGATCTGGTCATAGGGAGCCGAGTAACAAGTTTTGGTTACAAGGGTGCAGGTGCCAGGTTTGTTTTCCATCTGTTTTTTTTTTCCTCGTTGCTGTAAGATGACCGCACAGAGAGCGGCTGTACTGACTGGACTTTTAGAGGAAGAAAAACCCTGAGGAGGAAACA
>VXBU01004796.1:17343-57343 GCA_013400315.1 Bombycilla garrulus
CCGGGCTGTGGAGACCCCCGGCGCCCCGCGGCGGGGCCGCGCTGCCCGTGCTGGTGCTGAGCTACCCGGGGCCGGACGGAGCCCGTGAGTACGACGGCGCTGCCGGGCCGGGAACCTCCCTCGAGGTGGGGTGGGCGGCGGGCCGGGGGTCCCTGGGCGTCGCTCCGCTCCCGGGGGTGCTGCGGGCGGGCGGCGCCCGGGTTCGGGGCACCCGCCTCAAAGCTGCCCCTGCCCCGCCGCTCCCGGCTACGGGGAGGGCAGCGGGGCTCGGAAGGAGGCGGGTTGTGAGCCGTGCTGGCCCGGCAGCTCGGCAAACCCGGCCCCACAGAGAGCCCTTTGAGGAGAATCGGTGCCGCCCTTGGAAATCCAACAGGCGGTTCTGGACGCGGGGTGTAGTTTAGGGGCTGGGGAACCCCCGCTCGGGCTTCCTGCTGGTGTTGGTGCGGAGAATAAAGCCGAAGCTAGGATACTGCCCGCTGGACACCTGAAGAGGCTGAAGTGCATGGCTGTCTGGGGTGTGTTGGGTGGCAAATAGTGTTCCCCTTTGTAAGATTCTTTATGATGTTCTTGTGGTGTATTTGGGGAAGCTGGAGTACTCTGAAGTACTTGGGTGTGTTTTAAAATCAGTTAAGAAGTACATGCATGGGTGCATATAGAGAAGATCTCTTTTCTATCCATCCTAAAAATAACCAGCAGCTTCATCCTCTGGGCTGGTGCCAGAGTGTGTGTGACAGAGCTTTTGGGCTCTGCTTTGCCACCTCTTGTCCCAGGTGAGCATGCACTCACTCAGGAGCTGATTGTTTGGAGCGGGTATCTGGCTTTTTTTTTCTCCTTTGGAGGCTGGTGTACTTGAAGGCATTACTCAGCATAGCTAGAACCAGTGAGGTAAGAAGTCCATGTCTCTAAGGCCAAGAGGACATGAAATGCCCTGACTTTGCTCTGAGCTTTGTGAAGGATTGTGACTGCCAAATTGTCCAAAGTTCCTCTCTGCTAAATTGTTGTTTGAAATTACAGGCGCCTGTCAAAACCTTCAGTTTTACTTGTAATTTTTCCATAATCAGGAGATCCTTACCCATAGAAAACCCTGTGATGTGCTTGCAAGGGGTTGAGCTACTTCTGATAGAAAAGAAGACTTAAAGAAAATATTTAATCTTATCTGTTCAAACTTTGTGAGAAGCTCTTATCTGGATGTGGGGAAACTGAAGCATTGATATGAACACATTTGTGCACATGGACTTAGTGGAGAAGCTCAGTGGTTGAGCAATGCTTTATCCCGTGTCAGCCTTATATCTGCAGTGATTGTTCATGTAAGCTCTGTGAAAAACCTTTACAAGATGCACATAAAAGTTCCCTTGTTTTTGTGAGCCGTGGAGCTGCCTGTGCAGTATCGTGTGTCACAGTTCGCTCAAGGACTGACTGATGCAGTGGTAGCAGTGTCTGAGGGGAACAGGAATCAGCATCTGTTTGCATGGTGCCTTGGACTCTTTCTTCTGGGGCAAACTCCACCACTAGATTACTTTTTCCCACCATCTCTTTTTTTTTCTTGTGTTTTTTTCCAGTTCTTACATTTCTAAGAGCATCTTTCATTTGTTCCCACAGAGCAGCAGGAGCAGATCTGCTTCAAAGTCGTAGGTGTTACAGGGAGGCAGTGGCCATCACACCAAAAAGTCAGTATTTCCCAATATTTTGGAGGTTTATTTCAAGTCTTTTTTTTTTTTTTCCCTTTTACAACTCAATGCTTGAACTATTCTGTTGTATTGTCACCTGATTCCAAACACCAGGTGAAGACCAGAGCTGCTTAGGGAAGGAGACTGCAAAAGCTCGTCATGGCAGCAGCACTTGCTTATTTGTTACAGGTGGTTCCAGGCACAATGGACAAGATGATGTACTTAAACATGCTGATCTGCAGCCAAACCTTAAAACACAATAAAAACAACTTGATAAGGCTGTCCTTAAAAAAAACCAACAACACACCAAACCCTCAACAAAACCCCAAATCTTTCCTTGCTCTCAGTGGAAGCCTACATAATACCATGATACTTGAAGGAGACTTTTGCTTCCTTTTCCTTCAATTATGAGAGTTACTTCAATCTTTAAGTAATATCTCAGTGTTTCACGCTAGGTAAAGAAAAACTTGTTTGTCACTTCTTAATTAAGAAATTGTTACTGATTTTTGGGTTGTTCAACTTTTTTGCACATTCGTGTTTGAGCTTGCAGGGTTGGGAGTAGCTGGTATTTGAGGTAATAAGCTTATCTGTGCTGGAAGAGCAGTGAGAAGCAGACTTGCCATGTAGATGCTGTGTTGCTAATTTTATCTTTTTAGATTACATTCCATGTCCGAGATGGCTTTGTCCTTTTTCCTTTGCAGTCTCTACGCAATGAGGGGGAAAACTTTCTGCTAATGATGGAAACGCAGGTTCCTCAAAGGCTCTGAAAATAAAAATACACCTAAAGATGCTCCCTGGAGTCCTAAGGGTGGTTTGGAAATTTGTTTGCGTTTCTTTATGTAGATTATTCTAATTCATTGAGCTTTGAAACTCAAAGTACTTTGCAGTACAGCTGAGCTCCCAAATACTGGTGGATGAGGGAGTGCTTGGTGTTCAGGTGGTTGGTCTTAAAATTCCAGTGCAGTCAGTGTGTGATTCTTTAATCTTAAAAACGTTTTGGCAGAGCTGTGCTATGTTTTGCAATCTAGCCCAAGCCTCTAAGGGCTTGTGCCAAAGTGTAGCTCACAGGAGGGTTTGTAGGACCAGTCAAGGCTGCTTGACTGGTTTGAGATGGAGAAAGTGGTTCATCCTGCACAGCCTCCTCTGCATTTATCCTTGATTTGGATTTTCCTGTGTCCATGACCATCCTGGAAGCCTGATGGAGCCTTATCAGGTATCCTTGAGTTGCCTGGCAGTTGTATGAAAGGTTTTATGAAAACACAAGTATTTTATACCTTTCTTTAGTTTCTTCATGACATGCTTTGTTACTTTTATTGCTTTGGGGCATAGGAAGGGGATGGGGCAAGGTTTGCCTTGTGGTGATTGAAAGGTCTCAAGTTGACAAGTTAAGCAGTTCCTGTTTGGGGTTTTTTTGCTTCTTTTTTTTGGTTTTGAAAATAATGTTAAAGAACACTTTCCAAATAATTCAAATATCCCCGTGGAGTTTTTGCAGCGGGATCATTGCATAAAGGAGCCTGAAATAGAACTCAGCTGGAGGGGAATTACTGTCTTTTATTTCTGCATGTTAAAAGCGAACCATTGGAAGTTGAACAGTTCTTAATTTTTTAGCAGACCTTCCCTGTGATCCTGGTGTGCAGGGGACTTTTGCCTGTGCTGAGTTCAGAGTTCAGCAGCAGACCTGTGTTGTGAAATGGAAGCTGCAGGATTACCTCCAGTGCTGTTGGTGTTTGTAATTGCTTTGAAAACAAAGAAATTAAACCGTCTGTTAATGAGATCTGTTGGATAATAGCTTGAGCAATAGCTGATGGTGCTTTGTTGATTCTAAGGGGTTTGTTTTGACAGTGTGCCGTTTGTTTAGACCCTGTCAAGGGTTAGGCAGGGCCAGCAGCTGCTCTGTAGCAGTTGGTACAGGGCCACTTTGGCTATGTTTAGAATTTGGGGTGGTGCCATGTGGATGCTGCAACTGGAGGCTGTGATAGCTGAAAGGATGTATGAATATATGAGTTAAGATGCTGTCAGCACGATTTACCAACTCTGTTCTCTTGGGGAGAAGAAACAATAGTAATTCTTGTTTTCTGTGAAGTAATTGCCCTTTGCGTCGCTGTCAGAACAGGCTGCGTGGTGCTTGGTTGGGCCTGGCCTAATGGGGAAAGAGTTGCTGAGTCAAAATGTGCTGCACTAAGCAGGAAGTTTTCACTGAAAGCAACTGCTTCCTCTTGCCAGTCAGAAATAGCAGCTCTTAATCATTTCTCCCAGTTCTATGAGGCTTTCACATGATGAGTGCCATTTTTTTCTGAAAGCTATATGCATTGGCATGCTGAATGCTGTATCCAGCGATGTGTTTTGGCATTTCACATCTGAATGACTATTCCATAGGGGAGCAAAAAGCAGGGAGAGTAATCAAAGTTCCCTATGTTGGGCACGTGTTTTTATCAGTAGGTTGTTCTGGTGACAGCCTTCTCCAAGGCTGGCTGTCCATCCATTTCAGATGGATGTTGTACATCTGCTCTCCTTCAATATATTGGAGCCACACAGGAATGAAGTCAGCTAAGCTAATTCATAGGTGCCTGATAGCATTGTTGAAGTGTGTGGTGACATTATAGCGACCTTGGGAATGAGAAGCCTGTCTGGTGGCCTGGGACCTCTTGTCCTCTAGCGCCAGGATGCTGTGGGCTGGGGACACAGGCGAGGTTCAGCCAGCCAGGAACGGATAGGGAATGTAGTGCTATTAATGTAAAATACTTTTATTATATTATTGTTGAGAGCTTTAAAGCCTGTTTACCTTCCTGCTGAGAGACAATATTTCTTTGTCAGCCTCACCTGAGCAGCACGATTTTCAGGGGAGATTTTTAAAGTAGAAGATTAGATCACAGTGTTTGTGGTCTTCTCCTTTATTGTCCTTCCATGTGCACGTGCCCTGCAGAAAGAGCTTCATCCTCAGTCACTGGAGTGCTTAGAGCCCGATCATTTTTTCCTTCCCGTTACCCTGAGACAATAAATCCGTCCTAACGCTTTTTGCACATGGGAAATTTTACCTCCAAGGTGCCCCCTGAGAAGGCGGCACAGCGCATAAGACCCGAACTGCGCCTCGCACACCTCCTGTGAAAACAAAGGTGCCGATTGAATTCCTGTAGTGGCACGCAGGGATGTGAGCGGAATACAAATGTGGCTTTGTATTGCTGGCGCTGCTCCTTTGTATTCCGGGGGCGATGGGCGGGGGGTGCGGCGGTGCTCCGCTCGCTGCCAAGCGGGCTGGCACAGCCCGGCGAGGAGGTGCTGTGCCGAGGAGCGCCTGACCGCCGGCCCCGCATCAGCAGCGTCTCGGCAGCATCCTGGGAATCGCAGGCGATCACATGAGCCTGGATTTCCAGCTCAGTTCATTAGTCAGCCATTTTGGTCGCCACCCTGCTCCCTGCGCACAGCCAATCCCGGCGGCACTCGCTGCCCGGGCTGCGCCGGGAGAGGGGAGCCGCGCTCGGAGCTCGGCACACCGGGACGCTGCCTCTCCGCTCGTCCTTTGTTTTTTTTCCTGGGGTCGTCACCAGTGGAAGACATCCTTTTTGCTTCTGCTGCCTCTTTTTTTTTTTTTTTTTTTTTTCCTTTTGACCAAGCCTGTTTAACCAATGATTGTCTAACTAGTAAAAAACCTCATTTTTTACTTTAACAGGCTTCCCCTGGCTNTTTCTATTTTTTACTTGTTTTTCCCTGCTGCCTGTGGTGCACAAGCCAGGATTTCTGTGGATGCTGAGGATCAATAGCCTCTAGCATAGCTGGAGACGACGGCAGTCGCTGGAAAGGAGGGAGGCAGAGCTAAGCGGGAAGGAGCAGCGTTTTTACCTTGCTTGATCTATGAAAAGGCCAGAGCAGCCTCTGTGATCCTGAGCAAATCTGTCCTTTAATCGCAAGGTATTTCCGATTTTGTTCTTCAGAAAGCTTTTGTTTTTAGTCCTTATTTTGCCCCGTTGTTGTTGTACCAGCTGAGTCATCATGTCTGCTCTGACGCCTCAAAGCGACATGCCAACCCCCA
This sequence comes from Bombycilla garrulus, assembly GCA_013400315.1. Lineage (NCBI taxonomy): Eukaryota > Metazoa > Chordata > Aves > Passeriformes > Bombycillidae > Bombycilla > Bombycilla garrulus. The sequence goes on from VXBU01004796.1 coordinate 23,038, forward strand.
CCACAGACAAGATCACTCAGGCTGCCATGGAGACCATCTATCTTTGCAAATTCCGCGTGTCGATGGATGGAGAGTGGCTGTGCTTGCGCGAGCTGGATGACATCTCGCTGACACCCGACCCCGAGCCGACCCACGAAGGTACGGAGCGGCTGCGCCCCGGGAGCAGCCCCGGGCCGGCATTGTTCCGCCGCTGCACGACTTGGGAGGGGGCGGCTCCAGGAGCACACGCTCGCGTCCTGCCCGCGGAGCCTGGACGGCCCTGGGCGCCTCAGAAAGCCAAATTGCTGCTTCACGTTGCCCTCAGAATTTGTAACCCAGCCCTTTGGAGCAGATTTGTGATGAATTCTCTTTTTAGCTGTGTCAGGTTTGTGTAGCTCGCGAAGGAAGAAAACCGGGATGTGTGCTCGGTGAGGACGTTTAATCCTGATTTTGTCCTTAAAGCCGGGCTGATAGCTGTGTTAGTGAGCTGCCAGCTGGTACCGGGGGAGCACAGCCTGATCGTGGGGAGTTTTTGGAAAGCCCCAGCGATTACGCAGCGGTGCCCATTGTCAGGTGACGGTGCCTCTGATGAGCGTGCTGCTGTTTGTAATGGCTTGAAAGCCTGAAACGTGGAGATGGAGCACGTCTTGCTTTCCCCTGGAAAAAAGGATTTGTCACCTGGGTTGTTGAACATTTTAATACCAGGACGAGGATTGAATGCTCCAGGAGTACTAAAAGCACTAGAGGACATCTACGCAGTGCTCTGCCAATAAACAAGTGGGGAAGGAGGGGTGATAAGTTTCTGCAGGTGCTGAGGTTCTGAGTGCCCTTGCTGGATACACCTTTTGGTTTTAGAGCGAGACGGCCTCAGCTTCTCCTGCCTGACCCTTTTCCAGTAACTCCTGAAATGCCACTCCCCCGAGCAGTCTCGCTTGACCCGTTTGATGCTGCCTGATTAAGTCGGCAGTGTCTTACACTGTCTGCTGAATGAGGCAAGTGAAATTGTGGTGGGGATTTAAGCTTTAAAATAAATTTCCAAGGGATAATTTAATTTCCATTTGACAGCTGTTTTCAGTGACAGTAGCCCTCGGGTTTGGATTTGGCTTGCCAAGTACTTAGTCACGCAGTGGGAAACCAGACAGAGGTTTCAGAAGGAGAATTTCACATTCCTCTGAAGCGTATCCCAGGGGTTCAGGGAGGTGTGTACAGGGTGAGCAGGAATTCAGTTGTCTTCCAATTCCCATGTTCGTGTGTGTGACGCTGAGACCTTCCCTGGCTTTACTCCACTGTTTTTCAAGGTGTAATTACAGTCACTCTTGAGTGAATACCAGAAGGGGGTTAGAAAACAGCATTTGCTCATTTCTTTTCCATGTGATTTAATCCATATGTCAAAAATAAATGCAAAAGAGCAGTACCATAACACGACCTTCCAGGAGATCTTTATGCATGAGTAAATGAAGGTTGCTCGTTGGTTGTTTGGGAGGGTGTGTTTGGATCCAAGTTCTGTTGTGAACCAGAGAGGTCAGGAAAAGCATTGACAATAGGAGAGCTGACACAGCTCTATCCTGGTGTTGGGTCTGCTGCTACTGCATCAGCACTGCTGCTGTGTCTGCAGGATGTGCACAGGTCGGGAGGGCAGGAGCATGGGCTCGTGTCCCTGCTAGTGTCTCCATAAAAAAAAAAAACCCTGATATGCAAAGGTAGGCATTTTGAAGAAGGAAAAAAAGAAGCTGTGGCGTTCTGCCAAAGGCATAACAAAAGGGGACAGTTTTTTCCTTAGAAATCAAGAAATGTAAAATCTATAGTGTAGTAAGTACCAAATCCAACAGCTTGTTGGAATAAAGATTTGAAGACTTCCATTTGCTGTCCTTCAGCTCTTGCTCCTTCTGGAGGTTTTTGTCCCTGGCCTCTCTTCACCCTGTGATCTGCTGTGCCCCCAGCCCTTGAGCAGCCATTCTGCCTTCAGAGCCAGTCACAGAAATTCCAGTCCTGCACAGAGCTGGAGCTTGAGAGCAGCTAAGCAAAACTTTCCTTCAAATTAAAAGGAAGCAGCAGGTACTGAGTTGCTTGCAACTGTGTATATTCCATACGAGGTGTAGCATGGCTGCTCAGTTTAACAATAAAAACAATTAATATGCTTTTTCCCTTGACTGAAATAATTCTGTGCGCACATGAAAGTAAGCAGATTCTGTTGTTTATTGTAAATCTGCTTGGATTAGAAAAAGAACTCTCTTTTTTTTTTTTTTAAACAGGCTGTTATTCTTAATAAGACTCTCAAAACCTTACTGTGCTCTGCAGGCCCCTCAAAATTAAATGTGACATTGGTGGTTGTTAACTTTGTTTGCTTTCAGTGTGTTTGATGGTCTTTGAGGCAACTTTAGCTATGGAGTCAAAAACCACCTGGAGTTTATTTCTGTTGGATGTCGAACAGAGTGTGTGTCTGGATGGCGTGGAGCCCTGATCTCCACTTTGGGCAGAAATTACACAGAATGGCTTTTGTTTAGGCCGTTTTACTGGATATTAAATTTCTGTTTTGAATAAGCATGAGGCGCTTCACAGTAGAGCTGTGAAAATTTTTGTCCTCATGGGGATGACCTTGTACAGGCATCCAGAAGGAATATATGTGCTAACTTGAGAGAACTTTCAAGAAGTACAGTATTCCTCTTTTTTATTAATCCTCTATTTGCACTAAGAGGAGCAATTGGAATTAGAATTTATAACGTGTGAAGATGAAATTATCTTTTCTATAGGGCAGAAGTTAAGGTCAGATTTTTTTCTTCTTTATTGACCACAAAGTTAGAAGTTTTAGTTTCTGACACGGGCTTGTGTAGAATGCTTGGACAAAGAGTTGTAGAGTTCTTCAGGAAAAGCAAATGTCTTCTTAAAATCTCCTTCCCATTAATCCATTGCACTGATTATTGAATCATCCATCAGATTTTACCTTTTCTCTCCATTTTCTATCCAAGTGTTTTTCCCATATTTCTTTGTGTACCTCAGAGGGGTTTAGGGAAGCAATGTAACCTTACTGGTTATGATTTTGTTTTGGAAACTGGCAACTGTGAACTTGGGTTTGGGGTTTCTCTAGTAGTGTGGAACAGGCACAGTGGAGTCATGGGAGAGGTGGAATTTTTCAGTGCTTTGGGCCTTTCCCCTTACAAAACAAATCTGAATTGTACTGAGAGTGGCAGGGACCTTTCAGATGTGGACAAAAACCTGCATGCGATGACTCTAGTTGGAAAAAGCTTCTTAAAACACATCTGGTCGTAGAAATCCCTAAATCGATGAGAGGTTTGAGGGAGCTGGAGACCAGATTTAATAGAAGAAATGTGCAGTCAGGAAATGCAAGCTAGATGAATTACAGCATGTTCATGATCATAAAACGTGGGAATAGCAGTTAGGTCGAGTAATCCAGACTTCAGTTCAGAAATTACTCTTAAGAGTTGTTTTCTTTGCTCTTTTAAGCTGTGTCAGTCTAAATGAAGTCAGAGCTGGGGAACTCGGGGCAGGTTTATATCCCTCAAAGGTGGTGAGTCAAAAGTGCTGCAGAGAAACCACTTGGGTGTCAACCGAACTGGGAAGTGAGAGACAGGGAAAACACCCCAAGGGTTTGGGTTTTTATTTTCTTGGTGAAATAGGACGAGACATTTCCCTCAGCAGTTAGTCATGTGTTTCCCTCTGAAAACGGGCTGGTTGTGCAGAAACATTCCGTATAGCTGCACACAGTTGCAACATGGAGAAACTGGGTAATTATTTGATGGAGGAGGGTAATTATTTGGTGGGAGTAAGACTTAGGGTGGGATTAAACTGTGACTTGGTGTGATGTACACTGTTTATTCATTCCGTAGGCTCAATGGATAGAGGGCTGGGAATTTCCAAGTTGTCTATACTTAATTTCTTTTTATTTCCTTACGGTTTGTTGCAGATCTTTGCTCTTTTCTTTTGTATGCAAGGCTCTCTGCATATGTGTATATTTACAGATGGAATTTTTATGCAGTGGGTTTTAAAATACATTTTTTAAGCTATTTTGTCCTGAGTAGATGGTTCCTGGCATTCCAGGCTGCAGACTGCCTGGTGGCTTCCTTGATTTTGATCTTGGAAGGTGTTTGAACATGATGCTGAAACCCTTTGCTGATCCCTTTTCTTTGTCAATAATTCATGATCCATCACTTTGGCAAACCGAACCTGATAGAATTGGTTATGTACCTCCCATAACATGAACAGCATCTACCTGATTTTCTTCCTTGACCTCTTTATTTGCTATGAAATCTATTCCTAAGGTAATGAGTATCAGAATGCAATTGTAGTTGTGAGACCAGAGGTTCCCCTTTCATAACAGAGGAATATTTGTGCAGATTTGGGCCAAGCCTTTCCCAGCAGCAAGGCTGACCTGGCACCATCACTCCGGACTTGCTGTATCAGGCTCAGTTTTCACTTCCCAAAATCAATGCCTTGGGGTTTTTTAGGTTATTCTACTGAGAAGCCTCTCCTTACGAGTTTGTTTAAAATTTCTGTACTTCAGAATAATTTAAAAGCTCGTGACCTTTTCCTCACGGTTGAACAGACTCTTCCCTGTGAGGGTGGTGAGGCCCTGGCACAGGGTGCCCAGAGAAGCTGTGGCTGCCCCTGGATCCCTGGAAGTGTCCAAGGGCAGGTTGGGGCTTGGAGCACCCTGGGACAGGGAAAGGTGTCCCTGCCCGTGGCAGGGGGTTGGATTTCGAAGTCCCTTGCAACCCAAGGCAGTCTGTGCTTCTGTGGTTCTATTTCATCTGTCTTTGGAGGAACTCGATTCTCCTATCTAGATGCTGTATGTAATGTGATACTCATTGGTTCAGAAAGGTTTTGACTCTCAATGCTATTTTGGCCTAATAACTTCAACCTTTAAAACCAAAGTAAATGCTGAGCAGCAGTGTGAAATAATTTTGAGGCTGTTCCATTCTCACAGGGTTTACTTGTAAAAGCTTTTTTTGGCTTGGGAAAGTATCCCCGCCCCGTCAGTGAGATGCTGCTGCTGTGTCAGCAAAGGGAGCGACTGCAAACCCCTCTGTTGTTCAAATAACAGATGGGATTTTCGTGGTTAGTAGATTAGAGACAAGTTCTCCAGTCCCTTCCTGAAGGACTGGCTTGAGTGTTCATTCCAGTGGGACATTCAGTTCCATAGTACTAATCTTCCTGGGAATCTGGTTGGAATGAGTTAATCGTGTTATGGAGACTTTAAAGCCTTGGTCATCCTGTTTTCTAAACTTAGTATATACCCAGTTAAGTAATTTCCATCATAATCAAAAGTATTGAGTTTTTCACACCCCGTAAGGACCATGGAAACGATAGAGTTTGAGGTCTTTGTGATTCTTCCATGGGAGAATGTCTTTCCCTCACTGTTGCTTGGTAGAATTTCCAGACAAGTGGGAAAATTTACAAGGTAGAAGAAATTAACTTTATGCAAAGTGCAGCTGGATGCATGGAGGATGAATGAAAATAGGAAAGAAAGTCCTAATTAAATGTATGCTTTTGCCTCTAAATCTATGCACATGCCATAGTTTAAATTCATGCAGTTCCTGCTGGTAGGAAGATGGGATTATGGCTTGTAGGGATAGAAGAGAAGAAAGTATTTGTGACTCCTCTGGATGTTTCTGTGGGAGCTTTACGTGGATTACTTCCTAAGGGTTAAAAATAAATGAGAAAGATGAAGTGAAGCCTGTCAGTTCTCTCTGTCCCTGTTACCCAGGTACTGGTAAATCTGGTTTTGGTTATACATTCTTTCCTGTTGATGCTTTGGATTAAGAGAAAAGCCCAACCCATCAGTATTCAATAAAAGACCTTGCAGTGGTGGTGTATGGCTTCTCTTACTGTGTGCAGGTAGAGATTCCAGGATGATCAGCACCTGGATCCGAGTCCCAGAGCCCTGTTTGTGCAGCAGGGTCCTGGGAAGCATCAGAGACAGCTCCATCCACCACAGTGGGATTCAGTCTCCTGACTAGCTGCACCGTCTGTCAGGAGAGCCCAAAAGCCATCAGCGTTGCACGTGGGGGAGAGCATCACCAGGGATCTGTTCTTGAAACAACAGGGATTTCCTCTAGGGAGAGGCCTTGTTGCTGCTGCACTAGTGCTCTGCCCCAGGGGACTGTTGAAGGTCTCTGTTTTGGAGGAAAGGGTTGGAAATGGGGGTGGGCACAGCCCGGTGTCAGGCGGGGGCCTGCGGGCCGCGCTCGGGCTCAGCTCCGTGCGAGCTGCGGTGGTGCCCGGGCTCCCCCTCGCTCTTGCCGCCGTGCAGGAGCAGCTCCGGGGCAGGAGCCCGGCCGTGTGTGGGAGGGAGGAGGGCCCTGCAGCCTCTGGACTTTGCTCGGGGCTCGGGCACGGTTGGCTCGGGAAGGGGCCCGGAGCCTGCGCCGTGCTTTGGAGGCTCTCAATGCGGGGGAGCGCGGCTGTGTAAGTAGGGAGTGAAAAATGCCCGGGTCTGGGCATTTGTCTGGCTAGGCTCGCTGGGTTTGGAACAGGGGCTTCGTGGGTGTGCTGAAACCAGTTCTCCTTGTCCTGCCTGCTCCTCTCCAGGACGCCTCCCTTGTCGCGCCACGGAGAGAGGTGCTGCCCTGGCTGAGTGCTTAGGGGATCGTCATCAGCCCGTGACCTGTGTAGGGCTCAGCTGGGACACCTCTACGGGTGACACCTGTCATTTGGGGTGAGGGTCATCACAGAGTTTAAGGTCTGCTGAGCCTTTAAAATGCTCTCAGTGTGTGTTTTCTCTGAACGTGCCTGCTTCCCACGTGTGGTTGTTTGCCTGCCAGCAGCTCTTCTTGGGGCTGGATAGGAGAAGATTGAAGCAAAAGCTGACGTTGCATAAATATGACAAGTTTAGTGCTTTTATCTTACAAATAAAGTAATGCTTTTGTTGCTTTTCTTTTTAGGATGTACTTTACAAAAATGTTGCTTATGTTAATGCTGAAACAAAGCTTCTGCAGCTTTACTGAAGCCTGCCCTGGTCTGACTCTGGGACAAAAATGCTTTGCTCTATTGCTTTGTGCAGACTAATGAACCTTTTTGACTTGCAGATCTCTTGCCACTATGAACTAAGTCTTGTATGATGCAAATCTCCCTTTCAGTTATGCTTTTCTTACACCTTGATTTTGAATCTTTCCTTTAGATCACGGCTTGCATGACGTTTTTCTTTCTTTTCCTTTCCTTTTGCTGTTTGCAAAGACTCTTGGGAGGATTTGACAGATGTGGTGGAGCAATTGCGCGATGATTCCGAAGGTGCGTTCCACACCCACATCTCACAGCTCTTGTTTGTGCTAATCGTTGGCTTCTGCACTATTATTTTGAGCCTGAGTGCAAAATGCAGTTAGTTTTCCTTTCCAGTGCCAGTAGCTGTGGCTTTCTTGCATTTCCTTGGTGTTGCTTAAATAAATGTTTGCTGGGTTTTTCTACTATTTTGACTTGGAGGTAGAAGAAGTGAATCAACAAGGGTTATTTGCCTTCTCCTAAATGCTTCCAGAGGCAGTAGTTTCCTAAGCCTGGCAGAAGCACAGCTTAAAAGGTTGCAGCAACATATGGAAGCTGAATTAAAAAAAATATTTCAGAAATCACTGTGACGCTTCAGATTTTCTGCGGTATTTCTGTCTAGATTCTTCAGATGTTCTGGCAGTATTTGCCAAGGCTTGGCAAAAATGTTTTAGTCTAAAACTTGCATTGCGAATTTTTTTTTACAACTCATGAACTACTAAACGAGGAAGTTATTTATAGTGCTCCTTTCTTGATTTTTAAGAAACTGTGCAAATGTGAATTAGTTGAATCCCCAATGTAGCAGGTGGTCAAGCAAATTGGTACTTGATGATTAAATACAGCTGCTCCTGCTAGGGATTCAGGTGTTTGCAGCACAAAAGGCTGATGTTCTCATGCACTGAGCACGCTGATCCTTGCTGCTCCTCTTCCACCGTGGTGCCTTCAACTGCTGTGCTGCTTCTGTGCCTGGGTGCAGCCTCCTCTCCTGGCACAACAGCCTGTGCTGCTTCCCAGAGAAGGGCATTTTCCAAAGCAGGCTTGAAGGAAAAAGAAGGGCTTGGGATTTGTTCTTTTCATGAAATATTGTATAAGTTGTTTTGCATTTATTTTGTCAGGTGGGAGGTGTTTCTCTGCCACACAGAAGCAGCTGTGCTAAATTTCAGGTTATTTGAAGTTGGTGTTCTTGATATAAGATAGAGAAGCTTGATGAAATGGTAATGGATTGGCATTGCTTTCAGTGGGTTTGTTCACTTCTCCAGTGTCATCATTCCCTGCCTTTGATCCAAGTTTTAGCTTTGTTTTAGTTGCTTCTTCCTTGTTTTAGAGTAAGTATGAGGAGTGGTAAAATTTATTGTCACCAAATGAGAATTACCGAGACCAGTCACAGCTTAACCCTTTAAGATCCTGTATGCATTGACTCTTTCTTGACTTCCAGCTTCCTGGGTACAGACTGTACCTTTTTAACAAATTTCAGGATTCTCATGCTTTTGGAAACATCCTTGTGGAAGCAGCTGGTTAGAAAACACGTCTGCTCTGTAGAAGCTGCAATATTTAAATAACAAAATGTCCTGAGAGTTTGATTCCTTCGTTTGAAACCCAAACCCTGTGGAAAGGCCAAGTTCCAGGGCTGATGATTTAATTTTTAAGGTTTATGGCATGGGCTGTGTAGGAAAGCCCAGGCAGAGGTTTTGTGGTTAGAGGTAGAAGGAAGTTGGAGAAGGTACCGGCTCAGATGGAGACTGCCAGGTCCACACCAGGATCAGACTTGTCCCAGCTTGCAGTCAGCCTGACAGTTTTGCTGTGTGAAAGTCAGCCTGGCCTGCCTACCCTGCCTTCTTTAGAGGTGTGTGTGGTGCAGTACATGGAGCAAGAGTATCAGTTACTTAGCATTTAATTTTTGGAACAAACCTTAGGGATTTTATCCAGTTCCATACTATATAAGCAAACTGGTTTTGAAGATGAGGGAATCTTGGATAGACTGTATGTGCAGAGTTGCTCACAGCAGACTATGGAAGTGGAAACCTTGGATTAGTGTGATATGGTGAAAATATTTTTCTATTGAAATTAGCCAATAACCAGGCCAAAGGAGCACTTTCCTTGGTGCTCTCTCGATCAGTTCCTTTATTGTGCATTAGGGATTGGTTTGCCACCCAAGCAGAGTCACTGTGGATGCCTTGCTACCCATCAGATGAGTGGCCTTGGCCAGTGAGGATGAGGAGGAGATCTCTGTTGGCAGTGCTGTGCCTGACTGATTCCTGAGTCTATGTTCCTGCTGATGGTGAGTGTTAGCTACACCTCAGGTCATAAAATGGATTGGAAATCCAGAGCAGGACTTGTGCTCAGGGTATCTCCAGATCAGGCAGCAGCAGCCCTGAAAGGCAATAAAAACACCTCATGAGGTTGAGTCTTTCTGGAGCCCAGTGCTGCTCTGAGCACTGCACTCCTAAATGAGTACTTGGAAGTTCTCTAAACTGTGGAAATAAGTTTAGAGGAGGAGACTTCTGGTGCTGCTTTGTTCTGAAGAAGGGGAATGAGAGAAGCTCTGTCCTGGGCTGCTTTTGGAGGGACTGAACGAATGAGCTGTGGTATCAGGTTTGGGTGCTGGTGCTGCCCTGGCTCTTCCCTCTCCCTGTACTGGGTTTTTCCCAGCCCACAGTGTCATGCACTCGGGTGTGGGTGTGTTAGCCGTGCTCTTGGTTCTCTTCCTGGCTGGTGGGTGCTGACAGGGTGCCTCTTGCTTAGATCTGTGGTCTGAGGTGTCCTCTGGTCATGTCTGTGCTGCCAGAAGTAGTTAATTAACTCGTGGAGGTGGCAGCTTGGTTCAAGGGTCCCTGGCTGTTGGCAGCTGCCCTGGATAAATGGTCTTTACAGGGATGAAACTGCCTGCACCCAAGAACTGGAGCTCAAAACTTGGGTGTGAGTAGCAGGTCTGAAGATCTGGATGTTTATAATAAGGTAGTGGAAGAATATAATCCTGGGAGATTTGTGAGTTTGGGGATTTAGTATGATCTGTCAGGAGCCATGAAGATAGCTCTTCACTGGTGAAAACCAGTGGCAATGTTAAAACCAAGAGAGGAAAGTGGGAGTCTGCTCTGTGTTACATCTAAGCTTAAAGAAGTATCTTGAGGAAGAAAGATGCAAGTTGGGAGAGACACATGTTGCTGGATTAAGTGTGAGGGGGTCCAGGGGGATCATGAGATGGAAAAATAAACCACAAGTGCAGGATTCCTATGGGTTTGTAGCTGGGGATGTGAGTTGGAACAAGTGATGGTCAGAGACACCTTGTCAAGGTGCAAAGCACTGAGCACTAGGCTCCAAATGCCTTCCTTGAAAATAGGGAGCTCCTGTCGTTCTTTGAAGGATTAAGGCACCCTCAGTATGGTACGTTGTCTATTCCCATGCCATTGTGGCTTTGGCCCTAAACTGCTAGTTGCTGTTGATTTTTCTCCACAAAAGGCCTGCAGAGTGCCTCCTGTGCAACTCGCTGCCCCAAAAATGCCTTCTTCGAAGCTGAGAAAAAAGAGAGCAAGGTGTGGGGTGTTAACGTTACTAAAACCAGCTTTTGTCGCTCAGCAGCGTTTCCCTTCCTCTGTTGCAGACCCGAATTACCTCATGGCTAACGAGCGCATGAACCTGATGAACATGGCCAAGCTGAGCATCAAGGGGCTGATCGAGTCGGCGCTGAACCTGGGCCGCACGCTGGACTCGGACTACGCCCCCCTGCAGCAGTTCTTTGTGGTGATGGAGCACTGCCTCAAGCACGGCCTCAAAGGTAGCACGGGCAGGGCGCAGCCCGAAGGGGGAACCGCAGCGTGGGCTGAACGCAGAGCTCTGCAGGAGCCGGGAGGGGCTGCGCACGGTCACTGCGGCCGGGCAGGACAGAGGAGGGCACAAACCCTGCTGCACGGGGAAGCTGAGGCGTTGAAGGTGCTTGCCGTGTTTAAAACAGCAGTTGGGTTGTGCCGGGTGTAACTCGGTGGGCAGGGGTTAAACTGGCTTTCGGCGAGCTCGTGACTCCTTTTGCCGCGCTTCCTTGTGATTAGGAACACATCCTTTTGCTGGAAGAGGAACTGCGACCCNCTGAGGCACAAGATGGAGAATTTTTACATGTGGCATGTTATCTTTTGTTCTTCTTCATAACCTCCATCTTCTTGGTGCTGCTGGCACTTTTGGGTTGGTTTGATACAGATCTGGACAGTGTGGTGTGAGGGGCACGGGTTGGTAATTAATGATAAACATTCAATAGGTAGTTATTAGTATCAAAGATCAGAGCTGACCCGGGGCGGGCACAGTGTGTCTCTGGACGCGTTCTGTGCCAACCCTGGCAGGGCAGAGAAATCTACTTTTGATAAGGAACTGATAAACTGCCTTGAGAACACCAACAAACCACTGCAGACTCCTTCAGCAGCACGGGCTGCAAACCTGGACTGTTCTGGGCATTGTGGGCTCTCCTGGGGCCAAGGAGATCCCCACACTGAAGCTCCTTTCTCAATAGCTCTAAATGGAGGGTTTGGGCTGTGCGTAGCTCATGGCTGGAAGCTGCTTTTAAAGCAGAGCATGTGTTTGTGCAGTCCTGAGTCACAGCTCAAATGGCCAAGTAGAGACTGTCCTTTAGGTGCTGCCCGTGCGTGGTAAGGAGATGGAGATGGGAAGCAGAGGGGTGTGGGAATGGATGGTCTTTAGGGCCCTTCCCACCCAAACCATCCTGGAGTCCACGAGACCAGGTGCTGCCCAGCAGCACCCCAGATGAACCATTCTGGCAGGATTTGGGTAATTTGTTCACTTGTTTGAGAATGTTGTATCAGCACAGGTTTAATGGGCTCGTTTTTTTTCTTTTTGTTTTTTAGCAAAAAAGACTTTTCTTGGGCAAAATAAGTCATTTTGGGGACCTCTAGAATTAGTAGAAAAACTTGTTCCTGAGGCTGCAGAGATTACAGCAAGTGTTAAGGATCTCCCAGGGCTGAAGTAAGTATACTTCTTTATTGTATGTGTACATAATACGGGTTTTATTGTGAGATGGATCCTGAAGAAGAGAAGCAAGGCTGAACAGAACCTTCAGGAATACATCTCTCACCTTCTGCAGATAAAAATGGATCCTTGCTCTCTTACCCTTCTTCAAGGATCTGCAGCAGGAGAGCACAGGATGTTTTCTTGCTCTGTTAAGAGCGTGGCAACTTACAGGCANAGTCCACGAGACCAGGTGCTGCCCAGCAGCACCCCAGATGAACCATTCTGGCAGGATTTGGGTAATTTGTTCACTTGTTTGAGAATGTTGTATCAGCACAGGTTTAACGGGCTCGTTTTCTTTCTTTTTGTTTTTTTAGCAAAAAAGACTTTTCTTGGGCAAAATAAGTCATTTTGGGGACCTCTAGAATTAGTAGAAAAACTTGTTCCTGAGGCTGCAGAGATTACAGCAAGTGTTAAGGATCTCCCAGGGCTGAAGTAAGTATACTTCTTTATTGTATGTGTACATAATACGGGTTTTATTGTGAGATGGATCCTGAAGAAGAGAAGCAAGGCTGAACAGAACCTTCAGGAATACATCTGTCACCTTCTGCAGATAAAAATGGATCCTTGCTCTCTTACCCTTCTTCAAGGATCTGCAGCAGGAGAGCACAGGATGTTTTCTTGCTCTGTTAAGAGCGTGGCAACTTACGGGCAGCAGGGCATTTACTGCTTGTGTCTCAGACATGGCAACAGCCTTTATTGAGTGTTTATGAAGTCAGACTCAAGAGGAACGAAATTAACAGGAGGGTTAAAACAGTTTAAGTAGTCTTTTAAATAACTTCAGGTAAGGTGTATGTGAGAGGAAAGTTTAGGCACCAAACTGGAGAAGATAGTAATTTGTGTTAAGAGAGGGGAGGCAAAAAGCCACATGAAGTATGTATTACTTGTGAAAGTTTTGTAGGAATTTCATACATCACATTCAGGCTTGCCTATTTCATGGTGAAAGAAACTATAAGAAGCTTTTAGCTTGGAATAGAAAAAACAGGTAAGGAAGCTTTTGTATGAGCATCAGGACTAGGATGGAGTCACCTTTGGTGAAAGACTAGATGGATAAATGCAATAAATTGCTTTTGGGTCAAGTATTTAGTCATGTACCTACAGACAAGGGCTTTTCCTGGAGATCTGTGCAGGACTCCTGCAGCAGCTGGCAGGACCAGTGCTGTGCCAGGGCTCCTGGTAGCTGTTGCTGTTGTAGAGCACTGTAGCAGGAAATGAACAGGAGTAAAGAACAGCTTTGGAGTGTGTTTCTAAGCCTTGTGACCCTTTGGGAGTGCTGGTCAGTCAGGAGTGGGCAGTCCTGGCCATGGCTCCCTTGGGCTGCTCCTGCTCGTGCCAGGTGAGCTCAGGCACGCAGGGCAGCGTGTTGGAGTGATGTGCTCTGATGGCTGGGAGAAAAGGGCAAGGACTGGCACTAGGGCCTGTGCCATCCTGTCAGGGCATTCAGGAGCAAAGCAGAGGAGAACAGAATTGAGCTGGTGTTTGTGAGCTGTCTGGCCAGATCCACACCAAGGAGTGCTGTTGGGCAGCTGTGCTGGTCTGTGCATGTTCCTGTGACTTAGGCAGAACTGCTTGTGACTCAGAAGGTGATGAGCTAAAACAGCCGATCTGTCTGGCAACGTCCAGCAGGAATAAAGCCAGGGAAATACTTTTAGTATGGCAACAAAAAGATCATGAGTTAAGAGAGAAACAGTGGTGGCTTTATTGGTCTGGACCTGTTTGTACTTATATCCCTTGTGTTTCTCTGCACCAGTGCCAGCTCTGTCTTGGAAGCGCAGAAACTTGAGGTAGGGTGGGGTTATTAGAGCTGTTGGTGACTGCGCCTTGCAAGGTGTCTGGAAATGTTTGTTTCTGGCCTTTGCAGGACACCTGTGGGGAGAGGAAGAGCTTGGCTTCGTCTGGCTCTGATGCAGAAGAAACTTTCAGAGTACATGAAAGCCTTGATTAACAGAAAGGATCTTCTCAGGTGAGTGCTGGACTCATTCTCAGTTAGGCTTGCTTGTGCTCGTCTGTAAGATCTTGATCATCTTTGCCATCTTACTCTTCTGTACCTCTTGTCGTGCATCCCACAGTGAATTTTATGAGCCCAATGCGCTGATGATGGAAGAGGAAGGTGCCATCATTGCTGGCCTCCTCGTAGGTCTGAATGTCATCGATGCCAACTTCTGCATGAAGGGAGAGGACCTGGACTCCCAGGTACTGGGTATTCAGTTAATGGGTTTGTTCTGCTCATTTGAATTGGAAAATTCACTGATGTGTAGTGAACCTTACTGAAGTACAGCAGGTGCTGATGTTCTAACTCTAAACGTCCACATCTGGCAACAGTGAGTTAGTGTTAGAAACCAAGTGCTTAATGCAAAATGCAATTTTTTCTTCTCCAGGTTGGAGTTATCGATTTCTCCATGTATTTGAAAGATGGGAACAGCACAAAAGGCAGCGAAGGGTAGGTGCACACACAGTTGCCTTGCTGCTCCCCTCTTGGGAATGTGCATTCAGGTGTTGCAGGCTGCCCTGTTTGTTTTTCCAGAGATGGTCAGATAACTGCTATTTTGGACCAGAAGAACTATGTAGAAGAACTCAATAGACATCTAAGGTAAAACATTTTCTTTTGGCTCTTCATTATCTTGTAGAGCAAAAGACAAAACAGGATTGTAAAAAGTGGCAGAATTACTGCAGAGTTTTTTTTCTCTTCAACAGTGCTACAGTAAACAACCTGCAGGCCAAGGTGGATGCCTTGGAGAAATCCAACACAAAGCTGACCGAGGAGGTGAGTGTCATGGAAAACCACTGGAGGATTTGGCTTTTGGGAGTTAGGGATTAACCAGGGAGGGAGAGGGTCCTTTCAGATGTCTGGTGTACAGAACAGGGGGTGTTTAATAGTGGAACTGGAATAGCTGATCTGCCAAGGAATTTCACTGGCTGTCACTACTGAGCAAAAGCTGGAAAATCAATTATATGTTTATGTAAATTTGCAAAAAGTAAAGGAAAAAATGTCGTCATAAGTGGGATGTCCAGCCTGAGCACAAGAAACAGGGGGTGCATGAGGCATGGGTGCAGTCTGTGTTTTAACGTGGGTCTGCAGCTCATTACTGATGGCATAAATGCCATAAAATGTTTTGGGGTCAGATCCCTGGCAAATGGGTTGCAGGAGGTCTTACCAGACTGGATGAGTGGCTTTGGTGTGTTACCTGCACAGTGGTGTGGTACCAGGAGATGAATTGCAATGGTGGCTGCAGTATTTTTGGGGTTTGGTAATGAAGTTGCCACGGGGAGGCTGCAGGGTGTGCAGTGAGGCTGCGGTGGCTCTGTGATGAGCTGTGTCACACCTCACAGCCGTGTGTTTGCTGGGCCTGAGCTCTGCCAAGGACTCACACTTGCATCTGGGAGCTCTGCTAGGGTTTGTCACAGGACAGCATGGCCGATCCCTTGGAATGTTTCTGAGCTGCTCCTGTGAGCCTTATGTGAGTGGTGAGGTACAGAGCCAGAAGGAGTTTCTGAAGTTCCCTTTGCCTTTGACCACGCACTTAGATTAATCTGTTGGTCAGCACTGTTGTCATCCCTGGGAATTCCTCTGAGTCAGGTGTCCCGTTCTTAAGGGTGCTGCTTATCCTCTATTTTCAGCCAAATCTTCCTCATCTGGTTGGGGTCGAGAGAAAAATAAACAGTGAAGTATGTTTTTGGTGCATTACTGTTGTGGTTTATTCCTAGCTTGCAGTCGCCAACAACAGGATCATTACACTGCAGGAAGAGATGGAGCGGGTTAAGGAAGAAAGCTCCTACATCCTGGAGTCCAGTCGTAAGGTTGGTGTTTGTGTGTGTGTGGGGATGATGGCCGAGCCCTGGGGCAGGCCCAGCCCGAATGCCTTGTTTGGAACAGGGGTTATTTCCTTGTGTGTCGCACTCAAACCCCACAGTGGATTAGAGGGATTGGGTGGGCCCTGTGGAGAGGGGACAGATGGGCCCTGGACACAGGGAAGGAGCAGGGAGCGTGCACAGAGCTGGGAGCTCCCACGGCTTACGGCTGGGCAGGGTGTCAGGGGACAGGGAAATCAGGAAATAGGAGTTGTGCTGCTTTGTCCTGAATTTTTGCAGAATTGCAAGTGTTGGGGAAAAGCCAATGATGAGGCCAAGTGAGGGCTGGCAGTACACATTACCAAGTGAGGTGTGTGTGTTCCTCAGGCCACCAAGGACAGAACTGCTGACGGGCAGGCGCTGACTGAGGCACGGAAGCAGCTGAAGGAGGAGACTCAGCTGCGCCTGGTGAGAACTGGGGGGGCTCGGGGCTCACCCCACAGGGCTGCCAAGGGTCACTGCCATGCTGAGCTCCCGTTCCATACATGCGCGGGGAGAACCAATGCCTGACCTGGAGGTGTTAAGGGAATAAAATCTGCTTTAGGAAATAAAATCTTTCGTTAGACCCCTCCATCCCAAAGACAGGCCCATGTAGAAGTCCCTGACTCTCTGCTAGCCGTGCTGCACACCTGGCTCTGATGCTGCACTGGAAACTGGGGAGTGGTTCTCTTTAAGGCACGTGTCAGATGCGTGACTGTGAAATTGTGGCAGTGCAGCACACTCGTGGGTGGGACACACGGGCAGAAGGGAAGGGTGGTTACCCCTGGGTCATGAGGGGAGCTCCTGGGAATGCTGAGGGCTCCTTGCGTTCCAGGATGTGGAGAAGGAGCTGGAGGCGCAGATCGGGATGCGGCAGGAGATGGAGCTGGCCATGAAGATGCTGGAGAAGGATGTCTGTGAGAAGCAGGATGCGCTGGTGGCGCTCAGACAGCAGCTGGACGATCTCAGGGCTCTAAAGCATGAACTGTCTTTCAAGCTGCAGGTAGGGAGCTAAGGACATGCAGGGGATTCCAGATGGAAGTGAGAGCTGCTGTGCATTTATTCCTCCTGCCTGTTGGAAAGGTGCTTCGTGTGGAAGGGTCACAGGCTGTGCAGCACGCTCCTGTCCTGCTGTGAGAATGCTGGAACGTGGTGGAGGATAAAGGGAAATGCAATTTCTTCTGAACAAAAATCCAACATGTTCCAGAAATTTGTGTGTCAGACAGGGGAAACACCTGCTGTGGTTTTGTGGTGTGACAAGAGCTGTGGGAGCTTGTGTTCCAGCACAGTCTGGTGTGGAGGGCCCCTGGTGTAACTCCTGTGTGGTGGCACAAGCAGACTCTCCAAACAGCAACACAATGCTCAGAATAGATCCTAAAATCAACTTAAGAGCAGGAGAGGGTTGCTTTTGCTCTCCGTGAGCCAATGGCTTGGTTCAAAGCAGCTGAATTACATTAAGATATTGAATATTAGCAGGCATCATGCATTTTCCATATCCAGGAAGCTTTATGGATGGTGGCATTGCTCTGTTGCAGGGTGCAGATGGATCCTGCACCTCTATGGCGAGACATTTGTCCTCGCAATACTGACCTGGCATTTGCATTTCCAGCACTTTTTCCTGCCTCTTTGCCTTCTGCCTTGTTGTTTCATGTGCCAAATGATTTATGGGGGTTTATTTGGGATTTACTGCTCCTTACACAAACCACTGCTGCTCCTTTTCCCAGAGTTCAGACATGGGAGTGAAACAGAAGAGCGAGTTAAACAGCCGCTTGGAAGAAAAAACAAATCAGATGGCTGCCACCATCAAACAGCTGGAACAAAGGTAAGACAGGAAACCTGGACTGTGATCCACTGGTGTGTCCTTCAGTGTAGGGGCCCATGGATCCAGAAGGGGCCAGGGGAGAGTCCCAGACAGAGCTGCCTGAGGGCAGCAGTGGGAGCAGCACCTCTGACTTGGTTAACAAGTAGCGCATTGCACTGCATCGGGTGCTCTCATTTTAGGCTTTCTGTTGGAAAGGGTTCTTGGCAAACAGGGTGGTTTACTTTGTAACAAGTTTGTGTTTGAAAATGTTTCATGATACCTACTCGGCTAATTCACATGTTCTTTTTCTCTTGCTGTTGTTATTTTTTCCGTTTTCTCATCATCCTCATTCTGACTTATTTATACAGTGAAAAGGATTTGGTGAAACAGGCAAAAACCTTAAATAGTGCAGCAAACAAACTGATCCAGAAGCATCATTAGACATTTTTATGTCTGGCCACCTCACAGCCCTGACATCGAACTCATTTATGAGGGGAGAACTTGAGAATTGCTAAAAGCAACTGTTAAAATACTAATTGTCACCTAAAGTTGATTTGGAATTTGCCGGGTTTTTAAAATCAGTGAGTTTTTCTGCCGCGATTTAGTCGGGTATAAAAATCCCCAGCCCTGCCATTTAAGCCGTGTCCAGTACCAGCGAGCTGGCCGCCGAGCACCCCGGGAAAGCATCGGGAGCGGGCGAGGTGCCCGTGCCCACACAGCCCTCGGTGTGCGCGCGGCGCGGCTCGGCCGGGTCCAG
Organism: Bombycilla garrulus; assembly: GCA_013400315.1. NCBI lineage: Eukaryota > Metazoa > Chordata > Aves > Passeriformes > Bombycillidae > Bombycilla > Bombycilla garrulus. Next base: position 41,403 of record VXBU01004796.1, read on the forward strand.
CTCGGGACGGTCAACTCCGACTCCTTTTCTGTGTTGCCCCTTTGTGAAGTAGATGAGAAATGCATCCCTGGAAGTTGTTGACAGTAGTTGTGTGCGTACCCCAAGCCGTTCCCCGTTCTCTTCTGTTGTGTGGGTTCAGCCCCGGGTGCGAGCCGAGCGGGCGCGACGCTGGCCCGTCACCGGGAAGAACGGCCCTCCCGTGACCAGCCTGCCTGGATTCTGCCTTAGGGACTTGGGGGAGGGTGGGGACTTATCCTTATTCCTTTAAACTTCATGTGTCCAGAATTAGTAGCTGTAGGTGTCTTAGAGTAACACGATAGAGTGGTAAGTTCAGTGGAAACCTCCTTCTCTTTGCATCGCTTCTACCTCTGCCATCAGTCCCTCCAGATATGCCCTGTGGTCCTTCCTGACCCAAGGAAGTGGAGGAGAGGTGTTTTGGGTCTCTCCCCTTCCCTGAAAGGGAAGTTACTGGTTTTATAAAAAATGATCTGATCTTTGTTTAAAGGAAACAAAAACACATTAAAAAAAGGAGAAGGAACCCAGTGTGCAGCAGTGGGGAGCGGAGATGGAAATTTGGTCCTTGCCCTTTTCTTGTCCGAGTAGTTGGTGGCTGAAGAGAGTTGCCTTTTACACTTCTTGCATTTTCTTCTGAGTTTGCCTTGCTCAAAACAAATGAAATTTGCTAATGGAACAAGAGCTAAAACTGGGAAATGCCTGTCAATAGGCATAATTAAAAAATAATTGCCAGTTTAACACTCTGTTGCAAAATCTGAAGTAACTGTAGCTTGAACTATTATGAACTAACCTTCTCTGATCACTGAAGTCCCTGTGCTGGCCTCTCCCTGGCTTTAGGTTTGTAAGTGCTCCTCGAGATATTTTTTCCTTTTGTAAGGTCAGATTTGGGGAGTTTCTGTGTCAAATAAGGGTTTTTTGCTCTGCTGAGATATCTGTAGTAATTTTTTGGTGCCAGTTCTCCCTTTGACCTATGGGATGGTGTTCCCTGGGGCAGTGGGTGGCAAATGTGACCAGTACAGGAGGGAACACCTCTGTGTGTTTAAAAATCCACAGGGCTCTGCTTGGTCCCTGTGGATGTGAGCGTGGGCCACTGGGGGCTTGTTCCCTGGGCTCCCAGCACAGCCCTGCTGGGAACTCCCTGCTGTGCCTGAGCCACATGCTTGAACCTTTGAACTCCCCCCTCAGTAACCTGCTAGAAACTCATCCGAACTCCCTGGAGAGAAAAATCATCATAAGGGAAAGGTGGAAGCTGTGATCAAGGTGTGTGAACAGCTGGTTAGGGTGGGAACCCCCTGCCCCTTGGCACAGTTCTGCTGTAGGAACAGGGGCTTGGATGGTGAGGTTTGTGCTGAAATCTGACACATTTAAGGATCTGGCTGCTTCTGATGTCAGGCCCCCAGTGGAAATGTGGTGGTGTACTGATGCCTGGGGCTTGAGCCGAAGTGTCCATCCATGGGAGAGACCAGGAATATGCACTAATTCTCAATAGAGTAGCTACAACCTATGTTGCAAGTTCCAGTTACCTGTGCAAAGCTGAAATGTAACGTACATTAAACTCCAATTGGACTTTAAAATTCTGTGTACTTGAGGTTTGCTTCGAATCTGGATAAAAGTGATGTTTTCTGTTTCTCATCTAATGGCTGTAAACTGTAGTGCTAGAATAAAAACTACTGAAAATGAGAGTTTCTGCCTGGTTCACCTACATTTTGCTTTGCTTTGAACTATTTTTCTCCTTTCCATTGTTTTTATCATTCTCTTTTTTTGGCTTTACCTTTTCACTGGGCTTTTTATTTGTTGGTTAAACTCGGTCTTCCTCCCCACCATGGCTTTTGTTTTTTATCACAAGTTCATGTGGCTCAAATCCAGATTGCGACAGGCAGAGAAGGAGCGGCAGCTGGCCCAGCAGGACAACCGGCTCTTCAAGCAGGAGTTTGGGGACAAAATCAACAGCCTCCAGCTGGAAGTGGAAGAGCTCTCCAGGCAGCGGTGAAGAGACCCTTTTCCAACCTCTTTTCTGGGCTGGTGTTGCTGTGTCCAGGGGAGAGCAGGCAGGGTGATGGCAGAGAGGGAAGCAGGGGATGGAGAAGGGAGTGAGGCAAGCCGTGTGTAACTCCAGGGAGGGAAATCCTTGGGAGCAGCATCACTTGGACACCGGCACAGGCTGCCCAGAAGGAAGAGCTGCGGATGCCCTGTCCTTGGAACTGTTCAAGGCCAGGTCAGACAGGGCTTGGAGCAGTCTGATCCAGTGAAAGGTGTCCCTGCACATGGCACTGGGTGGAACAACAGTCTGCAAGTTCCTTTCCAATTCAAACCTTGTGTGATTCTGTGATAGTTGGGAATCCAAAGCTGACATTAACAGTTTGCTGCTCCTGGGCAGGGAGTGAGCAGCCAAGTCTCTGTGTGGAGCAAACACTGAGGGGGCTGGAGCAATGGCAGTGATTTTGGCTGTCATACCTGACACATGGTACTGTGATGTGGATTTTTTTTCCCCATTTGAAAAATGCTCTTAGTTTTGCTGGAAGCCAAACAGAGACCTTGTCAAAAGCCATCACGTCTTCCCCTGCAGCCTCATTGCTTGAGCAGTGTCAGGGACACAGACACATCTTTCCTTAAAATAGAAAAGCATCTCCTGCAGCCTTGACGCGTCTGCGGCTTGTTGCAAGGTCAGTTAATTCTGTAGGAGCATTGCTGGATACACGGAGGTTTTTGTCCCTTCTTCCCCTCCTGGCCCAGCTTTTTTTTTCCCTTTTTCAAAAAGCTGCTCTGACAACCAGCAAATAGCAATTGGTGCAAGCTTCTGGGTGGTATGGGTGAGCTGAGGAGGACACGGACAAATGGGTCTGGTTTTGTGCCAGAATTAGATAAAGGACTTGCAGATTTTTATCCTGACACATTATGGTTAAACACACTGTGAGACAACTTTGGGTTCCAAGAGGCAGTTTTAGCTCTTGAGTTAGGGGTGTGAAGAATGGGTCAAACAGTTCATCAGTTGTCAGTGCCAAGTGTCCCCAAACCATCCTTTATTCACAATTCCACCTGGCATTCCAGGAGCCACCTAGAACTGGAGCTAAGGCGGGAAAGAGACAGATGGTCTCACAGTCACCAGCGCAGCCAAGAAAGCAAAAAAGGCCCAAAGAATTGGCTCAGACAGGTAACGTGACTTGGGTTTTGGCTCGGGTTTGAGGTACAGTTTCCCTCGGGTTGTTTGCTTTTACTGAGCTTTCTTGGGCAGTAAATGGTTGTTGTTCTGTGCCACAACCAGAGGAGCCTTGGGGAGGATTTTTATATGCTCTGAACAGGCAGTTTGAGTTGTAATCTGAACTGTGCAGTAACAGAGATGGCTTCTGCAGTTCTTTGTTTCTCCCTGGTCTGCTTGGATGGTGCAGTTTTGTCTTTTTTGACCAGTACTACACAATTTCAGTGAAGTGCTTTAGGCCTCATGGCTCAGCTGGGGAGAAGGGGAGGATTCTTTTCTTTGCTGGCTGGGAAAGTTTGTCTCTAGTCAGCTTTTACAAAACCTCTTCAGCCTGTCCTCGTTCTCAGCCTCTGCTCTGCAAATAAGAACTGTTGGCTGTGGTGTTGGTGGTACCAGGGACCCCTGCCCACCTCCAGGAGGCACAGTCCCCTCTGCTCACAGCAGAGGGAAAGCACGGAGAGCTGCTCCCAGGGGAGACTGGGCCCCAGATATCCCTCTGTGCCAAGCAGGGGCAGAGCAGTATCACAGAATAGCAGTGCCAGTTCTCCCCTTGCAGTGGGGCAGGAATGAACCCAGGCTTTTCCTCTAGTGCAGCTGATGGGTGAGTGTTTGCTTTTGCAGGATGGGAAGCTCAGAATCCAGGAAGAAAATGCTAAACTGAAGGAGCCACTGAGAGAGAACAGTGTCCTGCCACACAGGTAAGGAAGGACACAAATCTAATTTCTGCCTCTCCTTTTTCAAGTCCTGCTTTCCCTTCTCCAATTTCTGTGCCAACAGGGGGTTTGGAATAATCCGACTTCTCTTTTTAAGAAAGATTTCCAACCTGAAAATTGCATTCTGCAATTTTTTCTTCTGCTCTTCCCATTGAACCAGGAGTGCTACTCAAAAATCTGAGAAGGCTTTTAAAAACAGGATGATGGAATTCCCTGACAGCACAGACGTTTTATTTAAAGGCTCTGGTGCTGGAAGGGCTGCTCCAAGTGACACTGTTGTTCCCTTGTAGGTCACCCAGCGGCACGCAGGAAGAGCAGGTGGGTGATTCTCCTTCTTGGTTGTTTTGCTCTTTTCCTGTGAATCAGCTGCACCAACATCCGCTCCTTCTCCTCTGTGCACCTGGCAAAGCACAGCCAGACCCCCAGAGTGCCACTGGGATGCCTTGTGCTATCTTGTGCGCTGGGAATTTCTGCTGCTGCCAGTGAAAACAGTGTTTATTTCCCCCCTTGTTGCTGCTGAGCTCTGCCACAGGAGCCACGTAAAGCAGGATGTTTTGGTTTTGGCTTGGGCTTTAGGAGCAGCTGTCGGGGCCTGGACACACCGAGATCTGCCAGCTCTGCCGGGAGGAGGACAGCCGGCGCCAAAGAAAGGTGAGTCCTGGACTGTGACTCTGCTTTTTGTTGGGGGAAAACAGCACCACAGGTTCCTGCTGGTGACTTGTACCAGGAAACGAGCCCTTGCCGACCCCTCTGCCCTTAACAGAACTTTGTTAAATGCTGGCATGGTGACGGTTCCCCGCTCTGCCCTGCTCAGTGGTTTGGTTTTCCTCCCCCTTAGCAGCTTCTTCCCTTCTTTAGCTCAGTGTTAGTTTTTCCTCGAGTTGATCTTGCCAAGACCCGAACCTCTCCTTGACTTCTCCATCCTTTGCCTGCATCCTAGAACATCTGCAAGAACTGCGGGGGCACCTTCTGTGAAGCGTGCTCAGTGCACGAGCTGCCCCTCCCGTCCAGCATCAATCCCGAGCGCGTGTGCAACCCCTGCCACCAGCGGCTCATCCAGCAGTATTCCAGCAGCCCCCTGTAGGGAGCACGCCGCACCGAGGTGACCAACAGCGCCTGTAGCTGAGCGCACTGCTGGAGTTCTTCAGGGGGAATGTGAAGACACGTGCCCCTGTGCTTTGGAGGTTGGATGGGAAGCAGCTTCTTGGTGTTTAGAATCTCCCGTTACTGAAACAACAGTCTGAGCCCTTCCCTGTACCAAAATCGGCCTGTGCTGTGGAGAATTGCATTGGGAATGTCAGATGGAGCAGCCCCGAGGTGTGCCTGAGCAGTCTCAGGGCTCTGGGAGCTCCTGTTCGAACCAGAGCTGCTCTCTGCATGTGGAAGTTGGGAGTGTTCTCACCCTCACATGTGTGGCATGGGTGTGTGCTGCTGCTGCTGCTGAGCAAAGGCTCCCCAAGACCCAACAGGAGTGTTGGTATTCCTCACGTCTGGCTGCACTTGAAATCCTTCTTCCCTTTGCCCTGGACAGACTGGCTCATGCTGGGAGCCCTGGGCGATGGAGTGAGCAGGGCAGGTGGGCCAGCAGTGAACACATCCTCCCTGCGTTTCCTTGGCTCAGGGCTCTGACCAGGGGCTCAGTCTGCACAGGGACACCCCAAATCAAGCTGTGAATGTTCTGTTCTCCCTCTGGGGACTGGGCCCAATCCCCATCAGACAGAGGTTTAGGGCCACGTGGATCCACCTCTCTCCACCTTGCGCACACGGAAATGTTGTTACAATAAACCTGGTATTTCACTTTTTGTTGGATCAAACCTAAATGGGAACACTTTTCACCTGTTAGAAATTTTAATTGCACATACAGTCCAGAGAGGTTTCATGGTTCGTGCCACACTGTTCTTTGTTACTGTTCCCTCAAGGGATCTTGTTAGTCTGAAAAGCAGTGGTGGCTTTCTTGTGTTACAGGAGTGTTTACTCCTTTTCCTGCTGGCACCTCCTGCAGTCTCTGAGACCACAGAATGTCCTGTAGTCCGTAGAAAAGGGATGCATTGGTGTGACATGCACTGGGGTTTGTACAGAAGTTGTTAGGTTAATTCCTTGGAGGGGATTTTCTAGTCATTTGATTGGTTGAACCACATGAAAAAGCCTCTTGGAGCTGAGGTGCTGACATGGTTGGTACTGCTCTGTACCAGGAATCACCTCTCCTACATCCTTTTAGGACATGGCACCTTCAGCCACCCATCTTCTACTTTTCTCTTTTCTCTTTTGCCCCAAAGGGCAGTTTCCTGACCCATTTCCTTGCTGGTATCCCCCCAAGTACGGCAGGAGTTGTAAAGAGTGTTGAAATACCAAAAGCTGGAATTCAGGTGAATTCCTGAGTTATCTGAAGGGGCGAGACCCTCGAGGTGGATGGAGAAACCCTGAATGTAGTGTCCATAGTTTTGCCTACGCACTGTACACATCCAGCAGTGTGAGTCATCACCCGAGGGGAAAATAAGACCCAGGCAACGCAGAGGGAGCATTAAACTGGAAATGGAGGGGGAAACTCCATGGAGAAGGGAGGGAGGTGGCTGACACCCTTCAGAGCACAACACTGGTGGCTGCCATGGGACTGGCCTTCTGGAAGGTGGGAATGGGACCGTGCTGGCTGCCAGCTCCCTCTGTGCTCAGGTACTGTGTGTGATGCCAGGGTGGGCTCACAACTGGACCTTGGGAATGGGGGGGCAGGTTTTCTGATGTTATTTTTGTCCCACCCAATAAAAAAACCAAACTTGATCATCCTTATCCTGCCTCCTGAGTGGTCTTTCCATCCCATTCCTCTTGGGCTGGAGGTGTGAAAGGATTCAGAGCAACAGCATGCACCTGTGTGAGGACTTGGATCACTGAGGTGTTAATTGGCAATCCTGGTATTTTATTAATGCAGCCTGATGCACCTGGAGCCCCAGACAGCTCCACCCTGCAGCCTTGGCCATTCCTGCTGCAGCTGCTGCAACTCCCCACAGCCCATCACATTTATTACAAGCTCTTACACACAAGGCTGAACTCATCTTAGCTTGTCCTCCTCACTGAGTGGTGACACTTGGACCTGATCTTCACGCTCATACCAAGGAATGTGTTTGCTTGGCCTGAAAACAAGAAAGGGGAAAAATAAAGATCACTCACTCCCTTCCTGTGGCTTACTATTTTCCTTTTTTTTTCTCCAATACCCAGTGCATTTAATTCCCAGTTACTCCTCTATTAGAATGGAATAGTACAGTTTGGCAATAGTAAAATACCACAGACTCCAGGTGGAGCTGCAGCCCAGGCACAGCGGTGCAGGTGTTTAATTCCCCCAGCACGGGCACCAATGCGAGGGAGCTGCCAAGGAAACGTGGAATGCAGGTAAGAGGTTCTGAACCTGCCCCAAGGACTTATCCCTGGTCTGGACTACAAATCCAGGATGGGTGGGCTGCTCTTCCTGCTGCAGGGACCAGGGCACAGGGATACAGAGACAGAAGAAGGACAGAGCAGGATGTGCTTACCAAACCCGCGCCTGTGCCGCTGTCACTAGCAGTTCTCCTTCCCCTTGGGGTGCTCGTTCAGGAACAGTTCAATGGCACAGCTCTCTGGGGAAGGGAAGAGAGGTGGGCTGAGCTCAGACACTTGCATGTGTTACATTGTATTTTTTTTTTCCTCCGCAAAGGCCACGGCACATCACAACTTGAAAAGCTACATTTAAGAGATCCCCTGCACAGGGTGCAGCAGTAGCTGGATAAGCTGTGCCAAAGCCACTGAGGTCTCAGTCCCAGAGCTGTAGGATCCCCTCTCTTTTTCTGGCTTACCCATCTGTGACCCCTCCTTGGCCATCGCTGCGACTGCATCCTCGTGGCTCTCAAAGTGCACATCCACCTCTCCTGTGGCGTCTCCATGGGAGTTATATTCCACCAAGATCCTTGTGGGCCTCAGCGGAGCAAAAAACTGAAAAGCAGGAGAGAGAGTTTGGTTGGAAAGAAACGACAGTACTGCACCCTATTCCCCAGAAACTCAATCCTTTTACTCCCAAAATCCCCCAAACGCAGGGTGGAGGTCTGAGCTACTGAGCAGCAGAAGGCTTCCTGATCCATCAGCATGAAGCTGAGGCACTCCCCAGTCACCTGTCCCACCCCTTGTGAGCTCCTGGCATAGGAACTCCTGCCAGAAACAAAAATCCTCACATGGCACCCCTGTTCTCTGCTTATCAGTGCAGCTCCATGTGCACTGTTAATGTTTCTGTGCAGTCAGCTACTCTGAAATCTTGCTTTAGATTCTCAATGGCTCCTCAAGCCTAGTGATGGATATTAACACATCCCAGCAAGCTTTAATTCCTTCTTATTCATGGAGAGGAGCGGATCCCTGTGTGCCCGAGGCCACAGCTGTCCAAAGCCACACGGCACTGAGGACTAACAGACACTAATTAATTAAAAGCCTGCAATTCCTGCAGCCGTAACAATTAACTGAGGGTTTGCACAGGTAATGACAGAACCACGCTTCCTCTGTAGCCTGTTACTCACATTTATTATGTCCTGGGCGCTAGCTCGGGAAGGAAAACCCCTCACGTGCACAAAGTGCTGTGGTGGTGATGAGGCATTCTCAGACTCTAAACCGTTCCTGGAGCTTTCTGTTCCTTCCCTGCTCAATTCTGTGGAGGGAAAAGCCATCACTAGTGCTTGCAGTGCCCCTCTCCCTCATGTGAAAGCCACGGGCACGTGGGGTGACACGAAGGGGCCCGGAGGAACACCCACGACAGGGATGGGTGGACTCACTAATTTCTCCTTCGGCAGAGGAGCCTGCAGTGTCTCTCCAGCCCCTGTCTTCAGAGATGGATTCATACTCTCTTCTCCCCTTGGAATAGGCCACCAGCTGCTTGCTGTAGGGCAAGTGCCTTTGCATGTGGTGCTTTCTGCTCACGTACACTTCTATGTACCTGGAGCCCGAATGGGAAGAACACGTGGCACATGTGGCACCCAGGGCTTGGAGGAAACGCCTTCCCAAAGTCCCCCAAACTATGACTGCTACACATGCCTGTGCTCCCCTCAAATGCACTGTGAGTGTGAGTTGGGCTGTTTCACCTGGCAGGAAGCTCCAAGTCACACAGGTGCACCATGTTCCCCTGCCCCCAGAACTCCAGGGGAAGTACCCACCTATTTCCCATATATTCCCTGTGCCGTAGCAGGGCCTTAGCCGCCATTTCAGGAGTCGCAAACTGCACGAAAGCCTCTCCTGTTCTTCTGTCTCCCCGGTAAATGAAAGCTATGTCAGTTATTTTCAAACCTAGAGGTGGCACGGGAGAGAAAGGCATTGACTGTGGCAGAAACTTGTGCTATAGCTCAGAAAGTCTTTTTTTTTCCCTTATTTTTCTGGTTTTTGACAGGCTAATTGGGCAACTAAATAGTTCTGAAACAACTGCTCATGCTGGCCTAAGTATCTTTTTTAAACTCCATTTATTTGCTTTAAGGCAGTTTTCACAGAAGACTTAATCAAAAAAGGAATCAATTTGAAGCTTCAAGTAAGTGAATCCAGGTTCTGGACAACAAGTAGATCCAGAGCACAAATGTTCTTGCAATTTTCTCTGATTATAGGTTTTTTTTTTTTCTGTATTTTTAAAAACTCAAGTCAGATTCAGTATTTCCCTTTTTGTGCTGTAGAATGTCATCCTGGGGAGCCAGGACCTGGACTGCTCCAGCACTCAGCATGGGACAAGGATTCAAGTGGCACATGTGACCTACACATCCTGATGTCACAGCTGGGAACACCCACACTGCATTCACCTGGGCTGTAACTATCACTCAAGCCTTCTTCCTTCTCAAGTTTGACAAATTATGCACTGGTAGCAATCCAACTGCAGATCACAGCATCTGGTCCCTTTCCTTTGCTTCCCCTGGCCCCAAATGGGAGTGCTGAAAGTACTGATCCTGGGTTAGACCTGCACAAGGTCAGAGGTGCAGGGAAACTGCAGGGTGCTCAGAAATCCTGTGTGATTTCTGGGGAACAGCAACTCCTTGTGGTATTTAAGGTGTTCGAGGCTGCATGTGCTTTGCCTTGTCGAACAGCATCAACCTAAGGACCAGAATGCCTGCTAAAGGAAGAGCACGGCCCAGGCTGAGTTACCTGAGAAGAAATCTGCGATGTCCTCCTCGGTGGAGGAGAAGGGGAGGCCTCGGAGCAGCACGACTCCATCGCTCATGGCCTGCGACTCGTCCCGCAGGCTCCGCAGCAAGCCCTCCACATCGCTGTCGTGCACTTCAAACACTGCAAGGAAGGCGGCCAGGGAGCGTTTTCCCACACGGAGCGCTCCACAGGAACTCTGCTGAGGCAGCTTTCTCCCCTGCACAGCTCCAGCCTCTTTCCTCCCCCAGCCCATACTCTGTGCTCCTGCCTCTCTGCTCTCCCTGGCCAGCCTAGGACACTTTGGCCCAGCGGCGCCTCGCTGGCTGATCTGCTGCTCAGTCCCACCCCTCTTCACCAGTCCAGGAGTTCTCATTCCCTGGGGAACGTCACTGCAAGGTGACTCCTGCTGCTCCAAACCCACCTTTCACGTAGCGTGGGCCCATGTACCTCAGGTGCTTTTCCAGGGCCCTCTGCACGTCTGCTTTGGACTCCAGCTCGATCAAGGCATCCCCCCTGCGTCTCCCATCCCTGTTTAGGAGGAAGTGTATCCCGTTCTCTCCGTTTCGAATTCTACAGCCTGGAAACCAAGGGACACGCAACACAGGAACTTACAGGACTGCAACAGACACGGGCAGCTCTGTGTCCTGACTACAGTGCTGGGGGCTCATCCCCTCAGCACTGCAGAACAAAGGCTAGAACACCTGCATTTCTAACGTGAAGCCTAACGTCAAAATGACTTGCTTTAGTTTAGCAGGCTAGCAGTTAATTTTAAAACTCCCATCTGGCCCCTGGGAGGATGCAGCATCGTATGACAGTAAGGAGGATCAGCCCTACCAAGGTATGTAAAAGCTATGAATTAGGATCAGAAAACAACACTGCAGTTTAAACTAATTAGCAGAAACCTCCAATTTCTTAAAAAGAGAGGAGTTGGGCCAACCATAATGGCCTGTAAGAACATCACTTTGAATTGGATTGCCTTTGCTGTGGAGACACTGACTAAGAAAGGAAAGACTTGTCCATTTAAGTTTAAGACACCATAAGGATGAGCTTCTGGTCAGTGTACACCAGTTTTGATGTTGATTATTCCCTTTATATGTGTCAGTTGTGAATAAATTTGCAGCAATAATAACACCTCATCTTTCTCTGGCTAACAATCTCTATATTTTCCTTCTGATAAACAGTCATAAACTAATGGGCTCAATACCAGCATGCAGAACAGTTAGGCAGGAAAATGAACACCCGTACTATCAAAGAAGGTAAGGACATCTTCCTCAGTGCACGAGAACGGGAATCCTTGTGCCCTGACGAGGTAGACAGCGTCGCTCTCCTCCTTGGGTGAGGCGGGCTCCTGCTCCGAGAGGCGACCTTCGTGGGACGGATAATCTGTGACCTGTCACGGACAGGCAAGAAAAGCCTCCGGGTGAGAAGCGGGAGGCCTCGGTTTCCCGCCGGGGTCGGCGCTCGCCATTTTCGCGCGGCCGTACCTGGCTGTATGCACGGAGGGCGGCGCGGAGCGGGAGCGGGGCCGGGGCCGGGGCCGGGCCGATGCGCCGCCTCCTTGCCGGCGCCGGGNGGGCTGCCCGGCGCTCCGCCCGCGATGCGGCTCCCCGAGACGGGGCGGGGGTTCCAGGCTGTCACCGCTGGCTTTTCCTAGAATGGCCCGGGTTTGAACGGAACTTAAAGATCATGCTGTTCCACCCCCTGCTCGGGGCAGGGACAACGAGCACTAGACCAGGTTCCCCCAAGCCCCGTCCGCCCTGGACATAAACACTTCCAGGGATCGGGCAGCCACAGTTTTTCTGGGCAACCTGTGCCCCGACCTCACAGGGAAGAATTTCTTCCCAATATCCCATCTAACCCTGCCTTCTGTCAGTGTGAAGCCATTCCCCCTTGTCCTGTCACTCCAGGCCCTTGTAAGTAGTCTCCGTCTTTCTTGCAGGCTCCCTTCGGGCACTGGAAGGCTGCAATTGGGTCACCCTGGAGCTTTTCTTTTCCAGGCTCGAAACATCCTAATTTTCGTAGCTTTTCCTCATAGCAGAGGTGCTCCCTCTCTCTGCTAACCTTGGTGGCCTCCTCTGGACTTTCTCCAACAGGTCACCGTCCTTTCAGTGCTGAGGACCCCAGGGCTGGATGCAGCATTCCAGGTGGGGTCTCACCTGAGCGGGGCAGAGGGGAGGAATCTTCCCCTCTCTTGCTGCCCATGCCGTGGAGATGAGCCCAAGACACAGAGGGCTTCTTGCAATACAGAGTTTTAAGCTGGGCTTCATCACTGACAAGCGTTTTACAGCCCTTCCCTGGAGACTGATTTCCCAAGAGAGATGATTTTCTCCCCCTCACTCCCATCCCTGCTTGAAGGTCTCAGAGGCAGCGCTGGTTGAACCTGTTGGTGAAGAATATTCGCCTTCCAGGTGGTCTGGGAAGACATCCCTGCTGTCATTGCTGCATCCAAGAGGGATAAGGGGGCAAGACCTGGCACAGGGTTCTTTAAAGTACACACGTGGGGAAGGTAGGTCGTGCTGAACCCAGAAAAATATTTTAGGACAAAGCAAAATGAGTAGGAAATCATCCTAGTAAAAAAAAAATAATAAATCCTACTAAAAATAAAAATCCGAAACCCCAAGAATGGAGGAACCCAGGGAGGGGCTGTGGAGGCTCAGATCCAGGGTATTCAGGATTCAGGCAGGTATCCAAGCAGATGTTCAGGAGAAGGATGGGCCAGGCCCAGCAGGAGCCCAGCATCAGGAAGATCGTGAGAACCATGGCAGCCAGGATACTCCTCTCTTTTCTAGCACCCTGTCGCTGTAGCCTGGGGGTCCCCAAGTAAGAGCTGCCATTTCAAGCCACTGCAGACTATCAAACCCAAAATACAATCTTGGGTTTTTCAACCCAAGTCTTTTCATCTTGTTGTGCTGCCAACATATTCATTTATCAGAAGCCTTGAAGGTTTCTTATCACCCTTTTGAACATGTGAACCAGCTACTTTATGTGACCCTCCTGCTGCTGGCTGATGGTTCTGTAAACTGTTCCTTGTAACAAACTTTCACATGACACCCTGAGAACAGCACAGCCTCTTGACAACAGCACTCTCACCCCTTCTGAGTTTTCAAGGTAAATCATGTATTATGCACATTTTTAAAGGAATGTTGACCTTGGTGCCCAAGTGGTTCACATTCCAGTCTTTCATGGCCTGCTTGCCAGATTTCTCTTCAAAACCTTCTTTAAATAAGCAAGCAAATGTTATAGGAGAAAAAAAAAATAAGATAACTACAGGAATTCATTTTGAGCACTTATCCATATCTAGATTGGCTTTTGTGCTTTCAGTTTAACTGAATAAGCAGATCCCTAAATCTTAGGGACTGAGGGAACGTTAGGTGCATTCTTCTCCTCTGACCCAAGCAGGGTGCAAGGAAGGGATGCACATCTTCCACCCATTTTTCCTTTGATTTGCTTGCTTCCCAAGTACAGGAAAAAACACCCACTGCTGCTTGCCTGGCAGCTTGTCAGGTTTGTGAGAGTTACCTTTAGAGGGCACCGTGTTGTTGGGCAATTGCTGGCACTGAAGTTTCCATGGAATCTCAGAGCTTCCTTAGTTACGTGACATGATCAGAGCCTCTGCACCTACGGCAAAATACAAAGGTCATCCTAGGACAAAAAATTTACATTTATTCACTCGACAGAACTGTTGTTCGATGAAGCTGGCTTAGGAGGAGGGAATCTGCCTCTGTAAAAACAGCAAATCTCAGGAGATGCCTCCATGCTGCTGTGGAGCAAAAATTTATCTGCCTTGGAGAATTTATCTACCTGGGAGGATGCCTTTTTCTTAAGTACTGTTAAACAGTCTGTTGTTAAGCATAATCGATACCAGCTATTCTTTAATAATATTCTTTTCAGAATCAAAATGATGATCAGAAAATCATGGGATGTGATACTAAAACAAGTGCTTATCTTAAACTGGGAAACATTCCTTATCCCTCAGTAATCTCCTGTCAAGGAAAATTTACCTTCTGTTCTCTTGTGGTATTTTCCAAAATTATTTATACACTGTGTTATTTTTCAAAACAAAATGCTGTTTCCCTTTTTTGTATTCCCGATCCTATATACACGTTCGGTTTCGTGATCTCGTTTCTTACGCTGCTTTCAGCTGGAATGTTCTGTGTTTACCGAGCTGTGCTTGAAAAGCTGAGAACTTCAGCTCAGGACGGAGGCGCTTTGCCAGCCGGAGGGCCCTTCCAGAGGAATTCTTCAGGCTCTGCAGTGCACTGGGTAAACGGAGCTGACAGAGGCGAGGCCTCGGGAGCGCAGGGGGTCGGTCCTTACGTAAGGCTGCGGCTCTCCAGCAGCCCCTCGGGTCGGCGGCGGCTGAGGAGAGCCCTTCGTGTGACCCTCAGCCATCCTCAGTACTGATGTGAGACACAAAGCCTGCGTGTTACATAAGCGTCTTTCCTGGCCAAGCATTTCCCTGCTGCAGTAACCAACGCTTAATTTTAACTTGCCGCTAAAATAAAACGTTCTGTGGGTAGGAGGAAGTGTATGGGTGGGAACGGGGAACGGAGGTTATTCGTGTCCCAACAGGAATGTGCCAGAAAGATCAGTGATGTATTCCTGTTTGATTTACGTGGCCAACTTAGTCTGAGTGCATCTGTTACAAAGCGCCCCAAGATCCATTCCACGCTTTGGCTAATGCAGCCGAAAGGAGAATTGCAAACGTTGTGAAATGCTTTTTAATTACACCTTTGCTGCCCAGTAAAGCACTGGATTTTAAAGGTGTCCTAAAAACAGTAGTGTAATTTTAATTTACTTAGAAATGCACTGACCTGGCATTTTGACTTAGTCTGAAGGACAGAGAGTGGAAAATGCAGTTTCAGCATTTAAAGACATGAGGGAAGCAGATGACTGTCAGTGTGGCCACCTAAGGCGTTATAGAGCTGAAACCCCTGACTTGCCGTATGGAAAATTAGTGTTGTGTGGGACTGTAGCCTGTTTTGATGTGCTGAATTTGCCTGATAAAACTGAAAGTCATCAGGTTTTCCTCTGGCCTACCTGCAGCAGTGTGAGGTTTTTGGGATGGCCAAACCCCCTTGTGGCAGTACGGGGATCCCTGGGGGAATATGCTGCCTGTCCTGCACCCTCTTCAGAATCTGGGTTCTTACTGACCTAAACAGAGCCAGATTTTTGTGTGAAAATTATACCCTGCTATTGCAATTTCTGCCATAAAGAGTGCTGGGATGTGACTATATCTGCCTGCCAAAGGTTTCTTTAGAAAACTGCCATTTTTTTACCTCAGGAGTTTAGGTTTTTTTACCTCAGCTGCCCATAGCGTACCTGAGGGGTGCCCCTCCCTTACTCACCACTTGCCCTCACNAGGTGTTTGGGGACACTCACACGGTTCTCTCTGAGGGGACAGCTGTGCCCGGGGCCACAAAAGGACTCTTGAAGNGCGTACCTGAGGGGTGCCCCTCCCTTACTCACCACTTGCCCTCACCAGCCCAGTTAGAAATTGCTAACAAATCAAATATTAAGAAATATTAGAATCCTTTTTGTCACGATTCCTTATAAAAGGGGTTCAATAAGGAGGGCAGCAATGCCAGTTAATACATTTCTCTTCTTTTTCTGGTGGTGGTGGTGGTGACCTGTGGGCTGGTACCTGGCCCTCTTTGTGCTGAGGGGAGAAGGGGGGCTTTGGAGGGGTGCCCGTTTCCATGGAGGTGTTTGGGGACACTCACACGGTTCTCTCTGAGGGGACAGCTGTGCCCGGGGCCACAAAAGGACTCTTGAAGGGGCGCCCCATGGCTGTGAGGGGATGCCGGCGGTGCCGGAGCCCCGCAGCTGTGAGGGAGGCGGCGCGGCGCGGGGGCCGCTGGGGGCGATGGCGGCCGGGCGGGCCGTGCCCC
>VXBU01004796.1:57771-83157 GCA_013400315.1 Bombycilla garrulus
CGGCGCAGGTGGTGGGGCTGCCCGGGCTCCCCGGCTGCCGGAGCCCCGCCAAGGACCTGGCCGGGCTTTACTGCGGCAGGAAAAACATCCCCGAGGACTCGGTGGCGATTCAGGTGCGCGCAGAACCCCACTTCTTGAAATGTTGCTTCTTGGGCAAGACCCGAATGAACTTTGGTCCCTCCCCTTGGAAACAGATGAGGTACTTGTGACAATTAACATAAACCGGTTCAGTGACCTATTAATTAAGGCGAAGATGCGCTCTAGGGAAAGAAGGGCGATCGAGGCAGCTGAAAAAGGCACCCTGGAAGAGCCGAGCTCCATTAGGGCCTTGTTCCCGCACACTCCGGCTCCTACAGTTGTTGCAGGCTGACATGGATAACCAGCAGATTATTAAACGTAGCTTGGGTTTAGAGAAGAGACTTTATCTCAGAGCTGGAGTGTTCTCCTAAGTTGTGTTCTCATGGAGACAAATAACCCTGGCGCTGGCTTCCTCCTCAGTCCCTCCCTTGTCTTTATCTTTTAACTCTGCCGTACCCAGCCCGCTGGCCTGCCGTGCTCCGTGCCCCCGAGGGATTCTGGAAGGCACCTCTCAGCTGCGAGCAGGAGGTGGGTGCGGATGGTTGTCCCTGGATGGAGGCGCGGTGCTCCTAATGAGAAGCCCAGCTGTCCCCCTCCTTCGTAATTCTCAGCTGCCACGGTGGAGAAGTGGGGACAGGATTTCGAGTGTCCTGGGAGTCTGGTTTGCAAATTAGACAGCCTCCCTCTTCGTGGCATTTGGCTAACTGGGGATGGAAAAGCATGAAAGCCTCCACCCTCTGTCACAGGCAATAATGAGATGCTTGTTTCCTTTTTCAGACCCTTCTGAAACCTAGGAAAGCAAACCTTTACCCCCACCTCTATTGTTCCAATTGATCCTTCTGGATTGAAATATAGAAATGGAAATTGGAGTTAGGGCACGGCAAAGCTAGAAATGTTGGCAAAGCTGCCTCAGCTGTTGTTGTCAGAGTGCTAGATGGCACCTAATTTGTTCATCTGCAGTCTAGAAATGGGTTAAAAAGGTGAAGTTGAAAATATGCCTGCTAGGCCTTGAGGTGACCAGGGAAACTTTCTGTGGTGCTGACACAGAGTTTTTGGTGTGTTTTTCTGGTTGGTTGCCTTTTTTTTTAGGGGTCCAGGAAGTTAGCATCACCTTTTGTTAGAATTTTGGCTTGGTAAGAGTTACTCCAAGATAGTGCACGGGTGTCTGCAGGTTTAATGATGCCAGCTCACATTTTGAGCTGCAGACAAGTACCGCGCTTGCATGGTACTTGTAACCCGGTACTTTTTCACCCCTTTGTCGCTGCGCCCCGCGGTGGGGAGGTGCCCCGGTGTTTGTCCGTGCTGCTGTCCCTGCCCCGGTGACAGCGCTGTCCTGTAGGGAGCTGACTCACAGGTCGGGGCTGGGGGAGGACTGTCCTTGTGCAGCGGGAACCTGCCGTGCAGGTTTATCGTCGGTCCCGGGCTGCAGCTTGTCAGTCTGACAGCCAGCACGGTGCCAGAAGCTGTGTTCCCCCACAGGCTTCCCTGCTGTCCAATAACAGGGGGATTGTGCTTGGATAACACGGCGTGCGTGGGGCCCCCCTCGCACTGGCCTTGTCCCCTGACAAATCCGGGGCTATTCTTCCCTGTTGCTAGGGCCAGTGACATATAAAGCTACGTGGGGGGGAAAATAAAATCAAGGGGAACCATTGTCTTCTCTGCTTACGGGGAACACTATAAAAAGACTGTCTTGTGGGGCGAGTCACTGAATTAATACAGCTCGGTTTTGACAGCAATTGTTATTTTCAGCGCCGCTGTTTTCTCTTTCTGATCTGTTTCTTCCTTTCTGAAAAGGCTTTGTAGACCTAAACCTCTCCAGTGGTTGAATAGGTTATCCCGAATCTTTAAAAATGAGTTACAAATGGGAATTGGGCTAGGAGATATCTCCAGTTCCAAAAAAACATTGCTTGGTAAGTTCTTTCTAAAAGGAAATTACAGCATAGTTGCAGGTACTTTAGCTTACATCTCCAAGGAAAAAAAATTAAAGATAGTTCTGGTGGGCGTGCCATATGGTAACATGCTCGTGTTATCCTCTGCTGGCAAGACTTACATAAAAAGGAAGCTAGATGAAAACCATTTATTTATAAAAGGAAAAAAATGCAGATTTGTTATTGAAGTTCTGCAATTGTCTTTTCTTTAAAAAAAACCCCACAGATCTTTGGAATAGCGAATCCCTCCTCTGCGAAGATTCCAGCACAGGGTTTTTTAAAAGAGAGATTGATTTAAGTAGTTGTTGCCTGTTGAGTCTTGGAAGGACGAGGAGCTGCTGGAGGTGAGCGAGGTTGAGTGGCTGTTCTTGGGGGCACGGATGTTGGTGAGTGAAGGCCAAGTTATCTTGTAAACCAAACCGGGCCAAGATGTGCTCTTCCTTCTCTGCTTTGTTCTGCAGCACAGTGGAGCCTGGCAGCTGCTTCTGATGCTCCACGTGGTTTGTTGTTTTGTTGGTTTTTTCTTTAAATTGAAATCGTACTTTATAAGTAAATATATGTGCAGAAGGCGTAGTGAGGCATTAGGGTTTTTTTCCCCTTACATCTCTTGCAGATTAGTACCAAAATCAGAGCTGATGGGTTTGTATCCACATTGACAAGCAGTGTGGCCTTCCCAATTCTGCAGGCTGCTCCTGCTCTTGTAGAACAGGAATTTCTCCAAGATTCTCTTGGAGAACATCAGGGCTGTTTGTTTTTTCCCTTCCTCAACTTCCCAAGGTGCCAAGTTGCTGCTGCTTGTCCAAGGCATTCCCTTAATGTGGGCAGTGTTGCAGCTGAGTGCTTTGTGAGTGCTCCTTCTGTGCTTTTGGAGATGTATTTATCTCCCCTTGATCAAGGACTCCCCCAGAGGACTGGTGGGCACTCCTAAACTGGAATTTGCTCATGGAAAAGTCAGTGTGTGGGCATTTGCAAACTGTTAGAAATGGGGAATACAGCGATCATCCAGATATTTTCCCCTGTGTTTCAATGTAGTTGTTTACTTCAGTTTTAGCTTGAGGATTGTAAGGCTACTGTGGGATCAAGGCAGGGGCTCTCCACACAGGAATGTGGTAACATAAAATGAGCTGCTTGACTGGTACCATTAGTGATGTGTCCAATTCCTGTCTTTGGTTTTGTTTTTTTTTAATGTACCACGATTGAGAAGTCTCTTGAGTTTTCTCTTGAGTTTTCCCATGAGTAAATTGGAGAGAGAGCTGTAAAGCTATTGCCAGCTTCCAAAATAATTTTTTTTGCACCCTGATAACAGTAATTTTGAGTTTTGAGGAAAGCAGAAGTGTTCTGTAGCAGTAGGCTTTAAATGGAATCAGCTCTGACAGTGAACTTAAAGCTGAGTAAAACTTGGGGTTTAGGGTGTCGGATAATGGAGTGCTGCTGCCTTATCAGTGAGGTTGGAGGTAGAGAGCAAGGAACTTTTATTTCTGCAAGACTGAGTCTGCCTCAGAGTCACAGAGCTGTGCAGACCAGTTCAGGCTGTGAGATGTCTGCACTTGGCCTGGCGCTTGGAAAAACAACGTTTGCCCCTTCTTTTTTTTCTTGGGAACATGTAGTGGGTGAAGTGAGTGATTGTTGTGTCTAAATGTTGTTAGATAGCTCCTCCTCAGATAGAAACACTGGTTTGGAATGGAAAAAAAAAAACCATGGGAAGAAAGGCATTGTTCAGTGTGAAAGTTGTGTTTACTACAATGCAGTGATGTCCGGTCTTAATTGCTTCCTAATTGTTTGCTTTTATGCCACGATTGTTTTCCCTTGTTGTCCTTCCCTGTTTGTGTTTGCAGTGTGAGTCGATGCCATCAGCTGTTTGCAGGCAGGAGTGGTGGAACCAGGATCAGTTTTGGGGGTGATTTGTGTGCTGGGGAATGTCTGGGGTTTTCATCTTTATCAAATGCCTTTGTCACTTCTTACTTTTCAGGCAGGACTTTGGATTTAAGGCCTCTTCGTGACAACAGCTATGGGGTCACAGCTCCACCTCATGCTGTCCTGAGACATACACAGTCTTTTTTTATCTTGTTTGGAAAAGGATAAAAGATTAGAAGCATTCGTCCGCCAAGTGGTGGGTGGCTGGAGGGTTGCAAGAGGCTGACAGAGTGAAGCTGCTTGTTTTTCTTAGAGAAGTAAATAACTGCATTAAATGTGGCCACTTGAAGTCTTCCCTCGTAAGCAATAAGGCAGATCTTGCTGCCAGAGTATCAGTAAGCCTCTGACCCACAAATCAGCCTAAACCTCAGGATGTGCTTTGCGATGCTCTTAGCATTTGTGAACTAAGCCACTTCCTATTGGAATTGAGCTGCAATGAACTTGCTGTTTGGCTTCTGTTCTTTTTTGGTTTGGTGTTTGTTTTTTTTTTCTTTTTTTTCTCCTTTTGAATACCCGGGGAGACTCTGGGTTATAAATTCAGCGGCTGTAAAATCTGTTTTCAGCTAGAACTGAGTAGAACTATTACTTTTCACAGACTTGGAAAAATTTCTCCAGCCGTTACATTTCATGACGTGGTGTTGTGAGGATCATCCAGTGCTTTGCTTTGTCATCTGTCTATATGGATCTCCCAAGTGCTTTCCTGGGGCATTGCTGCTTGGGTCGATATTTTGAGGAGGGGATGTGAAGGAAGGGAAGGAGAGCTGAGGATTTGCACGTATCCAAACAGCATAAATTAGTTCCTGGAGAATAAGTTTGGAGTAACTTCTAATGTCTTTGTGAGTTTAGATCAAAAGCGTGATGCATTTCAAGCATCTCTGTTTGTTTGCTTCAAGGCTTTGCTTCCCATTCCGAATCCCTAGCCTGAGTCAGCAGTCAGTCAGCTCACGAGGATGAGATGGTAATTTTGTCTGTCAGTCCCACCCTGAGAATTCATGAACAATAGTTTTTGCCTTGCAAATGTATTTTGTGGCTTTTACAAGCAGTCCGTGGAAGTGAATTCACTCATTCTTCTTGTGTCTTTTTTTCCCCCTGAAATCCAGTTGTGATGTTAGCTTCCTGTCCTGACTTTGTTTCAGGCTTTTTTCTCGCGTGTGAGGACACTTACACCTTGTTCACCCTCTCTTCCCTTCCTTCTCTGGTTCACAGCTGATCCTGGGCAGAAATCCTTTCCTTTTGGTATTCTTGCATACCTGAAGAGATCCAGCCCATGTTCCACTTGAGTTTTAGTAGCGGTTTGCTTGAGTTTTTTTTGGTTGTCGTCTGTCCTTGCACCACTTCATCTTTCCATGTGGTTGCTTGCCTCGGGCGTTAATTGCTTGTGTCCTTGAGATACTGACATACAAAATCTTAATCCCTTCCTCACTTGAAGGAGAACGTCTTGCAGATAAGGACTCATAATGCCTGGATTTGCTGTCTTTATCACAAGTCTAATTCCTCTCTTTATGAGGAAGAGAACAAATGAGCTTAGGTAAGCTTTGGTAAATTCCTCTTTTGATAAAAATTGAGACAACTGATATGGAAATCGTTTCAACCCAAATAATGATTGGGTGGGTTCTCTATTTTGATCTGAATGAAACACGATTGAAAAATTATTTTGTTTTGGTAGCTGGTACTTTAACTGTGTTCCCAACTTCAGTAGCACAGTCCTAGTTTTGCTTGAATGGATTAATTGTTTTAGGGACTTGATCGGTGTTCTGGATCCAGGAATCAAAATGGCATTACTTTGTCTTTTACTTTATGGCTTCAAAGTACTGTGGGTTTTTTTTTTGGCTTTTTTTTTTTTTTCTGAGGTGTACCTTTTAGGAAAAACAGCATCTCTAATGTTCTATTATTAATTTCTGTGGTTGACAGCTCTTCTTAGAAGTTCTTGCTGTAATGGGAGTGGAAAAANTTTTTTTTTTTTTTTTTTTTTTTGGCTTTTTTTTTTTTTTTTTTCTGAGGTGTACCTTTTAGGAAAAACAGCATCTCTAATGTTCTATTATTAATTTCTGTGGTTGACAGCTCTTCTTAGAAGTTCTTGCTGTAATGGGAGTGGAAAAATAAGGGAGGAAAAGTCTGACTATTCAATGTCATAGAATAGTTAAACTGACTTTGGGCTCTACTGTCAAATGCTTAAGCTTAAATAATTACCAAGGAAATGTGCTCCTGTCTATGTAGGAGCAGTCATTCCCTCTCAGATGCTTCAGACCTGTGGGTTTTCCTCAT
The DNA here is from genome assembly GCA_013400315.1 of Bombycilla garrulus. NCBI lineage: Eukaryota > Metazoa > Chordata > Aves > Passeriformes > Bombycillidae > Bombycilla > Bombycilla garrulus. The sequence goes on from VXBU01004796.1 coordinate 63,957, forward strand.
AAGATACTTTGGAAGAGATAAGCAAATTTTCCTGACGATAGTTCCACACGGCACACATACAGGATTTTATTAAATGTGGGGGTTGTGTAAGAAATACTTGAGGGTGAGATAATGCAGTGTATTTTTGGAAAGCTGTTAGATTATTCATTGCTGCCTCCTGTCCATTCCTTCTTCCTGTTGTTCTCTGTGTCATTTCTTGCCTCTGTTGGTTGTTAGTTCCTGGATCCAGACCCCATTTTTCCTGTAAATCCAAGTGTAAGTGTAATCTTCCGTCTCTGTTTGAGAATTTCTGTTGGGAAGTTGCCGAGTATTTGTCCTTTGCCACGTTCCTATCCTCAGCCTGTTTTACGTGGGGGTTGCAGTAAAGGGCAGCCCTTTTAGAAAGTGCTCAAATGACTCTTTCCCTGGGAAAATTCAGGCAAATTTCTCCTTTAACTGCCTATTCCCTAAGCACATTAAGAGATGGTTCTTTTTATTGAGGACTGTCTTAAACGTTTCGGTTAAGTCTTTTTTTTTCTTCCTTTAGAAATGGCCTGATGCGATTTCTTAGGTTGTATGACTAGATTTGCTTTAGTCATTCATTAAGCATCGGTTTCCAAAAGCACCGATCAGCATTTTGGGAAGCCGTCCATGTTCTGAGGCATGTTCTCCAAACACTATATTTGGTGTACAAGTAAGGATCTAATTTGATGCTAGGGCCAAGCTTTTATTACTGCAATTTATCACCCTCAGCGGGTTGTGGATGGCTTTCTGCAAAGCTCTGCTTCCTACTTGTGAGTGTATTTACGGGGTGTGACTGTTAGCAGCAGCTTGGGGCGCAGAGGGCTTTAGTCATGGGCAGACAGATAATTCAGCTGAGTGTAAGGAACTCTGCGAGGCAGGAGGAGCAGTTTGCTGCGGAAAGCAGCGGGCACCTTTTGTGTGGGACTCTGCTCCCTGCTTGTCCCGTGGAAGAAGTGCGCAGGTGGGCAGGCACTGCTCATCACCTGCTGGATTTCTTGGGCTTGACCTCCTGCCCCAGCAGCCCGGGGATGCCTCAAGGGACTGGCAGCGAGTGAGGCTGCCTGAGGTCACTTCAGGATATTCTCAGTTACTTGGGGAGAGATCTTGAGCTCCTTCGTGCCTACATAAATGATGTAGTAAGCTTTCCTTCTTTGTGAACTCCCTCCTTGGAATGCCCGGTGTGTCACTGGAAGGAGCAACCCAGACTTGGAGCTTCACGTATTTCCTTGTATTTCTTTTATGAATTGCTCGGTTTTATATATGGAGAAGGGCAAGTTTAAAAAACAAGCTATGGTTGTGTCCACTGAATGGTGTGTCAGGTACATTCTTGCATTGAACCTTTGTGGAAATGAAACTTGGATACGTTATGGGTGAAGGTCTGACTTGAGTTGCAGTTCATGCTGTGCCCTCCCTTTTGAGGGAGCTGATGCTAATTGACAGAAATAAGGGATCCTGGAGAAAAGAGGGGAACACTGGTGAGGAAATAGTGCTGTTTAGTTTGCAGGGAGCTTAATTGGGGGCTGAAATGTTCAAAATAGTGAACTCCATCTCACAAGAGAAAAACAAAGCAGCTGGAAAAGGAGTACTTCATGATTACCGTCTTCAAAGCTCCAGTAGCACACTCTTTTAAACAAGTGCTATGTGGATATTAGGATATTAGAAGAAATACATCTGGTTTGAATTATTCCTTTCAGTTCCACGAAGTGTAAGTGTATGTACACAGTGAATGGTAATATTGAAATAGTTGAGGAAGCTCAGTCTGACTGAAAGGACCCAGCAGAACAGCTAAGACTAGTGCTCACCTTTCTTAAAAATATAAAATCTGTTTGTAGTAAGCTTGAAATTTTGTGGGTAAAACCATGTTGCGTTTTCCTCAAGGTAGTCAGTGGATTCCTGGGAGTGTGCAACCAAATGTTTGGGGTAATCTGGATTCCTCTCACGCCACAGGATTTCAAATGGATGTCAGGAAGAGGAGAACATGCAGAGGTTCTCAGGTGTCTGCTGCAAGGTTCTTTGTTGCTAATCAGAGTGAAAACGTGTTTCAAGTTTGGTGGTCAGAACTATTGGAAAAAGTCTGTGGGAGACTTGGGAGCAGCGGCAGTGCAGTGACACCCATGGAACGCCCTCAGTGAGCCTTTGGGGAGGCTGCAGGTTTTGTGCCATGGGCATGTGCCAGTTCCCGTGCTGTCCCCGTGTCTGCCTGCCTGCCTCTGCAAGTCAGGAGGGCACGATGGCCTGGAAAACTTCGATCCAAGCTTTTCTGTGATGGATGCTGCTGTTGGTGGCTCTGGCCTGCCCCTCTCTGTTAGTCCTGCAGGGAACAGGGCAGGAGAGGTTGAGTCACTTCCGCAGCCATTGGCCGCCTCGGGAGTAGTTTAATTGTGTTTGGAGTGCACAGATGGGGCTCTGGTAGTATCCAGTGAGGGCAACTGTGACTTGCTTTGTTTATTTTGAGGATTTTCCAGGAGATGAAAGTGTATTAAATGAATGTTGTAAATGAAACAAGGGGACTTATTTTGGTTGTAAGCATAGCAAAGTGATGATGGTTTCCCGGTCATGGGATGGGGTTCTGGACGCTTGCTTGCTGAACTGGAAAAAGTTCCCCGTTGCAATTTCTTGCACTGGGAATTGTGATTACTTGGGAGAAGGGTTGCATCCAAGTGGGTAAACAGCAGGAACACCCTTGGGTGGAGTTGTAGCAGACACGAGTGCTGTAGCATTACCACCTCCCCCTTGTTTACAGGCACTTTCTCAACCTGCAGACAGGAAAAACGGAGGCAGAGGGAAGCATAGGTGCCTGGCTTGGCTGGAAATCAGGCTGTGGCCACCAAACAGTTGTGCTGGACCAATCCCACATTGGCTCGAAGTCACTGCCTTTAAACTGTGTCTGTATAGCAGGAAAAAATGCATCTTAAGAACGTGGATATGTAAGGGTTATGTTGGCTTTGACACTGAGGGGTTGTGGCTGGGACAAGCGAAAGCAAAACTGTTCCTTAAGGCTACCTTAAATAACTTTCTCTTTCCTGGATGTGAGTCATCTGATAAACGTCTGCTCTTTTAACGTGTCAAGTCTTGCGGGTAATGGGGCTGTTCTTTAAGAGCTGTTCGTGAGATGGTGCCTTTTTCATCTGCCATCCTCTAGGGAACTTCTGTCTGTGAAGACAGCTCCTTTTCCTAGGAGGGGAGGCCAGGTTTCAGTCCCCACCTTGATGGGGTAGAGAATGAAAAATCTCATGGAAGCACTGACTTCCCTGTCACTACTCCAGTGGAAGGAAATACGGTCCCCCTTAAGAAGCATCTTCAGGTTCAAAAATATACGGAGAATTGAAGCTGCTCTGTGGTGTAGCTAATAAACAATAAACCCCATGCATTCTGTTCCTATAGGAATGACCATATGTCTGGGGAAGTTTCTTCAAGTCAGTGCCACTGATTCCTCCTTGAACCAAAACAAAAGCTCTAGGCCTGGAATTGCTTTCAAACCATTGCCTTACCCTCTGGGATAGCAACTGTGTTGTGTAAGGAGCTGGCAGCTCCTAACTGCTTCCCAGAGCTGCTGCATGGAATGCATCCTGAATTCTTGCTTGGCCTTTGTTACCTGCAGTCTCAAGTGACTGGACTGAGAAAATCTTACTGCAATGAATGGCAATTGGATTGGAAGAAGTTGCCTTTTTGGTGCTGTAAGAACTGAAGGAAGCAATGTTTTGCTCTCACACTGTCTCTCTTCAGAACAGAAATGTCATGACTATTCAGTTTTGTAAATAGAAATGCTCGAGTTCGATCTCATCAGTGCAGATTTTGAACGTGTTCAGTTTAATTTTACCTGCTGTCCTCCCAATGCTGTGGTTGTCACTGGGAAATCATGTTTAAAGGCTGCAGCTATGGATTTCATTGTCAAAAAGTGGATTGAGCTTTTATTTTATTTTCTGCGTTGACGTCTTGGCTGGTGGAAACAAATGGTTCTTACTCTGATGTTTCTATTCTTAGCAGGATGTTATCATTTGAAGGCCTGTATTATTGTTTAAAGGCTGGAAATGTTTGCTTTTCTGGAATTTGGGTCTTGTTGTAGAGTGGTTCTGTGTTTAAAAAGAGACACAGAAGGAGAAGGGAGACAAGGAAGTGCAGAGCTATAACTTGGGGGCTTCTCTGATAAACTCACTTGTTGCCCTGTGGCAGTGAGTCGCTGCCACGGTTTCCCTGTCTAATGAGACATTAATGATCCCTACTTCAAAGATACTTTGTGAGGATTAATTAATGCTTGTAAAGGCGTTTAGAGGTGGAAAAGCAGTTAAAATAGGAAAAGTTTCCATGCCCTGCATAAATGTTCCATCTTGAATTCAGCTTTTTGATAATCTCTTGAGCTTTTCCAGATACTTTGAGGGCTGATTTCAGCCTGGCCACGGTGGTGATGGCTTTGGGGAGATGCTGAGTGGTGCAGCTGTGCTTCGAGGAGTTAGTCACTCACTCTTTACCCCAAGGAAGGAGCCTCAGCATCATGGAGCAGTTAGAAGAACGTAGGTGGTCAGGTGTATGCTGAAAATGCTGCCACTGCACAGCAGGTGAGAGCCTGAGGTTAGCTCAGCGGTGAGAACAAGCTGTGAAGGGTTAGCTTTTATGGATGAGAAGCCTCAGCGTACCTGGTTTAATTCAGGTTTCCCCAAATCTGCAGCAGACTTGGTGGTAAGGGATAAAAATCTTTGCTGAAAGGCTCTGTGGACAAATAGTGGGGAGTGAGGAGGTTTAAGGTAGGCCAGCCCAAGGGCTTCTCCTGGGAGCAGTTACTGGGAAGTTTATCAAGAGCTGAGGCTGGATATTTAAGCTGCTTTGAGTGAAGAACATCTGCTGCGCTGTGTTCGGAGCCGAGATGAGTCGGCTGAGGAATTGTGGGCTGAGCAGAACACCTTCAATTTTTCCTTTCTTTCTGGAAACATCCTCTTACCAGCCTGAGACAGAGCAGCCTGCAGAACGTGCATCACAAAACCCACCGCCTGCCAGCAGAGGAGCGGCTCAAGTGACAGCGTTGGAGGAAATGTGGTGCTGTGACGTGGCTGTGTGGGCTCCTGCTGTGGGAAGGGCTTGCCGAGGCTGCTGAGTCCTGCTTCTGCACTCAGCCTCACACACGGTTCCTCATTCCGTGCTGGGCCAGGCTGCAGCTGGCACCGCCGGGGCTGCGGCTCCCCGCAAAAATAGAAGGGCGGCATTTGCTGGAGACGGCGCATGTGGGAGCAAAGGGGGAGAAGCGTCCCTGGAATCGCAGGAATTCCTCGAGGAGCCGCTTCTCCTTCAAAGGCTGTGTGCTGGTTGTGGCACATCGTGGGGATGGTGCAACGTGCCCCCGTTTTGTGGCCTTTTTGTGTCCCAGGAAAATGGGATTTTCATTGGTTTCTCCGTGCCCTCTCGCTTCTGCGTGAACATGAAGGAGAGCTCAGAGACTTTTAACAGGAAAAGGCAGGTGCTGCCTACTGTCTTAAAGCATTTTAAAACCTTGACAAAAAATGGCTAATTCCATTATGGAACATAGCTGAAAATAAAGTGTCACACCTGACCCAGACATAGATGATTGTGTGTATACACAATACATAAATATATGTTCTGTCACCAGGCTTCAGAACTCTTTAAAGTTAGCTTTTTCACTGATGGGTCAAGGACTTGAGGAAATAGACCTGGGTCAAAACAACTTTCTCAATCTGTTACATGAAATAGATTGGCATATTAGGGAAGATATATTTATTTTTTTTGTTAAATAAGAGAGCTTTTGAACTGATAAGGTAATTGGAATACTGTTTATTAATGTAATATTTTTAACCAGCCTTTCCAAGAAAAACCACATCCTATGAAGGTTTTGGCTTAGAGAGGCTGCATTAGGCTGTCTCTGAGCTGTGTGTCAGGGAGTGTGTTAACTGGCTTTGGTGAAGTGCATAAATGCATGGAATTCGGATAATTTATTGCCGAATTTGCTGGCATTTCCATAGCATGGGATAACTACCACGCTGCAGTTATCCTAATTACTTTTCCTTTTGGATGCCTGCCTGCCTTTGGTGTGAGACCATTTCCTGCTGTCGTGGGGGTGGCTGTGCTGCATTTGAGAAGCAGGGATCAGAAAGGTGTTGGAGGCAAAGATGGAACGGCTTATTTGGAGTAGTAGCTCATTCTGTAGTTACAGCCTTTGACAGCTTATGGGAAGAACCCCCCCTGTTTCTGGGAAGGAGGGGAGCAGGGATTAAATGCTACCTAAAGCTTTTTCCAGCATGTTGCATTTTCTGCTTCCTTGACCGTGGATCTGTGAAGGGTACGCAGCAGATTTGCAGTGACTTGGTTTGTTGTCTGGCAGACTCACGAACTGGGGTGAGCATGGTGAATTCATACCCACAGATTCTCAGAATAAACTGCTTACTTTGGGAATTCCTCCACTGTGCTTTCCTTGTGCCCTATTCCCAAACCCTCGTCCCTTTGTTGGATTTACTCTTTGTGCTAAAATAAACAGTTGCTTGGGTTAGTAATTTCATAACCTTTTCCCAGTTTGTGTTTAGCTCGTGCTGGGCTCCTTCTGCTTACGCCGACACATGTGGAAAGATAATGATCCCAGTCTCTTCTGCTCTCCAGATGTTTTAGGTTGTATTTTCACTCCTCATGTTGGCAAAGTGCCTCTCAAGTGGCTGTGTTCCTGAAAAGAAAATAATTGGGTGTAAGCAAAGTAGTCGGTCTAGAGATTCGGGGTTTTTGTTTGCTGTGTTTTTTTTCAGTTTCTTCTTTGTTCAGAGCTGGTTTGAGTCTGGCCTGGCACCAGATGCAGGTGGCTGGAGGGGTGGGAGGTGAGGGCAACTCCCCGAGCCACAGAAGCGTCTCACTCCCACTGGGAGGCAATTATTTCCTTCAGGATTTGTGACTGGTATCTGGCTCAGGGTGAGGTGCAGATGACTGGAAGCAGCCAGGAGTGTCCTGTCACAGCACAGACGGGAGCAGCACGCTCCCTCCTCCTCCTGGCTCCTGCTTGCACTGAGCAGCAGGCTGCCCTGCTGTGCTTCTGCTGTCCGTGCGGGTGTACACAGCTGTGCCATCCCAGGATCCCTGGAACTGCAGCCAAGCCCTTCTTCACACCACCCAGGGTTACTTCAGAGGCCTCTGGGAAGGGGAGGGTGCTGCTGCTCCTTTGGAACCCTGGAGAAACTCTGGGACCATAGAGCAGAATCCCAGGATGATTTGTGTTACAAGTGACTTCAAAGCCCATCTCGTTCCAACCCCCTGACATGTGCAGGGATGCTTTTAACTAGCCCAGGTTTATCCAAGCCCCTTCCAGGCTGGCCTTGGACCCTCCCAGGGATCCAGGGGCAGCCACAGCTTCTCCGGGTAACCTGTGGCAGGGCCTCCCCTCCCTCACAGGGGAGAATGTCTTCCTGAGTAAAGAACCTCTCCCTAGAATAAAGAGAGACAACCTTTGCACCCCACCAAGAAAAAATTCTGTTTGGTCCTTAGAGAGATGGTGGAACATGGGCCAAATCTTCTTTATATAAAGAAATGAGATCTGGGTAATAATTGTAATGAGAATTGTGCTGTCTGGGCTTCACAACTTTCCACTTGCATTGGAATTCAGAGCTCAGCTTGCCTCTTCTTGACGGAAGTCTTTTTCTCGGCTCATGCACCAAAATACTCACAAATATTGACTCATTTGACACTTCTCTGCAAATATTTAATTCTACAAGTCATGTTTCTGACATGTTAGGGGCTCATGTGCCATCCGGGCTCACTGCCGTGGTTTAAAATTCAAATATTTAAATGTTCTTTCTAAGCCAGCCCGTGTTTTTCCAAACAAAACTTTGGGTAAGGAAGTGATGGGGTCAGAAAATGGTTTAAAAGAAGTCAGAATACCAGCTACTTCAGCATCCCAGTTTTTGGTAAATACCCTTTTGCAACGTGAAAATATGCGAGCGAGTAAAGTATTTAATGTTAATCTTGTCCTTACCTAGGACTGGTCTGCATGTTTCTGCAAAAGGTCTCTAAATATTTCCTCTGTCTTTTGCAGCGGTAGTCGCTCTTCCAAAACCTTCAAACCAAAGAAGAACATTCCCGAGGGGTCTCATCAGTACGAGCTGCTCAAACACGCCGAGGCCACGCTGGGCAGCGGCAACCTCCGCATGGCTGTGATGCTTCCAGAGGGGGAGGACTTAAATGAATGGGTTGCAGTTAACAGTGAGTCGCTGGCCTTTTCTTCATCAAGGGGGGTTGGGGACCTTGCTCTCTACAACTCCCAGACAGGAGGGTGCAGCCAGGTGAGGGGTCAGGCTGTGCTCCCAGGGAACAGGGGCAGGGTGACTGGAAACAGCCTCAAGGTTCAGGTTTGACATCAGGAGGAATTCCTTTGTGGAAAACGTTGTTGAGCATTGGAGGGGTTGGAGTCCCCATCCCTGGAGATGTCCAGGGAACTGCTAGACGGGGCTGTCGCAAGGTGGGGATCAGCCACAGGTTGGACTTGATGATCTCAGAGGTCTTTTCCAACCTCAGTGATTCTGTGATTCTGATGGGGTTTGTAATTTCCCTAAAGTTAGTTCCTTTAGTTCTTGCCAAATTTTGAGCCTTTGCACTGGTAAGAGTCTCATGTCATTCTTTTAACTTCCTCTAAAGCTGTTTGTCCAAACTCTCTGCTTTCAGGCCAAACAATGATGCCTAAATTAGCATTTTCTGACTGCTCGACCTTGTTTCCTCCTCCTCCCTCCCCCTGCTGCCTGAGTTTTGCCCTCTGCTCCTAAAGAATAGATTCTCCCTTTGCACTCTGTAGGCTGTGCAGTTTTGGCTGCTGTGCCCTGTCTGGGTGTTTCCTCATCTTTTGCGTCTCAGGGTTGACGTGCTCCAGTGGAGTTGATTGTGCACTGTGGTAGGAATTATGCTTCGCTTAAGTGTCCTCTAATTGTTTCTGTGGTTCTGCCTTTTTTCTTCTTGCTCTTTGGGAAGTGAAACCGTCACACTGACTTCCACCTTCCTGTTCCCAACCAGTCACACAGTGCTCTGGTGCTCCACTTCCAGCGCAGGCTGGAATTGCTGACACCATCCTTTGCACAAGTTAATTCACACTGCATTGCAAAACTGACTAGAGAGAAAGCCAGCTCACTTGTGCGAGTAAGCATTGCTCAAGATGCTTCATGTATTGCTGGCATCCTTCCCTTTTGGTGGTTCCTTGGCTCCGTGGCTCTGCTTTCACGTTTGGCAGCAGCGTTTCCCTTCCCCGGTGACTTAAGTGCGGAATTAGCTGGAATGAAATGGGAGCTGTGTAATTAAAGAGTGAGCTGATGATGTGCTCCCTTCCCTCAGCATCACACCGAGCACCAGCAGTGGCTGTGAGCTCCTTATGCTCACGGAGAGGTGCCGTGAGGGGACAGTGTGTGACTGCAAGTCACTGCTTTTACCCTTTTCCACCCTCAGAGCACAAAACCAAACGTGCTGTGCCCTGCTACTTGTTGCTCAGCCCTCAGCCTGACTGGTGTCTTGGGGAATGACTTGAAGTGCCCGTGGATTTTGAGATTTCCAAGTGTGGGATTTGCCATAATTGGTCATTTTTTTGGAGCCTGTGTGGGTTTTCTGAACATGCCGGCCTTGAAGCCAGCAGTGGGTTGTGGTTTCTGCTGGGAGCAGGGAATGGAAACTTAATTAACAGTTCCCGTGGGCACTTGAGAAGTGAGGGCTGGTGTCCTGCATGTGCTGAGCAGTAGCTGTGACGTTTGTCTAATCTTGGCCGTTTATCCTCTGCAAGACACCTGCAGATAAAGTGGGTTTTATAAACTGATTGCAGTGATCTCAGTTCCTCAGGACAGAACCCCACTGTTAGTTACTGAAAAATAACCTTTTTTTCAAAGAGCTTGGTGTAATTAACTTAAAGAGTAACTATAACAATAGGGTTAGATGGGCTTTTAGGAAGAAATCCTTCCCTGTGAGGGAGGTGAGGCCCTGGCACAGATTCCCCAGAGAAGCTGTGGCTGCCCCTGGATCCCTGGAAATGTCCAAGCCGAGGTTGGATGGGGCCTGGAGCAACCTGGGATAGCAGAAGGTGTCCCTGCACATGGCAGGGTGAAACTGAATGGTCTGTAAATTCCCTTCCCAGCCAAAGCAGTCTGGGATTGTATGAACTATTCTTGGGAAAGGTGGGCCTTTGGAATACACAGCCTGAGGGAAGCCACTGTCACCTAAGGAGTACCTGCCCTCTCAAATTGGAAAGTTTAAGCTTAAAATCTTTCTTTGATCCCACACTTGCCAGTAGAATTTGGGATTGTAATAAAATGCTCCAAACTTTCAGGAAAGGAAATAACTAGGCTTTCTCCTTCCTTTTGCTTTTTCCAACTGAAGACTTTGCTGCAGTGAACAATTAAATAGTTCTTGCTGGAGGCTGTTCCAGAAAGTTGGCGGTTGCATTGTGCATCTCTCTTAAAAAAGCAACAACAATGAAGCTTTTTCCCAAAAACCATTCCAGAAGCCGTGCTTTACAGTCTGGGCTGTAACAATCTTGTGCTGCAGAGTGCTAACGGGTGGTTTCCATGCTTTTCAGCTGTCGACTTCTTCAACCAGATCAATATGCTCTATGGAACCATCACGGATTTCTGCACGGAGGAGAGCTGCCCCGTGATGTCTGCTGGCCCAAAGTAAGAGCCTGTTTTTCACACTGTTGACTGGATACAGATTTTGAGATGTTTTTTCTTTTAAAAACTTGGGACTAGCTGAGATGAGTGCCAGAGTTGTGAAGGATGTGAAAGAAAAGAAGGATTTGAACATTGGTCTATGTTTGTATTTGTTTGGTGTTGGTGGATTTTTTTTCTTTAACCTGGGAAGTAAATTGATTACCAGAATTTTTTTCCTCTTCTTTTTTTTCCTGAGACATTAATGAGGGCTTCTTAAATGAAGATTTAAATTTTATATGTAGACATTCCATTAGGGCTTACCAAAATCTTCCTTGTAGGTATTGTAGGAATATTAGTTGTCTGGCTAAGAATCCCTGTGCCCTTCTTGGATTCTTGCTTATGTTGAGACATCCAGTGTTTGTACTTTTTCCTGCTCTCTAATTCAATTTGTTGTTTTGCTCTGGCTTCAAACTGATCCTGGCACCTCAGCTAAGTGTTGATATTTGTCCTCCATGAATATAATTTAAATCTTGGTATTAGGGCAGTACTGGTTGGTGAGAAATCCTGATTTTTCATAAATCCAGACACATGGTCCATTTGTTCTCCCTAGGATATTTGCATGTGTTCTTAGATACAATTTTAAAATGCTTTCAGGCCCTCTGAGTTGTTGCTGTTAGAAAAACAGGGTTTTTGGTCCTGTTGTGAGCAGCACCTTCATAATCCCTCATCAAATTTGTTTATGGTGAAAATACTCTCCCAGTAGTTGTTCTGACAAAACCAAATTTGCTAAACAAATTGAGAGGACAGATTTATCAGGTGAAGCTTTGCATAAGAACCACGTGGGCAATCTGTAACATCCAAACCCTGTGGTTCACTTGGGAGCTGCTATTGTCAGACACCCCGTGTTAGGTGTGTTCAGGGTCTTTAAGCAACATGTTTTCAGGGCTATCTGCCAGCTGAGCTGGTGTCAGCTGCATTCCCCAAGCCAGGCAAAAGGTCTGTTCCATTCTGAATTTGATGAGGACTTGTTTCTGTCTGGCTGTGTGCATAGCCTAGAAGTTCTCTTAACTGTAGAATCAGAATCCCAGGCTGGTCTGAGTAGGAAGGGACCTTAAGGCTCATCTCGTTCCAGCCAGGTGCCATGGGCAGAGACACCTCCCACCACCCCAGACAGCTTCAAACCTCTTTTTAGCTGAAAGGGCACTTTATATCACTTTGCAGTTTTTAACAGCATTCCCAGCAACCTCCCTGTGTCTGTAGAAATGCCATCATTTGGGATCTCTGGCGAGAGCTAACCTAGTTTGGTTTTCAGCTGCACAAAATTTTGTAAGAATGTTCCCAGATGTAAAGAAATTGCTGAAATTGGCGGGGTCTGGTGTGTGTGGCTGCAGGTGTCGGGTGTTCCCGGCTGCCGTGGCAGAGTGGCTGAAGTTAGGGAAGGGAGTTAGGGAGCAGGAGTGCGGTGGGAAGGCGGGGTGAGGAGCAGGCGCTGGGTTAAAAAAAACAACGGTGGGAGGATGTGGGAGCACGGGGAGCTGGAGGAGGAGCAGCCCTGCAGGCCCATCGGCAGTGATTCACTGGTGCTAAACGCGGCATTGGCTCACCCCAGGTACGAGTACCACTGGGCAGATGGCACAAACATCAAGAAACCCATCAAGTGCTCGGCACCAAAGTACATCGATTACCTGATGACCTGGGTCCAGGACCAGCTGGATGATGAAACGCTGTTTCCTTCTAAAATAGGTCAGTGAGTAACTGCAGCCGAGCGCTGCACTTGGGTTACACTTGCACGGGAACACCTCCAGTCCTCCAGCATTAAAAGGTCTCCTTAGCCATTGATGTGTAGGGCAGGTTTAGAAGGTTACATTATCGATCTAAACACACTTACCTTTTAAGAGGTGTTGTAGTAGCTCTGATCCATGCATCAGTACTCCTAATAAACACCTGTCACAATTGTGGATGCAGGAAGAGCCATTTCGAATGAGTAACTGGCTCTGTTCATTGAGTCTGGTGTTTTATTCATCTGGAACTGAGAGTTGCTTCTTTGGAAATAAAGCTGAGGGTCTCAGACCCTTATGACCAGCAACTGGCAGTGTTTTGTCACAGGAGAAGTGTCTGGGTGTCATGAGGAACTTTCAGGCCTTATCTCTAAAGAAGCTGAATTGCAGCTTTGACCTGATCAGTTGATGATTTTTTTTTAATGTTTTTTTTTCAAGTAAAGATGAAAAATGGATGTTTTAAAGAAGCTTCTTGCAGAAAAGCAGGAGGGAAATCCTAATGGCCAACCAACAGTTTGGAAAAGATAACGGGGAGGTTTCTGAGGCTTTTGACACATTTTCAGTAAGCTTCTTTAGAGAAACTGTGCCTTCAGAGAGAGGTTCAAAGGCCACAAACGAACCAGCTGAACGTGAATTTGCCGTGTGCTGCAGCAGCCAGAGGAGGAAATGCCATGTATGAGTGTGCAGGACAGGCTGAAGCAGGAGCATGAAAACATTGATGGTGGGACCTGAAAGCATTGCTGAGGTCCTCACTGGCCTCAGAGCATCCAGAGCTTGGGTCTCTGGCCTTCAGGCTGGACTTTTGAGCACTGGAAAAGGCTGCAGAAGAGCTAAGCTGACAGGGGAGACTGGTAGGTAAGGAGAAGCTGGACAGGTTTCTTCTTTTCAGATGGTTGATAGGTATCTTTTTTTAGCCTGGGGAAGTGACAACTAAAGAGTTCATTGCTCCCAGCAGCCGGTTGCAGTTTCCCAGCCGATTTTAATAAAGCCTGTGCAGTGACAAAGGTCTGCTGTTGGAACTCCTTTCTTCTGTCCTGGGTTGTAGTGGCTTTCCAAACAGACAGACATGGCCTGGGAGCTGAAGAATAAGCCATCCCTTTTCTTCTTCACAGGCGTACCGTTCCCAAAGAACTTCATGTCAGTGGCCAAGACGATTCTCAAGCGTCTCTTCAGAGTTTACGCTCACATCTACCACCAGCACTTTGACCCCGTGATCCAGCTGCAGGAAGAGGCACACCTTAACACTTCTTTCAAGCACTTTATATTTTTTGTTCAGGTAAGGACATGGCAAAAAGTGTTCTCGCTTCCAAGCTACATTATCCCCCTTGCCTTGTGGAAAAAAAATCAGCATCTTCTTAAGTTTCCTTCCTTTAAGAGGGAGAAAAAGCTTCAGGCAGTGCAACACTGCTGGGCAGGGGAGGCTTTAGTGGCTGAGCCTGGGCTCGGAGAGCTGACTGCCTAATGAATTCTGGCTAAATAAGGCTTCTCACCTGAACTGTAGCCACAGAACTCCATATGTGTGTCTTTCTCCTCATCCCTGTTACAGGAATTCAACCTTATTGATAGAAGAGAACTTGCACCACTTCAAGAACTGATTGAAAAACTCACCTCCAAGGACAGATAAAAGGAAGAGGACTTCTTGAAGTCACTTGTTTCTTTAAGCAAGCGTGTGGTATTTGTTTTTTGTTAATTTGGTTTTTTTTTAAAAAAAACAAACAAAACAAAACAACCCCCCTGTGCTGTTACCAGTGACAGCTGAGATCTATTTTCTGTGCTTTCATTAGGGGAAGTCTTTTCTCTGTTAGTGACATGTGGTAAATAGCTTTTTTTTATTATTATTATTTTATTGTTGTTATTCATTGTGGAATTTCTAGCAGGTGCTGAGTGTTTATAAAGGAAATACGCTTGGTTGGGGGGATTGACTCTGCTGGTGGATGGGTTCTTGTGTTGTGTCAGTGGTAGCCCATTCTCATGAAGTCCCTGAAAGACTTGCTTACATTCTCTAAGTGCCTTGGCAGACTCACTTCTGAGGTGCAAAGCACATACAATACTGAACATTGCTGGAAACAGAAAATATGTACTAACACCCAGACACTTACTGAAACTTGTTTTAAAAATATGTATCTATGCTTACACTAAAAAAAAAAAAAAGCCATAACTTGCTGAAATCAATGATCTCCAGCTTTTAATACAAATACTTGTCTTATTTTTTTAGAGATGACTATAGAGTTTTTCAAAACTAGATTTCTTCTTACAAAGAAAAGCAAAGTTCTTGCTGAAGCGAAACGGTGAAGGTGGTGTCAAAATTAGCAGACCTTGTGCTTATCGAGTAGTTCCATGTCTGCTGCCGTGGGACTTTGCATAGTTGCTTTTATTTTTTTAGCAGGAAAGCATCAGTTGGGTCAGCCAGCTTGTTAAGTTCCCCTAGCAGTTGCCAAATGAACAGGTAGTTTGCACAAATACAATTAGGGAAAATATTCCCTATAAAAAAAATTGCACTGGGATAGTAGTAATAATATTAAGGAAAACGTGGCCTGAAAACTAACTGATGGAAAGGTGTTTTTAAGTTAGGGATGGAAAGGCTGGCTCTGAGGAGAGGAGCTCTGGTGTCCAGTGTTTGCTGTTTGAGGAACTGTGTCTTAGAGGGGAGATAATTTCATGGGCTGCTTTGGAGTTAGGTTATTGTGACGGTGTTCTGCCCTGTTTAACATCACTGCCCGTCTTCAGGGAACTCCAGCTGTTGGGAAAAGCAGCAGGAACAGGTGAGGCCGAGGTGAGCACATGACAGAGAAGCTGAGCTGCTGTTTTGCATGCCTTGGCTCGACCAAAAATGCTGAGTAAAGTTGGAACTGGCGTGCAGGAGCCTGCAGAAGAGGTGAGTGGCCCTTGGCACAGGCAGCAGGGAACAGCTGAGCACAGCAATGAGTCACTTGGGAGCTGCCGGGCTCTGGTGAGGGATCCTGATCTTCTGGCTTTTCCTGTGCCACCATCCACCCGTCAGTGCAAGAGCCACCGCTGTCCCAAATTCAGACTGCACGGTTTAGACACAGGGTGAGCCAGGCAGGAGCTCCGAGGTGCTCAACAGGTGACGTCTCCCATGAAATTCCAGGGTGACTCCTTGGTTTGGTGTTGTGTGCCAGCAAGAAGCAAAAAGGATAAATGTGTAGAAATGAGGATTTGCTTGGACAGGGCAGTGCAGTGGTTCACGTTCCTGGCACACTTCTGCCTTAGGAGGGCTTAGTTCTTGTTATTGTTGTGTTTTTTTTTCTTTTGAACAGCCAGCTCTAGAAATCCAGAGACATCTGCTGCAGTTCAGCCAATCAGAATTGGAATTTATTGAGTATAAAAATCAGTCCTAGGTGGATAGTGTGTTTTTTTTATTCAATATCTGGCAGTAGAAAATCTTTGACCAGCTAGTTTCTAGGCACGTAATAAAAGCTTGGAGATCATGATTTGCCTCACAGCTGTCTGAACACATTGTTTAATTACACAACACTTGAAAATAACATCATTGAGGACGTGTTTGCAGTGGTGGGGATTTAGGATCCCCGCGCTGTTTCTTTTTGCAGCTTTTCATTGTTGTTTTGCTCCCGGAAGCTGTGGGACCAGAAATTGACGCGTGTTTACACCCTCGGAGTAAGGGCACGTGGAAATGCCACTCAATGGAATCTGGATCGAGTGAATGTGTTTATAAAATAGTGCATTTATGGGAGGAAAAGGGGGGGCACCCCCTGCCCCTCCAAATAAACCCCAGAGAAACAAACCCTGCGCCGCTCCAGGCCCCCACTACGGACTTTGAGGGGCGCTGAGCGCTCGGAGACAAAAACCTTCCAGCTCTGGTGTCGGGGAGCAGAAGGTGCCAGTGGGGTTGAGCTAGGCTGTGCTTGGAGCGCTGCCCCAGGCCTTCAGTGTGGCAGGGTCCCCAATCCCTGTGGGCTGTGGTGGTCTGCTGCTGCCCGCCAGCGCGTGGCACCTCCTCAGGGCTTTGCGTGGTGACCTGGGGAGGGCTCCTCCCCGGTGCTGGGAAGTTGTGTTGTCCAAGCCTTTCAAGCCCGAGTCAGGGATACAAGTTACTGGTGCAAAGAGGAACAAAACCGCCGCCTTCTGCTGGTGCAGGTGGCCGAGGGGACAGAGGAGGTTCTGAGGGGCAGGCAGCCCATCTGCAAGTAGCCAGTTTCTTTTCCTGCTTACTATGCAATGTAGAGCTTTGAACTTGTGTTTTTCCGTGGAGCTAGAGAGGAGCGCTGTCCTTCCTCAGTCCTTAGGAACTGAGCCCTTTCCCAGTGTCCCTGGCCCTGAGTTCACAGGTAAGGGCACCTATTTGCTGCTATGGACTCAACTTACCTTTCACATTGTTCCTTTCTGTTCCTCACCCCTCTTCCTTTCTCCTGGGTCACCAGATACAATTTTGCTATCAACACATCCTTTTGGATAGCTACATTTTTCCTTGCTGCCCTCTCCTGCCTGCCAGAGTGCTGTTACTGTACATAACCCCCCTTTTAGTTGGATTATTTAAGGAGCTGCAGCACAAACAGAGATTCCTTGCTTTTTTTCCCCCCCACTAAAATATTCCTTTTGTGCCGAATCTCGTTTCCTTCACAGTTGTCTCTTTTCCAATCCCTCACTCCTAAAACCACTGGCAGTTTTGTGGATGCCCATCATTTTTTCCTGGATATCTTCTAACACGAGACTAACATTGGTGATTTTCAGTGTTAAACCTTCTTCTTTCCCTGCTTTTCTTATGGTTTCCTCTTGCCAGGTTCAGTTTGCAGCCTAGGAAAATATCCAATTACCTTATTTTGTTGGGAGAACCAATTCCCCAGATTGTTTCATAGAATATTGTATTTTTAGGGGAGATTAATTTTTTATAGCCACTAAACTATACTCATTATTTTTGTACGTTTGCAACTTGGGGACAATTTTTCCGAGAAGTGTCGCGGAGGGAGCACTTATTATCGTGGCTGTTTGACTACTTGGGAGTGCTGTGGTTGTGTGGTGTGGAGGCACGTGCCCTGATGTGCACTGGGAGAGAGAGAAGGACGCAATAAAAATGAACGAGGTTTCAGTAAAAGGCCGTTTTTGAAGGCAAAAAAAATAAAAAAAATTCCGAAAGCGACACTAACCTTTCCTCCTCCTTTAGAAACCTGAAATACGTGGGAGAAAACGCAGTGTAATGTATAAAGTGCAAGGAGAGAACCCTTACTGTGAGCTAACTGTGCCAATACCGCTTCAGTTTGTAGTCACTGATGGAGATTTCAGTTTTAAACGAAAACAGCTTTGGATTAAAAAAGAATAAGTTGAATGTCTGAAAATCCGCACCGTGTTTATTTGAGAGTTGTAAATAATGTATACAGATGGTTGTATGTGATGAGGCAGAATATTTAAATCCTAGGGTTTTTGTTTTTTTTTTTTTTCAATAAGAAACTGAAGGCTGTTTATAAGAGAAAATAAATAGCTATGTTTGACCATGACTGTCTTTATTTCTTGATCTTGCTCTGACTTGGAAATAGATTTCCCCCCCCAAGTTCCCATATATTGTAAACATCTGAGCAGGACCAAGGATGTTGTTGGGTCACCGGTGCCACACAGAGGTGCAGACTCCACTTTTGGCCCTGCCCAGCAGCACAGGTGCCTTTTTTTGGCTTTTCTTTCTCCCAAGAGCCTCCTGTGACCCCAACAGCTGGAGCGCTCCAGATTTCCTGCCCTCCCATCCACGCAGGGTTCTGAAGTGCCCTGCCCCGTGGTAAGTTCCTCACACACACGGATGGAGGGACATCTGGGAAAAGGTGATTAAAAACCTGGCTTCTACTTCAATTTTTCACACAAATCCGGGGCCACAACTGTCTTGCTGCTGTGACCGTCTCCTTGGGCTCGGGATTTTTCCCCGTTTAACTTGGGTTGGGTGTTTGTTTGGGAAGTTTTAGGGTTTTGTAGAATCCCACTAAGGGACCTCCAAGCCCATCCAGTGCCACCCCTGCCGCGGGCAGGGACACCTTCCACTGTCGCAGGGTGCTCCAAGCCTCAGTGTCCATCCTGGCCTGGGACACTTCCAGGGACAGCCACAGCTGCTGTGGGCACCCTGTGCCAGGGCCTCGGCACCCTCACAGGGAACCATTCCCTCCCGGAGTCAAGAATTCTTCTTACCTAAACTCAAGCGCGGCCGCTGTCCTTCAAGCCCAGCTGGCGTGCCGGTGCTCGAGCGTTGCTGTAGGGGTTTTTAAGGGGGGTGTGTCTCTCTCTCCGTGTCCCGTTCCCCCGTCCCGGGGCGGCGCTGAGAACGGGAGATCGGCTCGGCCGGGCGGCTGAGGCGCCATCGATGCGCTCGGCGCGCCGCCGCTCTTCCCNACCCCGCCCAAGCGCAGCAGGCCCGACGGCCGCCTCAAGAAGGTCGCCGTGGAGGGCAACATCGGTGAGTCGGTGCCTCTCGCCTTCGCGGGGAAAGGGGGGGAGCGGGCGAGGGCTGGAGGGAGAGGCAGCCTCCGCGGCGCTCGGTGCTTTCGGCCGCGTCTGGGGGGAGGCACAGCTCTGCGGCCTCTTCCTCCTTTCTTTTTTCGTTCCTTTTCCCCCTCCTTCTCCTCCCTTTTTCCCGCTTTCCCTTGCGTGAGGGCTCTTCTCACTGCGGTACAACAGGGATGCTTCCACGAGATTTTCCTGGCCGTTTCCCTCAGCAGAAGGCTCGTAATCAGATCAGGAGGCACAAACAAGCCAATTCATAATGTCAGAGGCTTTACCCTGACGCCGTAAAAATTGTGAGATTTAGGAGAGGAAAAAAAAAAAAGGCTTTTTATTACAATTCATCTGTTCGTGGTGGGTGGGGGAGAC
>VXBU01004796.1:83180-124470 GCA_013400315.1 Bombycilla garrulus
TGACGCCGTAAAAATGGTGAGATTTAGGAAAGGAAAAAAAAAAAAAAGGCTTTTTATTACAATTAATCTGTTCGTGGTGGGTGGGGGAGACTGGTTTATGGGGGTGGAAGGCAGAGTTGAACACTAGTTAAATTACACAGCTGTGCGTGGTTTCTCATTGACGTTGTCCTGGTTGCTTTTCCTACAGCTGCAGGGAAATCCACCTTTGTGAATGTTCTGAAACAAGCCAATGAGGAGTGGGAAGTGGTTCCCGAGCCTGTAGCTAGATGGTGCAATGTCC
This sequence comes from Bombycilla garrulus, assembly GCA_013400315.1. Taxonomy (NCBI): domain Eukaryota; kingdom Metazoa; phylum Chordata; class Aves; order Passeriformes; family Bombycillidae; genus Bombycilla; species Bombycilla garrulus. The sequence continues at coordinate 83,461 of VXBU01004796.1, forward strand.
AGCAAAGCTCCGGAGGCGACTGTGAGGTAAAAGAGGAAAAAAAAGTTAAATTTTCCTCTAATTTCAGAATACCGGTGTATCTAGCAGGCTGGGTGTTTTTCAGACTCTGTGTGATAGCAACACTTTTGCTGATTGCTTTCACAATGTCTGAGTTCCTCTATTCCAGTTTGTTGCATCTGTTATGGAAAACATGTTATCCAACATCAGATGTAATGCCTGAAAGTGGTAAAGAGTTACTTGTAGTCACTGTGAGCTACTAAAGTATGCTCTGAAACGTCTTAAGAAATTGAGAAGCGCTGCTGACTTGGTTTTAGTGGTGGGATGTTTTTTTCCCCAGCTACCATTCCATTGGCAATCCAGCTGCTGCTTCCCGTGCCAGCGGCTTTGAAGGGGTTGGAGGTGTTTTTCAGAGCTGGCAAAAAGCAGGGCGCATTTCGGCTAGCTCGGTGCGAGACTGAACTCCCCTTGGACCGCGTTTTCTCGGGCTGAGGCGGCGCCGCGCGTGTTTCCCGCAGGAGCTGAGCACGTCGCAGAAGAGCGGCGGGAACGTGCTGCGCATGATGTACGAGAGGCCGGAGCGCTGGGCCTTCACCTTCCAGACGTACGCGTGCCTCAGCAGGATCCGCGCACAGCTCGGCGCCCTGGACGGCAAACTGCGGGAGGCGCGGGACCCCGTGCTGTTCCTGGAGCGCTCCGTCTACAGCGACAGGTGCGCGGGGCCGGAGCCGCCCGCTGCGGGCGGGAGCTCTCCCGACCCGAATCGCAGAGTGCGTGGGGCTGGGAGGAGCTCTGCGGATCGCCGGGGCACTCCCAAGGGTCACCCCGGGCAGGTGATGCAGGAATGCATCCAGGTGTTCCTGTGTGACCTCCCTGAGCAGCTGTTCCTGTGCTTGGCCACCCTCGTGGAAAGAAGTTCTTCCTCGTGTTGAGGTGGAGCTCCTTGTGTTTTTGTTTATGGCCAGCAAAAAAAGTGTCAGAATAAATGCCCCATCTTATGTTTCTGGATTCAGAAGGTGAGACTTGATAACTGAATCCCGTAATCCTTAGGTGTTCCCCCTGTTGTGATATATTGCAAAAGATAATGTGTTTTAATTTATCGTAAATAAGTGACCCAGTGTATGAGCCAGCTGTGGTTGTGCCTGCACAGCTGAACTGCACGTGTTGGTGGTCTTCATGCACACAGCTCCAGGAGGAGAATACCAGCTGTTTAATTCTACTCCAGGAGATGGTCAGAGATGCTGCAGTGTTAGACTCAGCTTCTCCTGTAGTTACTGCACTTGAGGCAAACCAAGGCATATTCCTGCTTCTGAGAGAATTTTTGCTCCCATTGCTTTAATGTCCCCAGGTACATCTTTGCTGCTAACTTGTACGAGTCTGACTGCATGAACGAGACCGAGTGGACGATTTACCAGGACTGGCACGACTGGATGAATAAACAGTTTGGCTCGAGGCTGGAGCTGGATGGGATCATTTATCTCCGAGCCACTCCTGAGGTGAGAAACACGAATGTGGCAGCACCGAAAACAAGTCTGTGTTCTGGGCCTTGCCCCTCAAGCTCAGAGCTCAGCTGCGCTGTTCCACTGAGGGCTGCAGTACTTGAGCTGTCACTAGGTCTGGAAGTAAGTAAAAAAAAAAAAGTTCTTTCCAGTGCAGGCGGTGTATTAAAAGTCAACTGTGATGGTCATGGTTTTCTCATTTTAAAAACAGAATGCATGAGAATGGTAAACCAGAAAATACTGCTGGAATAAAGCAAGCCACTCCAGGAAAGTACAAAATACCTCTAGGAGTAGCTGTTACATGGGGAATATAGCTGTGCAGGGAATAGATACACCAGTTTACAGGAATGGTGGAGCTGTCTGTGAGGCCCCTGCACCTGGGGCACTGGAGCTAAGCCAGGTGAAAGCACGCCCTGCATGTGGGGCCTTATGACCATGCTTTGATCTTGGCCATCTAATATGTGTTTAAAGGAGAGAACAGGATAATGTCTTTTTTGAGTGTGAAACTTGCTTGAACAAGAGAAAAGCGTGAGATTAAAAGAGCTCTAGTGAGCTTACAGATCGCTTCCATATTTCCTTGCTTCCAGCTTCCATGCCTTCAGTTTTGTTATGGTTGTAGAAAACTGGGAATGTAACCCACTGGAATAACTCTGAGGGCTTTTTGTTTTTCTGTTTAGGAAAAGAACATATATTTAAATTACAAAGTACAACACTTAAACAGTTTTGGCTTGTTGTTGAGGCTTTAGGTGCGCTCAGGATTTAAAATGTTGGAAAACGGTTCCTAAACGGTTCCTCAGAGCCAGAAACATATTTTGTTCATATTCAAATTCAACAAGATTTTGAAACGCTTGTCAAAATGGCTATTTCTGCACTCCTGTCATGCAATACACCAATTTATTTCTTTTTATTTACTGTCTTTTGCCTTTAGAAATGCTTGAATAGGATTTACTTGCGTGGAAGAGATGAAGAGCAAGAAATCCCCATAGAATATCTGGAGAAGCTTCACTACAAACATGAAAGTTGGCTCCAGCACAGGACACTGCGGTAGGGTTTGCTGAGTGGTTCCTTGAGGATGGATAAATCTTTGTAGGGATGTTCTGTGCTGCTTTTTCCACCAGTGAAACCTGAGCTTTTCTCATGACACGTACATCTAAACTGCAGGCCCATTTCTCTCAGTGTTTCCTTAGTAGTAGTGTCTTTGCAGCATGCTCCAAGTTCTCTTCACACAGAGCTCTGAGCAGCACTTGCTTTAACTAAACCTGTTTTAATACACAGCCTGCTGTTATTCAGTCAGGTGCTGGGGGAGCAGAATGTCTGGGAATCACTGATGTATCTCAGGAGCCACGCTGTGAATTCAGAATTCCTGCCTGTAATTTATAGATGCAGTTCTTTTTGTGGGATTCCTAAAAATGAAAATGCTAGCAGGGATTTTGGTGCTCTTTGCTTTGTTTCCAGCTACTAATATTTGCTTTGTTCCTCTCCCAATACAGAACAGATTTTGACTATCTGCAGGAAATTCCGATTTTAACGCTTGATGTTAATGAAGACTTCAAAGGCAAAAAGGACAGATACGATCACATGATCGAAAAGGTAAAATTTCACAAGCAGCACGCACTGATGATTGATGGTGCTCTAGAAATACACTCTACGCTCTAATCATCCTTCTAAAATATGAGAGTCACAGAGTTCCATTCAGGTAATGAACAGTTTTACAGCCTATGGCAATGCATATTTTAAAGCTAGGCCAAACCTTTATCGTTTAACTGCTCAGGTGTTCGGTACTTGAATCCCAGTGGGATTTGAGTGAGGGCAATTTGACTTTGATCTGAGCAGCTGCAATGACTTACAGACCTCAGCAGAGGTTTGCATACGTTTTTCCACTCTTCAGAAGGAGTGTTCCTTCACAAGAAAAGCAGCTTTGTTCTTTGATCTCCATTGATGCACCCAGGAGTGGAAGTGATCACCTGATTAAAACCAGTCTTCCTGGCTGAGCTTGTTAATCGATGGAATGACCAGAGATGGCAGCTGTGGAGGGAGCGTGCTTCCCATCTGCACAAGATGAGATAAGGCCAAGCTCAGGCAACTTACTATGGATTTTGGAGGAGTTTTCTCTAGTTATCTGGGAACAGCCTATGCCCTGTGTTGGCATGCCTATTTTTTTGGCATTTTTTTCCCCACCAGAGGTACGCTTGATGAGAGGCTGGGTCCATTGGGCTTTGTTGTGTGCTATGTGAGGACCCAGACCCTGTGTCCTTTCTTCTTACCTCTGTTGTGATGCTCATCCTGGAACTGTGCCTGGTGTGGAAATCCCGACAGGCTTCTCCATGGAGGATTACTGGTGCTATCCTCTGAAGTAGAGGGTGGCTTTCTCATGGTGCCTCTCATGTTAGTCTTGGCACAGTTACGTGTTCCCTTCTCTACAGGAAGGGATTTGACCTCTTTTTTTCCCCACCTCTTGGAGCCCTGACCTGGGAAGGGAAGGGTCACAGTGGGAGAGTGTGAGCCAAGATCTGTTTCCATTTGACATCAAGAATTTGGACAAAGCGTTTACAGATGGGCTCTGTGTAGGAGAGCCTTTGCCAAAAGAATAGCATTATGTCCAGCTCCTTTCTGTGGAGTTGCCTGGCTTGAGTGGACAGAGGAAAATGTTCCCAGTGCAGGCTGTATCACAGCCGAGCTCCTAGGACGTTCCTGAAACTTTAAGGCAGGAGTTGTGAGCCTGGCACTGATCTCCAGTATCGGATTTTCTCCGAGCAGCGTGGTTTTGGTAGATATTCCTTCATTATTTCTTTGCCAGCCTCAGGTTCCAAGGGACATCCTGATGAGGTGCCCTGGGTTGCTCACACCATTAATTCGGGCTGGTGTGCAGGCAGTGGTCGTGACTCACTGGTTTCCAAATGACAGCTCTTTTGAGGTGGCCATTATCCTCCTCCTGTTTGGGTGACACCTGCTTGCAGTGCAGCCCTTTGTGACAGAGGGCTGTAGTTCAGCACCACAGGAGGGGTGAGCATCATTCCGTCGTGTCTCTCTCTGCGTCTGCTAAATTACAGGTACCATGTCTGGAAATGTTCTTGATGGACAGGTAATGGCACAGCTTTTTCCCTGCTGCTTTTTCCCTGTTTCTTTAGGTTGTAGTAGAGCATAAAGCAGAGGAGAGGTAAATATGCTTGCTGCCTATTTCTGTTGATAAACACTTAGTGCGATTGACAATATTTGTTTCTTTTTGCAGGTCAAGGAGTTTTTGAGCATGTTGTAATCCTCTTTGAAGTGCAGAACCATTCCAAACTTCTGTGCGATCAAAGTCTCAAGTGCAGCTTCTTCCTTTTTTCATAGGAGGCCTCTGGAGAGGCACGACTCAGTACTGGTGATTTGTTTGTGAGCAACAAATAAACTTTGTGAATAGGGAAATTATTAAATAAATCGGTACGGCTGTTCAGTATTGTGTGAAGTAACACACACATGTTCTGAAGAGACGAGGATTCTGAGCATTGCCAAATGCTGTGCCAGTTTTTGATCAGACCAATGAGTTCTAGAGTATTTTATAGATGTTTTTAATTTATTTTGTGCCCAACTGCTATTTAATTTTGAAGAAGGTAGCTGGTTTTTAGATCTCTTTGGTGGTTTTTTTTTAGTCACATGGATTTGTAATGGATGTTTTGTTGTTCCCAGGAAGTAAAAGGTAAAAACCATTTTTGCTGCTGAGGAAATTTTATTATAACCTGGAATTTTATGCTTTTAAGGTGCACAAAAATATTTTCTGATGCTTATGATAGAAGTTGTTCTTCATAGAATACACTGAATTAAATGCAAATGTGACTGAAATTCTGTATGTAGCAAGTGAACTTTGAGATCTCTTTCTATTATGCACTGCAAACCAAGATATTCGAGGCATTTTGTTACCTAGCACGTTTGGGGTTTTTTTACCAATTTTTTTTTTTTTTTAGCTTTTCTGAAAACAGTGCTGTTTTTGTTGCTGGTCAGTCCTCTCCTCCAGGAGGGGAATATGTTTGCTTGCTAGGCACGGCGCTGGGCAGAAGGGCATTTGCAAACAGCCTCCATCTGTAAATGACATGTTGCTAAACCATCCCATAATCGCATTAGGGATGTGAGAGGTGGCTTCCTGCCTTTGTTCCAGCTACTCCATGTGTTCACTGGGCCTTGTGGGTGCTTATCCCAGATAAGGTGCTTATCCCTGCACTGCTGGAAGTAGGATTTTCGGTCTCACCTGCTTGGAGTAAGAAGCATGGGTGACCTGTGTGGAATAGCTGCTCTCTGAGCCACTTGTTTCCAGGGACAGAGAACAAACTTGAGGCTACCCATCTCAAGTGCTGGGTTTTGTGAGCTGCCTTGTTATGCTTTAAACACTTCTGAGTGCACAGTCAGCTTTTGAAGGCAAAATTTTATTGTAAAGCTTTTTATTGTCTACCCTGGTGGTGCTGCTACCTGCTTGTCGGAGATGAGATTTCTTCCCTTATGGCTGGATTTGTGCTGGCATTCTCTTAAACTGAAAAATAAAAGTGGTTGGAAAGACTTTTTAGTGCTTAATAGTGTTGGCTTCTTGTCTCATAAAAAAAGTAATATTGTGGGCTGCTCATATGTGATACTGGTACAATAGGTGTAAAAATGTTCTCTGAGATCTCTGAGAAACTGATTGACTTCACTTTTTTTTTCCGTGTTTGGGAAATGAGCTTATGGGACAGACACAGGATTACATAAAGTGCATCGTGCGTGTGACAGTGCTCAGTACAAGAGTGTTGTATAATATTTATGTTGTGTGGAAAGTAGCAATAGTCTGGCAGATGATCTTGTGCAGGACTTGAAGGTTGCACAGTAAAAGGAAAGATTTTAAGATCTTTGCTCCAGAAAGGAAGTGAGGTGGAATGGATGAAGATTCAGTTCAGATTTACTTAAAACACATAGTACAAGCTTTTAAAGCATTCTTGGCAAGAGTCTGAACACTAACAACTTATTTTGACGAACAGTGCAATTATTTCTACAGTTTCAGCTGTCAAAATTGTGGATTTAATTACAGGAATTGGAATGACAGTGCTCGTTGCAAGGAAGTAAACATGTCTGAGTTCTAATAAAGGCTTCTTTTGAAACCCATCACAGAGAGCACACAGAAATTCTGTGGCAGGTTATCTGCAGCCCGTTCCAGAAAGCTTTACAACATCTCTGCCTGCCAAGTTTGGGTTGGAAGGAGCAAAGTCATGACCAATTATAAGAATGTTTTTAATTGCTGTGGAGAACAAAACAATACCAAACCCCAAACGCACACCCCACTGGCCCCCAAGCTTCTGGGGGATCTGGAAGTGGCTGGCCTGGAGGACCAAGCTGTAGTTATTTGTATGTAGGACAGACACAGCAAAGAAGCAGCAGAGATGGCCTGAGACTGGTCTGCCTCAGCTCCAGCAGTACCTCAGCCTTCCAAACCTGTCAGTATCTCCTTTGCTTACATCTATTCCCAGGCTACCACAATCCAGGATTGTTGTGTTGGCTTTTGCCTCTTACAGATGCGAAAAGTTTCTGAACTGGTGTCTGCTGTTTGGTGAGGATTGTTTTTCAGCCTTTGGTCTTGTGTCCCTTTCTTTTCCTGTGGGTAAGAGATATTCTGATGGAATTGCCTAGGAATGCTTGCTTGTTTTAATCAAGAGTTATCATGATCGGGAAACAAAATTGAGATGCTGTTTTTTTTCCAGTTCAGAAGCAGATTGAAATACTGATTATAGTAGCGTTTTGATTGTGATGCAAGTAAAGACCATTGCTGTGTGTGAGCAATGGTCTTAATATTGCCTCATTTTATTCTCAGTCCTTATGGCTGTTATCTGTATAGTAGATTTTTAGTTCTCTTCTGAATTCATTTAAGTTCATCTTCTCATCTCTACATGCTTCTTAAAACAGCAACCATTTTTTTTTTGTAGAACCTAATTTTCTATAGTTTTGTGCCAGTTACTCATACTGATTTCTGTTTATTTGAGCAGACGTCATAATGGAATTGCATATAAAATATGACAAGTATTGAATTGATTCTGTTCTTTTTCTAGTAATTAGATCCTCAGGAATCTCTTTGTGAAATAAAAATGACCCAGGAGAAACTCACTGTGACCTGTTTAGCGTAGACCAGAGAGGTTTGTATGTATGTAGCAGTAATTAGGTATATCTCAGGAAAACACAGTGTGCAAGTGCTCTTGCCAAGAGGTTTCAGCATATCCAAGCCTATGGGCCACCAGGTGGTTTTTTCCAGCTCTCATTGAGACTCTCTGCGTGACTGTGAGTAAATAAATCACTCTTAGCTTCACTCTTTTTGTCTTTAAAATATTGATATCTTCCCATGCCTTCAGGAACCTGGGAGGATGCATTAGTTAATATTAATGTGGTGTTTTGTAGGTCTGAAGTGTGCTGTTAAATAATGGAAAATGAAGGCAGCCCTGGTTTTAGGTTTTGCTCTGTCACTAGTTTAGGTTTTTCTTTTGATGCCACTGGCCCAGATTCATAGCCAACAGAAGTTATTTATTTGTTTTAAAAGGTATTAAAAGCCAGTGGTGCAACAGCCAGCTGTGTTAGTCCACCCAGAAAAATGAAAGCTGTAACAGTTTGTGAGGAAAGGAAACTTAGGAGAAATTTAGTTTTGAAATACAAACTGATGGCAAAAGCCTGCTGCCGTCCCTGTAACCTAGCGGTAAAGGGGAGAAATCCATGCAGGAATCTGCCACAGGAGGTCATTGTGTCTCACTCCCTGGGCTGGCTGCGAGAGGAGCATTAGGGTTTGACAGCGAATGGCTGTGGAAAAGGTAAAGAAGGAAGAGGTCACTTCCTCGTTCAGCCAGAGGATAAATACTGCACGGAATGAGAGAAATCTTGCTCTCCGGGAGGAGGGAGGGGGATAGAGCAAACCCCGCTGGATTAAGTGAATGACTAGAAAAGGCTGAGCTAATGGCAGGGGTTTGGTCACCAGAGGGCCTTCCGTGCAGCCACCAGCTGTTGATGTGCTGCGGGTGAACATTAGCACATGGATAACGCTAATCCCGCCGTGTCTGAGCCACGGCAGCCTCCAGGGCTGAGCTCTCACCACGGGGGGACACAGCCCCGAGCGGTGCTGATGCTGGCAGTAAAACACTTAGCAGTTCTACTAACTGAGGCTATGCACGCTGCTTACTGTGCCAAATTCACCTGGACTGGGCATGCACCTCCAGAATGCTGGTTGAAATCCAGTGGTGATTCCACACTAGGAGGAAGCAGTGCGGGGATTTATTTTGCCTTAGGTGGGTATAATGTAATGTTCAGAGCCCAAACTGGAGGCCGTTTTGTGCAGGTGACTTTTTCTTGGGTCTGAGTTTCAGTCTGTGGGTATGGAGAGTATGAGAGCAGCGTAGATAAAACTATGGTGCATGATAAATGAGATTGCAGGCTGTTGCTCATATCTTGGATTTCTGCTGACTGCTCTTCCCAATGTCCTGGACAGGCTGGACTATATGATCTCCAGGAAGTCAAGGTTGTCCAGCTTGCACCATGGATGTTTGCTGGCTTGTAAGTCCTGCCTGGTTTGGAAAAAAGCCGTTGGTTTCTGAGAGTTATTTACAAAAATGTTGCCACTGCAGCTCTTTCAGAGGACATCCTGTGCTTTCTCCTGTCCTGTATTTTGTGCTTTTCTCTCCAATTTCCTTCTAAGTTGTTGTGACCTGTCTTTTAATAACTAGAAACATGATCTCACACAAGTTTTAACAAAGTTAAAGCCGGTGTTTCATTGGGACACAGCCTTCTTGAGGATGTGGCTTCTGCCCTGCTCCACTTGGCTGTCTCAGGTTTTCTAGTCCTCTTCTCTGAGTAGCTCTGCTGAGTTAACCCATCTTGTTGCCAGGGCTTTTCCTAGCTCCTCCTGGTTTCAGCAGCAGCAATGGACGTATGCTGACTTTGTGCTCTTTTCGTTCCCTTCAGAATTGCCTCCGTTGCTCTGTTGAAGGCACAGCCGTTGTTCTCTGCTGAGCCTCCACGGCGCCTTTCGTGTTGTCCTGGCTGTGGCTCGTGGCCTTTACCCCGAGCTCTTGGGGTAAAGCCAGCACAGTGGCCTCAGGTCATTGACTGGCTTGTTGGTCAGTCACCTGTGTCCTGTCTGTGCTGCGCCTCGTGAGGGGAACACCTGCAGTCACAAGCAGCGGGACCTGGCTTTTTAGGTATCATTCCTGATCTGCAGTGCTGCTGCTTTCCCCAGGGTTTCCTGCAATGGTCCAGCATAGTCCTGAAGGTATTCCAGGTGCTCGTCCTTGTCAAAGCTTCTTTGCTGTCTCTGCTATGGTGTTGTCTAGAGAGTGGGCTCAAGTCAACTGACTGAAGAGCTTTTTCCACAGGGGGTTTTGGTGCAGCTCGTGCTGCTTTAACCAGTCTGGTTTCTGGCTGGGAGACTTATGACATGGAATATAGCTCTGTTTTGTGGACCTGAGCAGTCTGAGCTCTTGAGAAGTGAGATTCCTTGAGGCTGGGAGCCATCGGGCACTTGTCAGTATTCCTTGTGCTGTTGTGCATGCACCTACACTCAGGTTCTGATGGCTAATAAGTGCCCCTGCTATTCTTAGACCTTTAGCTGTGGAGAACATATTCATCTCACAGTTTCAGCTCTTTCCTGCTGAGGTTTACTCTTCCCCTTTGACACAACCACGGCTTGTGCACAGGATTAGCCTTTTCCTGGAAGGACAGTGTGACATGGGTTGTTCCACTACTGGTGGCTTCCCAGCCTGTTCAGCATTTTATGGTAGGTGGGACTGAGCTTTGGGGATGCTGTGGCATGGTACGCTCTTGAAAGGAATCCTTACTGTATTTGCCAAATGTCACGGCTGTACTGCATGCTTTAACTCCTGTGATACACGTTTGCTGTTATTTAGGTATGTAAATAATGGCCTTTCTTGAGATCTCTTAGTGACTTAGACTTAGCTTGTGCCTGCAGTGGGACTGATGGAATTCGTCCATGCCGGAGATGAGTCACTAGCTCTTCCTGTCTGAAAATTTCCTTTTCTCCCAAGGTTGCTCACCCATGATACACTCAAAGTGATAATGCATCTTCATTCTATGTTTTATTGACGGTTTGCACTTGCCAGTTGCCCTCAGATGAGGACACCTCCAGCATCTGGTTGCACTGTTGGCTTTAAAGACTGCTGTTAGCATTGCTTCTGGGACCGCCGGTACAATCCAGCTGGAATCATATTGGCAGGAGGTCAGAAAGCATTGCTGGAAACGTAGCAATTGTGTTTGCAGTGCAGGCTGAAGATCTCTCAAAGATCTTTCCAAGCTCTTCTGTGGAACCCTCCTTTTAGCCGCTTCTGTCAGGAATTTTCTGTTTCTGCATTTGTTGTGCTGCCTTTGAGAGTTTTCTGTTTTTCTCTTCTACTCTGCTTGCCTCTGATGCTGGAATATAACTCAGTTCTCCTTCCTGGTCTGTCACGCTGCTGCCCACGGACCGAGCCTTTGCATTTCATTTCCCTACACCGGCACACGCGTCGGATGGGGATACCTGCACTGTGCTGTCATTTCACCTTCTCAGCTCTGAGCCTGGATGTTTAGGCTGTTCCCATTCTGATCCCTGTCTCGGCTAACTGTAGTTGCTTCAGGTCTTGGAAGACATTTCTGTAGGGGATTAGGTCTGTCCTACGACATTTCCTGCTGGCTGGAATAGGATGTCCCTTGAATGATCTTTTCTTTCACTAGGAAGCACTTAAAGTCTCAAAATTCAATGCAGACACTAGAATTCTCTGCTTCTTAATGTAAGTACTGATTTTCACTTCTGCTTCTTGGTTTTAGGTTGTTTTGTTTGGGATTCTTGTTTGTTTTTGGCAGTGCAACACCCAAAACCTTTCAGTATCATCTCTGATCTGGGTAAAAAATTACAGTATGTATTTTGGTTTAAGTTTTTGTGATTGTTGGGTTTTTTTTTTTTTTTTTTTTTTTTTTTTTTTTTTTTTTTTTTTTAAGGGCTGTTTGTAAAAATGAACTTTGATCTGAAATAATACCCAAACTGTCAGAAATTCTAAGTCCTTGGTTCCACTGGTGACTGCCTGACAGTGTGAGGCCTTGGAGGTGCTGCTGTTGTGAGCATGAGTCATGGGTAGCACCTGTACTGCTGATTGCAAGGTGTGCCTTGAGCGTTGGTCCATATTTTTAACCTTTTAACTGCTGTAGAAGTGGGTGAGGAGCACGGCAGGAGCTAGAGGGAAATTGTCAGTTGCTGTTTTTTAAAGAGCAGAGGTCGAGATGGACGTTAAGGGAAATAGATTTCGCAGTGAGACAGTTGTTGGACAGGGAGATGTTCATATGGTAGAGCTGATTCTCTGCTGTTATAGCTCATACAGTTTTACTCATCTGGCAGGATATGAGAATGAGATGCCTTGGACTGGATCTTTGGCTCGTGTTCATTATTGAAGCTTCATTTCCAAAATAGCTCCAGAGAAATCAAACCGAGAAACAGATCATAGAGATGGAGGAGCTTTGAGCCCCAACAGGAAACACTACAGCTGTAATCTGGGGTGAGACTGAGGTATTTGTGGGCTGGCTTTGGAGTAGGCTCTTGCTAAAGAAGATCCATGAAGATCCATGTTGTGCACAGTCCACCGGGACCCCTGGGGAAGGAGGCTGGGTGTCTTGCACACACCAGCTGGGGCTCCTGGGGCTCCAAACACTGGTGTGTGCTGGGGACATCGCTGTCACCCAACAGCAGCATTTCCTCAGTGCTTCTGCTTTTCACAGTGCCGAGAGGAGACTCCCATCCATGGGATGGGGCTTTTTGGTACCTCAGTGGTCAAAATGAGGCTTCTCAGCTTTTTTTAGAGGCCCAGGTTAACTGTCAAATTTGAAACTTGTGGGCTAGCAATTCTTAGTGTTGCTCTGGACCACTTTTACAGGAGCGAGATGATGATTTTATGGAACCAATGTCAGCTTCCTGAAGGCTTTCTCTGTAAGCTTTTGCAAATGGTTTGGCTCTTCAAGTTAGCTTGGATGGAACTCTTGCTTTGAGCTACAATGTGTCTCTCGTTGGGATGACCGAGTGAGGGGTGGGAACAGGCAGTGACCTGAATAGCAGAATACATCACGTAACAGGAATGAGGTGAGCAGGGACCAGACCAAGCAGCTTTATAGACAATAGGAGTAAATTGATCAATGGAATTTTACTTCCAGGTTTGGAAGTACAGTGCTGGAAGGTCTGCTCAGCAGTGAGGGGTTTTTGTTGTTTCTAAAGGAGGGAAGGATAAAAACAGACCTGTGTTTCTGTAGCTGACAAGTGTACTGAGAGGTGGGAAGCATCACTTAAAAACATGCCTGAAGAGCTATTGCAGTGTATAGAGCTTCCCTGCTATATCTGATGGACGGGAAGAGGGACAGAGAGGAGGTTAGGAATGTTCCATGCTGCTAACCTGTTACCTTGAGCGAGTGCCAAAGCTTCAGCACTCAGAGAGCAAATGGGTGCTGAGTTCCTGCCTTGCCAGTGACACAGCAAAACCTCTGTGCTGGCTCCTGCTTGCTGGACTTGTGAGGAAGCAACAGTGGGAGAACAAAGGCAAGGGTAAGTCCCTCTAGGAATTTAAATATGGTTGCTTTTCTCCCTGGAAGGTCTGTATGTCCCGGCCGCTTCCCAAGGGAGGTGTTTGGTGTTTTGCTCTTCGTGGATGATGGCTGATGGGGCTGAGGAGGCTTACTGTGATGAATTCAGTCATGCTCTGCCATATCAGCTCCAGATGCAGACCCAGGGCAGTGCTGCCGTGGGAGGGTAGTGTGTGTAGGAAAAGCCATTTGTGAGGGGCTGTGCTACAGTGGTGGTTGCTGGGTCAGGCCTTTACATCCCCAAAGAGCCTAGTGAATAAGAACCGCTCTGAAGGGGTTCTAATGATGGCTTTTCTCTGCCAAATAAACAGGTTAACGACTAAATAAGGCCATTACAAACTTGGCAGCCTCTTTTGTCTTCTGTCTTCTGCTGGCACAGTTGCTTTGGTTAAAAAGCTCTTTCTGTCATTGCAGGTTTTGCCTAGGAAAGCTGGAAAAAATTCTTGAAGCAAGAGTTAGTTTTCACCAGGAAAGGCTGTGCTCACCCTACAAGCCCTTTTGTGGCATCAGGCTAGGTAGAGAGAGGTGTGCTGAGCTCATGGCACAGGCTTGCCCTCGGAGTGAAGGTCTGGGCACAGCTGTTTATTTGAACTGGGACTTAGCTAAGCACATGTTGTAAGAGAATGAAGGTTTGTTGTTTTCTTTTCCCCCTGGCACATAGCATGTTGTCAAAGAGGAACCCACCAAGTTAGCCTGTGGTTTTTATGTTTGTTTTCTTAATAGCATCTCCCAGTCAGGAAAACATGCTGAGGAAGGACTTGGGAGAGAGCCATCAGACCCAAACCTGATGGTGTTTTTGAGGCTCTCATCTCTGTTTCGTGCCCTAAATATCGTGGGGTGAGAGGGAAAGTGATCTCTAATCCAGCTAAACGCACCTGACTCCAAACTTGGGTTTGTTTGCTCAAGATTAAGATATACAGATGAGCTCTCTGTCAATGTTTAATGAAAGGGGTTACGCGGTGCTTTCCTCTGACACTCGTGAATTTGAAGTATTTGTATTTTGCTTTGGATATGAGTTGGACGGTTTTTCTCTTTTTCCCTTCCTGGTATCTGAATTCTGCTGGCTTAGAGCACAAGTGCATTCAGTTTTTACAAGTCACTGATGGGAGATGGAGAAAGGAGATGTTTAAGGTACCATTCAGCTTCTCAAAAAGAGTGTGCGTCTAAACTTCTTTTCTGTGATAAAATTGATTTCCCTCCACAGGCAAGTTCTGCTCCAGGAGGAAGGGACATCGTGGGATGCAGGATTGGGCAGACTTTTACTACTTTGGGAAAAAAAAATTAGGTTAGAAATGTAAAAACGGTATTGTTGGGATAGTAAGATGAAAAATATACTACCAATAAAAATAATGTGGAGAAAAACAGCTTCTGTGAAGTTAGCATTGTTGTAGTATTTAGAGATCCATTTCACCCTGGAGCTCTTGCTTATCTGCTGTAGGTAAGGAATTGGGCATGTTCAGATGCTACCTAAGAAAAGGCAAAGTGCGTTATGACTTCCTTGTAGTGAAGGCATTTGGTTATAATTCATGTAGAGCAGGGAGTCTTTGTAGAGGCTGGTGAAAATCCCCACCCCAGCCCCACTGCTGATTTCTTCACTTGTCCTGACTGCTGTCACAAATTGCTTACCACAGCAGTGCGCTGCTTGCCCCTGGCAGCCTGTTGCACAACCTCATCTCCAGGGATTTGCAGCAATGTTCTGATTAAATTGGGCATCAGTGCTCATCTATTTGTTTTTTTAAAGCTGAATGTGTCATACGTGTCTTTTGAGTGGCTGGAAGAAGTTAGGAGGCAGTAGAGAGTCATTAAAAGGTTATTTAAGAACTTGAAAGTAGCTTTGCTGAACTGTTTGATACAACAGGCCCCATCAAAACACACTAGTAGCACAGAATTTATTATTTATACACAATTGTATTTGTTAAGAAATTAAAAATTTCCTTGTCTTTTTTTTTGCTACAAAGGCAGCCTGCACCCTTGGCAATCTTTTTCTGCAACTCCATCCTCCTGAATCATGGAGTCAAGGAATGGCTTGAGTTGGAAGGGATATTAAAGGTCATCTTCTCTCAGCCCCTGCCCAGGGTAGGGACACCTCCCACTGTCCCAGATTGTTCCTCGGCTTGTCCAGCCTGGCCTTGAACACTTCCAGGGATAGCACAGCCCCAGCTTCTCTGGGCACCCTGTGCCAGGGCCTCAGCAGTCCCACAGGGAAGAAATCCCCTCCTGGTATCTCTTCTAAACCTGCCTGCTGTCAGTATTTTCCTTATTTTCCATGACTTGGTGGCTTTGCTTGGCATGTTCATGGAGTTTTGGCCTTCTGGGATTGAAGGGGTTCCATCTAAGTGGTGGTGGTGTGATGGTCCCAAGTGTGGACTCTGCTAAGAGACTTACTGAACCCTTCCTCACAACAGAGTTTTCTTCCTTATATTTATGGGTTAACTGGTGTAACTGGGACTTGGGTAACTTTGCAGTAACTCCACCAGCTGTTTGGGTACCAGCTAGAAAGGAGCAAAAGGGGCTTCCTTCTTCTACGAGATTATCACCAAGTTGACTGTGTCATTTGAGGTTTGTTGGGCAGATGGTATTTTTGTATGACTTACTATTAGATTTATTTTCCATAATGATTTGGGAAAGCTAATTATTTTTTCCTCCCAGTCCAGGAATGATTGCTCATTCTTTCCCATCACTGAGGCACTGGTTGAAAATAGGCAAATATTTCATAACTTTTTGAAGTCAGCTGTGTTCATTCCCTGCTGAGAGCCCTCCAGCATTCTCCTTATCTGTCTTAGAAGGAAAATGCAGTCTGTGTTGACATGCTTCATTTCATTTCTCCCTCTGACTCAGCGTAACCTGGCGCAGCCCAGGATCATTCTTGGCTCTCATTAGAGGATTGTGTGTGATTGGGCTTAATCCCCTGTCCCGCTGTCATCAGGAGATGTCACCTCGCTCTCCTGACACCTCTCTCTGTAAACTGTCACTCTTTTCTCAGTGATGCTTGGATTTGCAAAGGAGCAGGGCTTCTAAACTCCTGACAGGTTTTGCCACATCCTTTAGAAGCAGCTTCAAGGTTAGTAGTGTCTGGGGAAAAAAGTGCCTGCAGCATCTAGCCAGAGTCTGTAGTCACAGTGATTCCAAACAAGGAGTGTTGCTCTGTAACCACACACAGCACAGTTACTGTTCAGTAATCATGGCAGCTCATTATGGTTTTGATTTTTGCTGTCTCATGGTTGCTTTTCCTGTAATCTCATAACACCCAGAATCTGGGTTTTGGCTTTGTTCTCTAGCAAGATTCTCTGGGGGTTTTCTAAGAGGCTGGCCTGCCCACCCCGGATGGCTGAGGGCCAAGCAGGTGTCAGAGTGCACACGGAAGGCTTCAGTTTTACTGGATGGACTTGGAAGGGAGTTTCTTACAGAACCCAGTGCACTGGCAAAAGCCTGGCTCTATACCCAGGCCATTGCCAACTCCTGAAAATCATTCCCATACTGATCCACTGGTCCTTGTGAGAACTGTCTGTGGTTAGGATTTCCCAGCCTTGTCCCCGTGTTAAACCGCTTTGGGTGTGTGCATGTGTGTTGTGGGACAGTTTGCTTGTTTCCATTGGCTACCGAAGCCTTGTCTTTGTCTTCTTCCTTTCTCCCGTGAGTGTGGTTATGAAATGGACTGGCTAATCTGATGCTTTTATGATGGCCAAAATAGCCTTAGCCACAGTGGTCAAAACCCCCTGATTTTATCCACCTCCTAGAGAGTCCTTCCTCCCTTTTCCACTTGTTAGTGAACGGAGGTGTTTCCTGCATAAGCAAGGCTGGACAGGAGCAGAAAGCCGAGAGCTTGTGACACAATAATGAATTGAATGCCTTCTTCAAGTCCCACAGTTGCTTGCCTTGGCTACAGAGAGAAAAAAACCCTTGTTGCTCTGTGGTAACAAGCTGGTCTGGTGTCCTGGTGGGAATGCACCTGCCGCAGAGCCTCAGGGCCTGCACAGCTAATTGAGATGTTGGAAGCTGAAGCCTGGTCCAGCCTGGCTCAGCCCCACTGCTGACTGTTTCACCTGGCAACAAGTCCTCTTCTTAGTGCAGTTTGGCCCTGGCCTTTCCAGAGGCATGTGGGCACAAGACAAATAATCTCTTTTATTTCTTCTAGGCACCCCTGCAGCTCCTGGTATGGCTGGCGGTATCTGAGACTCTCCCGCTCCTCCATTGTGCATTGCTGTGAAGCTGAAAAGGGATTTGCTCCAGAAGCACGAGGAAGGAGCAGAAATGCATCACAGGTAATGGGGGGAGTCATGGCTACAGCTGTGGTGGTTTCTTTCTGACTGATCCATACCCAGTGTGTGCTTCAACAGGACACATGACTTAATGCTTTAGTTGGACACTTCTAGCTTATGGTAATATGATGGGAAGAGAGGAAAAATATAAACTGGTTCTCTGGTCAAAGTAAACAGACGTTCTCCAATGTCTTTGGAATTGGGCTGTGGGCTGAGCAAGTGTGCCCTGGGCTGGTGGGAAAATATCTTGTGGGAAGAACCTCTGTGGTCCTGCAAACCTAAAGGAAAGTGGGATTAGACTCTCTGGTTGTTCCATGCCTGACTAATGGAACAGAAGAAAAGGAAAACTGGTTCCTGCAGAGTGTGAGATGTGATGTTAACAGCGGGACACTGTCCCTGTGTGCTGTTATGAAGGGTTTAACTTGGAGACCTGTCAGAAATTAATTACAGTTGAATTTTAAAACGGGTTTTTTTAATAGGTAAAGAACATTTTATTATTAAATCTGCACTTACCTTCACAGGCTCAGGAATTCTGAGTGTTTGAATTGGTTGCAGAGGCAATTTAGCACCAAAATCCCTTTAGAGATGAGGTCATGCCAGTTCTTTCCATAACAAGAGTGTACAGTATTTATTGCTGCTTTTTATACAACTGCCATTTTTTAAAATTGTCTTTTGGCTCAGCTACCTAAAGCCAACCTCTCTTATTGCCACAATCTTCTGACTGTGCCTTCTAATTATAAGGCACCCGGGAGGGATTCAGCCTAACACCATCTTCCTTCAACATGTTGTTACATCACCCACAGGAAGATCAGCAAGATAACCCTTTGTCCCAGGTAAATTAGAGCGAGTGGAACAGCAGAAGCAAGCTGGCATTGCTTCTTCCCAGAAACAATGTGAGGGTACGCTAGGGAGAGGACTGACTGACCTCAGAGCAGATTTGCCTTCTGGAAAGAGGAGGAGTCCCACTGCTCCAGGCTTTGGGACAAAAAGGTCCCAGAAACAAACTGGTTATACTTAAGACTGCTGGTCTCCTGAGACCATGCAGTGAGGTAGAAACAGTGATAGCTCCAAAAGTCACACTGCTGTTTAACATGTCCCTTGCCACTCTGGTTTCTGGAGCTGCTGAGGAAGCGTGCTGGCTCTAAGACATCAGCATTTTTGCTCAGAATGATCTGTATTAGGTAATGGTTTGGAGGACTCGGGAGAATATGCAAAGGATGCATATCTGTGGGAAGCAACCTCGGTGCTGCCTGAAAACAAGAGACTGGTAACATTTCAAAAATCGCCATCACTTTTGGGTGTCCATGTTGGGGTTTTTCCCCTTTGGTACAAAGTCTCAATTTCTAATGGGAAATCACCTGCGTGATGGGAACTGAGGGAGCCTGGAGCACCTTGGTATTTCTGAGAGTCTCGGAAGGGGCGCACGCAAAATGGTTTCTTGGCTCTGCAAAGTGTTGGCCGGAGAAGGGGCCACTGGATGGCGTTCTTGTCCTGTGATCGGCCACCGCTGGTTACCTGAGGGGCATGACCTGTACCACGGAGGAATTCTGCTAGAAAACCACTCTTTGAACAAGGTAAGGGGCTGGGATTCCAGCCTGGTGGTGATTTTTGATAATGCTGTATTGCTCTGTAAGGAGCCCACACCTCCTGGTCAAGAAGGGAAAGTTCAAGCAGTGTGATTAGCTTTTGGGACACCACATGCATCAAGGTGGGCAAACAGGTATGGCCACCATCTATCTGGGAAAAACCCGAGTCTCAAGGGTGCCAGGTAAAGATTTGGTCTAAACCGGTGCCTCTGAGCTTTCAGACACAAACGCTTTTGGTTCCCAATAAGCTGTTCATCTGAAAATCAATGTTTTTCCAGATGTAAGGGGTAATAAATCCAGAAAGAAAGCTAGGTGTATGTGTAGCTCATGCAGTTACTGACATCAAAGCTGAAGCATTTCAGAGAAACATGATCCTGTTCTCTGTGGAGATGTGTGGTCCAACTTCATTCCTGTCCTTGGCCGGAAGGAGCAGAATTGCAAAGTCCAAGTCTCAGAATCGCTGAGGCTGACACTCTTGGGAGGGGGATTGCAAGGAGCAAGGGATTGGAGAAGGTCATGTGGTTGTATTTGGCTGTAGGTGATGGTTTGAAGCTGTGTCCTGAACGAAAGTGCTTTTAGCAGAAAGATTTCCAAATGGTGTTTGCCCTAGTTTTGTGACAAAGATGTTGGTCAAGAGGGGTTTTTAATATGGTTAGTGCTTACAGGCACACAGGCTGAAATAGCTTAAAGGGTCCACCTAAAAGGGGAGGGCACTTCTTCAAAATGTACTGAAGGTTCGTTTTGTTTTGTTTTTTAAGATTAAGTGTAATGTTTGACTTGACTGTTGAGCTTCCTTGAACTGAAATAGGCCATTTTATGTCATTTTATCTGCTTTTTACCATGCATTTAAAACGGGGCCATTGCTAGTTACCTGCCTGGTTAGGAGTTAAAAGGACAAGTGAAATAATGCTTATGACAGACTGTGCATTTTTAAGACATAGAGTTCTTTCAGAGGAAGGAATTAGAATTGGAATGCTTCCAAAATTCAGTTTTAATAAGTTGTGTGTGACTTCAAAAAGGAAAAATTCCCTTATTTTCACTTTGTTGCTCTTCTCATAAAAAGAGTTTGGATCTGTGCGTATGTGCCTACGCATGTGCATGTTGCATCACCACTTTGGGCACAGATTTAAGATACTGACTGGTGGGATCTCTGGATTGTAAAATCACCCATCAGAATACCTTGCTTTAAGGACTTTGTCCTGCCTCCTTTTTTTATTTTGGTTCACCAGCTTGGGATGATATTTGCAAATTACTTGTTTCCAAAGAAAATTAAGTGTTTACTGCAGGAATTTGAGGCTGGCTCAGGGTTGCCCAAGATGTACAATTTCAAGTGCAGCTATGCATCCAGCATTTTGTTTCCTCCGCCTGCAAAAAGTGCCAAGGACATCACACGTGGCTGGTTTGCCCCCTGCCCTTCCACCTCACCTGGCAATCCTTGTTAAAAACTCCTGGCTGACTATTCAAAGCCTTCTACCTGCTTGGTGCTGCTTGGACAGAGCAAGGCTTAGCTCCCTGCTCTGTGCTGCTCCTGGGCCACACACTGTCCTCCCTGTACCAGCAGGAGCTGCCTCTGAAACAGCTTCCCAGGGCTTGGGCAGCTGGCTGTGGGTGACGAGGTGCTGCTGGGAGAGGGGTGAGGAGCTCAAAGAGGATGTGGGTCACATTTTTGTCAAGTTCTTTGTGCCATATGTGTTATGGCACGATGCCTCTGGAAAAGTAAATAGCGCTTCAGGTTTAGTCATGCCCTGTGCTTATTATAGTCCTGCTGAGGGATTCCAGCAGCTTGCCAAGTGCCCGTGCCCAGCACTGGATGAGCATCCCAGCTGCAGAGCTATCTGCCTCGTGGGCTGGGAAGAGCCTCTGACAGCTGGTGGATGGAGGTGCTGGGTGGGAAGAGCTGGTGCGCAGACAAATGACATGCTAATCCCAAGGCGGAAAAGGAGGGTGAAGCCAGCCGTGCGGGATGGGGATTTTTGCTTGGCAGGTGTCTGTAGACCTGCTGGCTCCCCAGAGCAGGAATTCCTCTCCTTCTGCCAGTGCTGGCCTCGTGCTCCCACATTAGTCAACACTTGGGCGAAGCGTGAGTAGAAATCACATAGCTGAGGATCTAAATGTGCCCTGCCTGCCTGCCTGCGTGTGAGGGTCATCGGGAAGGTGAACGCGAGGGTTTCTGCTGGCTAAGCTGCAGGAAAATTCTTCTGCCCAAATTCCTGCTTGCTTGCTCAGCTTTGACTGCAAGAAGAGTGAAGAGAGCCCATGAGAAAGCTCTCCAGGGAATGAGCAGCAGAGATGGGCTTAGGAAGGACTGAGTGCTGTGCTGAAGTTTGATTTTTCAGCAGCTGATATCTTCTAACATGAAGTTGCACCCAAAAATGTAGAGACAGGACATAAAAATACAGCAGTGAAAGTGACTTTCCATGCTAATGGCTAATTTTGCTTTCTGTTTTTAACTCTACCCAGAGTTAGCTTTGAATCTACTTACATGATGAAGACATCAGCATTGCCTGGTTTTGAGAATCGGGCTGGAATTTAAATGCGAGCTGAAGTCTATTTCTGTAAGCGTGATGCAGAGCACTCTCACCAAACCGTTAGAATTTCCTGCTAATTGTGGTGTTTCATTTCTGTCCAACTGCATTCCAGAATGGCCTCTCTCTAATGTGCTATTTACTGACTCTATTTTAGTAGATAAACTCCCCAGCTTAGCAATAGGAAATTTCTCTTCCTTGCGCAGTATTCTAAAACCCCTTTAAACTAGAAAGACATCTATAGGCTAATTTTGATTTATTAACTTGAGGTAGATATAAACTCTTCCTCTTGGAATGTTGACAATGTTTGGCATTGAATGGAGATGCTGGCACATATTGTGTAGGAGGCTTGAGACCTGTAATAAATACACAGGCCATAAATATTTAAGGCCTGTTACATCCCTTCCTACATTTAACACATTCTTTAGTACCATTTAACAGAAAATAACTTAAAGTAGATCTAGGAAAACAGCTTAAAACAAATATGTGACACTGGGCAACCAGGGCCTCGGCGCCCTCACAGGGAACAGTTTCTTCATAATATCTAAACCTTTCCTGTGTCCATTTAAAGCCATGTCCCCTTGTCTTGTCATTCCTGTCCTGCCCTTGTAAAAATTGCTTTCTTGTTTAGAGGAGGTGTCTCTTAAGTGTTGTTTTGAGAATTTGGAGTTAAGCCTTCTAATAGGAGAGACAAGGCAGTCAACAGATCCTTAGCATTGGAATGAAGTTTCTGCTCTTTCCAGCGAAGAGGGAAGTTCCCTTGTTTCCCTGTATTTATTGGTTTGAAGGACTGAATATGGTCAGAGTAACTGTTAAATGGAAAGCAGGGGTTTCCTAACATGAAAACCAAGTCTTTCCAGGGCTGAGAATTCCACCTCTGTAGCCTGTGGTGGTGGAGATGTAGCTAGGTATACCAAGAGCCCTGTTTTCAGATTCCTCGGCTTTTGTCTTCTTCCAGTGAGTCAGTATCTATTTCTGTGTGAAAAATTGTAACATGAAACACCTTAAAAGCACTGGTCCCTACAACAATAAACAATTAAAAGGAAAAATGGAATCCATCCTCCTGCAGAAAACCAGAGCCAAATTGCACTTCTAAGGAAGAGCGTTTTGTGATGTCCTTGATAACAGTAATAACAATAAAGGTCACGAGAGCTCTGCCATCCTGAGACATGATATTGCTTGCTCAGACAAGTGGCCCCTGCTGAGACTCAGATCAGGTACGTCTGATAATGGGGATGGAACAAGCTTGTTTATTTTTGGAATGTGTCAGAGAACCTGTTTCTGGTCCTTGCTCTTCTGTAACAGTCAGGTATTTATTTACATGGTTGGAAGCTCCAGGGCTTCTCCCGTAAAAAGGAGTTTATGTGTCTGAACAGTTCGTACCTTTCCTTCCCCTTTTTGTGCTGATGGCATAAGATCTTAGAACGGAAGATGGAAGAGGAATGGGATATTCCTTATCTAAGATTATACTGTTGCCAGAAAGGATGGTTTCACCCTTTGTTTCTTTGCAAGGAATTAAATTGTAAATATTGGTGTTGCAAAATCTAATTTGGGGAGGATATTCCATATTATAAAATATCACAATGATGCAGTGGACATAGAAGTCTATCAGAGTTTTTGTAAGATGATCAGGAGTGCATTTTTTACTTTGTGTGCCAATCTGTATGGAAGAAAACAAATCAGGAATCTCATGGGTGGCCTTATCCTGTGAAGCAAGTGTGCTTTGAAAATGTGTGAAACGTGTCTGTGCCTGTTGTTTTGTATATTTGGGCCCTTCTGTTTTAAAATCTTAGCAGCTAATTTGAAAATTAATTGAGAGCACTGCATTTTCATTTGAAATACAGACAGTATAAATATAGAAGTCAATGACCTATTCAAACAAGTTGAATTAAGTAGCAGCAGGAAATCTGAATATACTGGTGAAGTCTTATATTGCAAAACCTTCACTTCTCTTGTTGGACATGAGAAAATGACTAATGATGTGTAACTTGGAGAAGATCTTGTGGGAGAGACATCATAAATACAGGCCAGACTTAAGCACGCCCTTACAGAGTGAGGGGAAAAGACATTGGATTATAAAGTCAAAGGATCTCTCCTAGAGCTCACAGGAAAGATTGGGGGACCCTTCTGTAAGCAGGGACTCGTGCAAGGATTATGAAGGACGTGGTTCAGTTGCCAAGGGGGAGGGACTGTGCTGTTTAGCAGTTGATGGGACTTTACCAGGAAAGGTTAGAAAACTGCTAAGTCTGGAGACTTTTGTACTTTTAAGCACTTCTCGGTATAAAACCAAAGACAGGCTGTTGTTCTGACGCTTCAGGAATGCTTGGTCACAAAATAAATGTGGATGCTAAAGATCACTTAAGCCTTTCAGCTGCCTGCCTGATATGGTAAGAAATGCCTGAATTGCTCTTCTTGCTTCCTGTTCTGGGGGACAGGAGGGAGCTCAGGCAGCAGCTGCCAAAACTGCAACACTTTGGGACTTAGCTAGAGGAATTTGGTTTTGTGTTTTCCCATACTACCTCAGGGGTCTTGGAACATGGTTTTCTTTATGATTCTGAGAAGCTCTTTTGAATCCAAGTCCCAAGGTTTCGGGCCTCCCTTTTCCTAAAGGTATTTGGTCCAAGGAATGTGGTGGGCACGTTGGCGTTTCCTTGGTGTAGTTGCTGTGCAGTGTTTTCTGCTTTGACTGCTCCAATTTGCAAGTGCCATTGCACGAGTGTCATGGATGAAGTTGTAAGGGTTGCAGTGCGTGGGACACATTCTCACTGCTTCCTGGTATTCACTAAAACCAGTGGACTCGAAATAAATAATGTTCAACTGCTCTAATTTTAGCATGAAATTAAGATAACTTGTTGGCCAACATTATTGTTCCAAAGACCATAACATTATCCAAGAAGCCAGCAGGACTCATAGGCACGTTCTGCTGGAGAGTTTTCGCACAGTGTCCACCATAAACTGTTGTCTGTTGCTATGAAACAATCTGAGAAGATCAAATGGTGGATAAACATTGCATAACTCATCAAAGAGATCAAGTAAGGTGTAGAGATAAGGGATGGAAGTAATTGTGGCACTAGTATAGACTTGGGGAGGAGGTAGAGAGCTGAGGCTGGAAAACAGTGTTGAAGCCATGTCGGCAGGAAGGAACAGACATTTTAGTTAAAAAACTGGTGAAAGTTCTTGTAGGAAGCTCCATGCCTGGTACTTTAGTCTGTTCTCATGGTATCTTAGAAGGATTTCTTCTTCTTTCCATGCAAAGGAATCAGAAAGTATTTCTGCAAAAAAAATTCATGGGAAATATTTAAAAATTTGAGTTATTTTTCTTACTTTGTTCCATCTTGTTGCTTAGTTAGGAGGTTCTTCTTCTTAAAAGAATAACTGAACTCTTTGTAATGATGCTTTTTACAACATGAGCGTTCCACTGTGTCAGAGCATCCAGGCTGACAACATAGAACTGTCTTTGCTTACCAAATCACCCCAGACTCGTGCTTCTTTCATGTGTTTATGCAGATTTATGAAGTCCATTCTTGTCATCCCTTAGCAGAAGAGATCAAACAGAAGATAAACCACTCATGCCTGCAGCAGGATTCCTGCGCTGGCCAACTGCCTATTCTTCTTCTTTCAGAGGCATATTACTCCATCCCACCCAGGAAAAGTGCTCTGGTAAAAAGTTTAACTTTGCTCTGTGCTCTCAGGGTCATCAAAGAGAGAATCTGGCAGAAGTGGGGGAATTTTCCAGGAAGCTCTTAAATGGCCATGGAAAATGTCTCACCACTCAAAGGGAAGGAGGATGGAGTAATGTCAACTCTGGTTGATGAGTAAGAAAAAGCTTCGGCAGGTTTTTCAACCTGGTGTTTGTCTGAGTTAGCAAAGAATTTCAAGTGATTTCAAGAGAAACTGATTCCCCCGCAGTTTTCACTGGGTGCTAATTCCAACTTGGAGATAATGTTTACTAAACTGAGTGCAAAACTTCCCTGCTTTTCAATGGAGGAAGGAAGAGAAAGATCCTGTTAAAAAGAACTGCAGAGACCATTTCAGAGCTCTTGTTTCTGGTGACCTTTTAATAATGCACAGCAGGATAGAAAGAAGCAGTGGTCAACTTCCTTGGCTTCAGACAAATGAACCCAGTTTTCTGAGGCTGGACTACTTCAGCCCATGACATTCATGGCACGTAACATTTTACAGGCTTCCGGTGGCAGTTCTACAAATGTGCCAATGGGGTGTCAGCTCCGAGAGGAAGGAGCCTTCTTTATGTCTTTGCATCCCAGATAAATCCCCTTGTGTTTTGAGTTTTGGCGTCTTCAGCTGATTACTCATGCAAAAGTGTGAGGGGAAATACTACAGAGCTAATTATAATCACTTTTAATTAGATCCTGTAGCAACCCCTGCAAGAAATTTTAAGTGAGCGATGCACACACTGTGTGAGATTAGTGCTCTTTGCAACCAAAACCATAGAATCCTGCAATGGCTTGGCTTGGAGGGGACCTGAAAACTCATCTGGTTCCAAGCCCCTGCCACGGGCAGGGCCACGTGTCTCTGCAGCATGTAGGTATGGGCTCCAAACCGTGAAGCACAAACAAGTATCAGAATACATGGACCTGTAAGTATTCTGCTGATATTTGGGAACTGGGTGAGGCAGCTAACAGAGCGGGAATTTTTGATGAAATTCCTGGTGACACAAGAGTGGGAACCCTTTCAAATATCCACTCTGTATCCTGAATGCGGATTTGTTCTAAGGTAATTGTTGTATATAAGGTCTCGCAAAATTGCCTGCTCAAACAATGTGTCCATTCCGTGCCTCCTGTAGCATTAGCAACAGGAGTGAGTGGTGTTATTCCTGTGAGGCAGGTGTTGGAGAGGAGGCTAGCTATGAGTCTCCCATGTCTCTTCTTCCTGTGATTTCTTCTATCACAAAGGAAGCGCTAAAAGCAATGATTTTGTAACTGAAAAACAGCATGATTTGTTGTTGTTAACAGGAAAATTCTCAAAATTAAAATGAGCCCGTGTTTTGAAAGCCTTGAACTTGTAAATGGATCAATGGAGCCGAGTTTTCCAGGAAATAAACTCGAACCTTTAAGTCTGTGCTCAGCACTCCCTCTGGAATGGCTGAAACTTGGGGCTGCAAGTGCTCTCCCTCCACTTCAAGGGCTGATGTGCTTGTCAGTTTTCAGGCTTTCTGAGAAGGAAGCTCTCCTGGCTTCTTGTTTGTGGAGATCAAAGCATGGAGAAATTTAAGAAGCTCAAGCAGGGTTCTGGATGATTCAGTGGTGTTTTCTGAAATTCAAGTCAGAATCTTTAACCCTGGTCCCACAGGCAAATCAATTGAGAGGCAAGTTAATAACAGAAATAAAATAATTCCTTTATTCTTAGGTTCTCAAAATGCCTTCTAAGAGGATTTTAGGATCTTTCTTTAGGATTCTCATTCTACAGACAGCAGCAAAAGTGTTCTTCTTGTGATCTCTTTAATTTTCTTTCCCTTCCTTTCCTCACCAGTGTTCATTTTGGGGCTTGTCTTGGTTTAAGACTATCTAAGGAGAGTGCTCTGGAATGAGTTACCTCCCCTTACAGGTTTGACCAATACCTTTCCACTAATAAGGAACCAGTAGAAGTAGATACAAGTGAAAAAATATCAGTTTACTAACAAGAGGATCAGCAACAGGCAGAAAGTAACAGTAAGTGCGTGCTAGATACAGAATTGAGAGAGAGAGACCTGAAGTGCCCGGCAAGTGGCAACAGGTCTTCATGAGAGAACCTTCCCTCAATACTGGCCAAAAATCAGATGAAAGAAATAAGTTTAGTAAGGGCACAGTACACGTATTCAGACTTGTGGACAGGATCCATATAAACTACTAATTTTCTAACAAATGGATGGAATAGTGTATTTTAAAGATGTTTTCAATGCTGCCTCAACAGCTCCAACAGATAAAAGAGATTTGTTTTCTTTCTGAAACACCTCTAAACAAACACATTTGGGACTGAACTGTGTCTTTTCCAAGAATGCTGTACTTGTTCATGTTTTCAGTAGGGATTTAGAGGGCCATACAGACAAGTGGTGAAAGCTAGGGATTGAGCTGGCCTGAGCAGGGATGTCACTTGTCCACCCGTCATTCCTGTGGAAGAGGTCCAAAACCCTCTGGTATGATATCCAGAGGCTTGGCAGCATGGGGTGGTGCAGACTGAGAAGGGAATCTAATTAGTGCATGCAAGTGTCTGGAGGATGGTGTCGAGAGGGTGGGGCTGGGCTCCTCTTTCCAAAGAGGGCCTTGGATAAAGGAGCAAGGAGTGGAGTCTGGCATTGCTCAGCCTTTGGGTCCTGGTGATCAACCGGAGCGTGTTCCTGTGGCAGCTCTGCACTGGCTCCCTGGCGTGTGCCCTGCTGAGCAGGGGCAGGTTTTGTACATCCTGTGCTTCAAGCAGCTCTCCAGAGAAGGAATTGGCTTTCACCAAACCTCTGCACCTCTTCCTGCAACTTCTCTTTAAGGGCACATCTGGAGCATTCAGTACCACAGTGTGTTTTAGTATGGCCCATTAGTTGTCTGACACCTGTGCTAGCTGTAGAAGCGAGAAATGCACATTTTAACAGGCAGTTAGAAATAGCTTGGTTTGTTATAAATCACCCTCCCCTACCAGGTATTAATTTCCATGGAGCTGAAGAATTTAAAATTCTCCTGGTTTCTGCAATGGCTGCACCCTGAATTCAGAATGTTGCCCCTTCCAAACAGACTTTTAATGACATCAACAGTAAGTTTTTTCCAATGTACTGAAATCCTTAAGCCTTAAAAAAGAGATAACTGCTGGATACTCTGCTGTGGTTTTTTTCTGTGTATTTTCATTCTTTTTCTTCTACCTTGTGCCTCTGAGTTGACAGGATTCAGTTCTTCATTAGGTGTTCTTGGACTAGGAGCAGTATTGCTTTGGCTTTGTTCCCAAACACAAGTTATTGTAAGGGGGTTGATAATCCAGCTTTTCCAAAGGCAAAAAAACCCCCCAGAACAGAATACGGACTGGTTGTCGGGCTGTTCAGGTGTGTCAGGCTTGTATGTTCCCAGGTAACTTGGCAGTACTGACTTCATTTGGACCAGGTATGAAAACACTGACATGTTTCTGCTTCCTAAACCAGTATACATCAGAATACATCTTCCTGTGGACACTGTCCTTGGATAACTCAGGGCAAAACCCCAGCTAAGCTTCCTGCACTGCATACTTAATGTGCTAGTCTGAATCTTAATTCTATAATTTATTTCTACCGCTTAGTATCATTCCTTAAATAAATAATGTTTTAACATGTTTTCAGACTTGTTTCCCAAAAGTCCTAGCAAAAAGGTAGCAGGAAAAAGTGAGTGTTGTGAAGAGTTAATTACTCTGAAGGAAAATCTCTTCTGAGGCTTAACTGGAGGCTAATAATGAGTTTCCATTGCCTGGAGGTGCATTGGAATGAGAGGCAAATGGGAAAGGCACTGGAGTGGGGTTAAACTGGTTTTGTTTTTTCCATGCTGCAGATGGCAGGTGAATAATTCCCTTCCTCTCTGTATCTCTCCATTGCAAGTGAGAGCATCTCCCCACGTGCCTGCTCCTCTTCCATCCTGAGCACTTGGGAGCGGAGGCCGTGAGGCTCTTTGTGCAGCTCAGCAGGCTCTGGGGCAAAGCAGGGTGCTGGCAAGCGCTGAGCAGGAGTAGCCAAACGCTGCAGCCGACGCCGGCGTTACCACAGCTACCTGCCTGCTGCAGGACTTCAAAGGGAGAGGCAAAAACCAGTGCTTCAGCCATACGTGACCTGAGCTGAGTCATGCTGCGAGTTAATTCCTCTCCAGAGACTTGCCGTGTCTGAGGTGGAGGGGAGAAGGGATTTCTTTGGGAACGGCTTTTGGGTCTGGTATTTTATCTCATGTGCTTGCCTTGGAAAGGGAGACACATGCTCTGTTTGCTCCTCACTGCTGAATCAGCTGTGTGATGGGTTTAGGTAGAACTGGAAGTGAGGTGTACTCTACACTCCAGGAGAGTTGGCTGTGGAGAATTAATATAATTAGAATATTTTACCCATCTTAGTGTCTGAGATAAGGGTTTTGCGGAGGCATATCTTGCATTTTGAATGAGTTCTCAAGCCCCTGCTTTTGGGTTCAGAACCAAGATGAGGACAAGCGGAACACTGTGGAATCCATCGCTGAACCACAGGTCTCCAATGTCTTCAGTGCTTCTGTACATCAAGAAAATTTACATCCTGGCTCCCAAAGCCAGCTCTTTCTTTTTGGTGGCAGGTGTTACCTGGCGTTCATCTGGAACGGGCTGCNGCAAGCGTAGGCACAATGAAGAGTAACCCAAGTGACATAAGGCAGGAACACTGTGGAGTCCATCGCTGAACCACAGGTCTCCAATGTCTTCAGTGCTTCTGTACATCAAGAAAATTTACATCCTGGCTCCCAAAGCCAGCTCTTTCTTTTTGGTGTCAGGTGTTACCTGGCGTTCATCTGGAACGGGCTGCAACTTTCCCTTCTCATTATCGCTTCTGCTTCTTGGCAGCCTGGAGCTGAAACACGAGATCACTCACATCCACACGTGCTGCCCTGAGGGGGGTCGCATGGCAGCAGTGTGGGGAGGGCACGCAGCAGGACGTGGGACTGGCTTGTGGAGGGACCACGTTTCCAGGAAAAACACATGGGCTGAGGTGAGCGGGGTGAAGGGTCAGGTGCTCAGGTCAGGCCCAAGAAGGGCAGTTGGGCCCACAGACAGGCAGCCAACACGTATTACTTACAGCGTCACTGGGCAAAGAGCTCGCCTTTCACCTGTGGCATCCGCGGAGCAAATTGTAGCAGTGGGATTTTGCAGTTCTTCCTGGAGCCCGTGCCCTCTGTGCCGGCAGCAGAAAGGTTGGGTGTTCCTGGGGTGTCCCCCGCCTCGGGGCTCACCCTGATGGTGGCAGGCAGTGCTGCTCTTGCTTGGCTTTAAGAGGCTTTAATGGAGATGCTCCCACAGCCTGTCGGGCAAATGAAGCAAAATGTCACGGGGTTGGGGAGGGGGGGCAAAACTATTTTGATCTCCTTCACTGGGGGGGCAGAGGGGCGGGAAGAAGTGAGTTATAGTAAATGTCATACAGGCCTGGAGTTGGAGTGTCCGTTCAAGTGGGACAGCATTTGCTGGGCTCTGCCTCTCTGAACCAGAGTAAATGTGGAAGGCGAGCTGCTGCGAGCCATTGGTTCTCCTGCTCAAGGAACCCATGGGACAGCTAGATCTGTGGAAGGACTGGAGGTAGGTCCGGGCAGCCTGGTTTGGGATGGGACTCTGAGAGGCAGAATTGATCAGGAGGGGTACAGTGATCTCCAGCATGAAATCATTGCTCTGGCTCTTCTCTCTGTGCCAGACTTGGTATTTCACCAAGTTTTTCCTGTTGCTATGGGTCATGACCTGTATAAGACTCTTCTCAGGCACAAGGTCTTCTGCACCTGTTCTGTTATTGTAACAGGAGAGCTTTCCGGAGAATTTAGGAACTGGAGAGTCCTCAGAAAGCCAGCTCCGGGGTTTTCACAATCCTGTGCCTTGTGACAAGTCTCAAAGAATTCAGATATCCACTGGAAACCTGTCATTTTTCCATGTGTTCCTGCTTGCTTAATTGCTGGTATGTGGATGAAGACGGAGTGATTTCATGAAAATTCTTTTTTTTTATCCCATGCGCGATCCGTCTAGCCTGTGCTAGCATGTACAGTTACTTCTCGGATAACATCAGCCTTGTGGCTTGTTGTCAGCGGCAGGTGCTCCTGTGGAGCCAACTTTGTGATCTGTTTAAATCATTCAGATAAGTGGCATAACACCTCCCTGGAACACGGGGATAGCAAGATAAACCACGTTCTGTGTTAGGAAGAGAAAGGTTATGTGTCTCTCTGTATCTCTCAGAAGCTGTTGAATGTTTTTCAGCATTAATCTGCAGCCATAACGACCCAACTCTAACCTGCAGTTATTAATTGGGAGCAGAGCCAGCAAATGCTGCAGAGTTGGAGCTGGTATTCTGAGAACTGTGGAAAACAAAGCCAAGGAGAGGAGCAGCAAAGGGAATTGGTTTGTGATAACTGTGCGTACAAGGAACAATGAGGGACAGAGGAAGGCAGGGGACGGTGTATAATGGGCTCTGTGTTTCTCAGAAAGACCTAATTGGAAAGATGTGGCATAAATAAGTCTTTGAGTCGCTCCTTTTCCGTACTGGAAAGCCTCGTAAACGTGTCGTCACAAACCATCTGCATGCTGATGATGTGCAATTTGATAAGGTAAGATAGATTGTGCTCTCAATGTGACAGTAGTAAGGGCATGTCTAAACATAAATATTTTTCTTCTCCTGTGGAAAATGTTTGCAGTGGAGCAGGGGAACTGAAGTACTGGGATATGTTGCTTATGCCACAGTAAGGGAAAAGACAGAAATGGTATCCTGGGGGAGGGCTCTGGAGAGGTGATCTGGATGCTGCAGCTTTCCCCAAGAATCGCAGGACGGGGACCGCTGGTCTGCAGGGGTTGCTGCTGGCCTCAGGGTATTTTCCCTATCCCCAGCTGTGTCTTTCCACCCTCTCCCGACCTCCCGCAAAGCTGTGAGGGCAGGGGTGGCCAGGGTCCGCCCAGGAGACGCTGCCTTGGGACTTCCCTGACACCTGAGCTGGGAAACAAGAGCGGCTGTGGGAGCGCTCGGGGCTGCAGCACAGGTGAGAGGGTGGGGAGCACAGCCCGGCTTGCTGCCAATGCCATTGCTTCTTGCCATTCTTCCTCCTTTCGTTTTCTTTCCCCACCCTAAAGCACGGGAATGTAGTAATTGCATTTTGACCCAGTTTCCAAAATCACTGTAGCATAGACTTTGGCAGGGGGGGCCGGGGGAACCACTTAGGAATGAAAACCAGCCATTAACTAGTACCGGAGGGGCAGGAGCAGCAGCAGACTGTTACAAGTATGCACTAACAGCCTTGTAGAACAACTGTTATACTGCATATTTTTAGGGGGGAAAAAAATGGTAATTGCATTTACATTTTTTTGATTTTTGATCTCTGGTACACAAACCTTTTGAGCCTGAGTTCAGGTTGCCTTCAGCTGAAGCCCTCTAAGCATAGAGGCTTGTGTCAAGTGCCTGGATTTTCAAAACTTGGCTGGCGGTTTTATGGCAGCCTTTCTTGTGGTTATTTCTGGTACCTCGGGCTGCCAGTTGGAACGCAGGGCTGTAGATCTGTGGGGAAGTGGAAAGGGATGGGTGTGAGTGCCTGTATGGAGTAGGAGCCCTTAACTGCAGGAGGCTTGGGTTAAGAGGGGGTTTTGAAATGCGCAGAGACTTGGGGAGCAGATGTACGTATGAAATCCAAACCAATTTCCTCATTCCGGCTATTAATATGAGACGGAAAAAAGGTCCTTTGAAGTCATTTCAAGCAGCAGTTAATATCCCTTGGAATCTCCCCAGCAACTCGGTGAGGAGTCTTGGAATTTAACCTCACAAAGTAAGATAAGATAGGTGGGAAAGGAGAAAGAAAAGGCCAGCAGACGTTGTCTTGAGGGACGGGAATACAGTGTCCCTGCTGCCTTGATGTCCTCACTGCCTGTGTCCCTGTCATGGATAAGGCACCTGCAGTAGCTGCATGTTAGGCCTAGGGATACCACCAGTGCTTGAACACAGGTTACGCTGCCTCTGCTGCAGGGGAGGACCAAAGCATGTCAGTGCCCCAGGCCTCATTTCCCACCACAAGCGAGGCTGTACCTGAAGAACTCATGCCCTGGAGAGCAGCTCTACCTTGCTCCGCTGCAGAGCTTGGTGAGGAAATGCTCTGGCCTCACAGGATGAGCTAGTAGGTGCCTTGAGGATATATATCCCTTCCCTTGGTGAGGATGGATGGGAGCTTTGAGATGGGACCATGAGTGTGGCAGAAAACACAGCCAAAAGTTCAAGGCTTTGAGAAATGGAGATAGTCCTCATGTGTTTGTATTAATCAAATGGTATGTGAGATTCTCCAAGGGCAATATTTTATTCTGCAGTTGTACAAGCATAAAATGAAAGCCTACCCTTTGACAGCACTCGTATTTTGTTAAAATGCTCCACCAGAACATGCTGTCCCAAATATCTGTCAATACTCCGTCATGCCTGAGCCCTAAAGCACACAGAGTGGGATGTTGTCTCAGGACAGTCATCTCCTGTTGCTACACAAATGTTGAGGTGAAGCCTGAGTTTATTAGTCTTTAAGGCAGAAGATATTGTTTCTGCACATTTTTATTTCATACAGTGCCTTCATTTCTATTAGTCTTAGGCTGATATGCCTTGGATTTATTTTGCTTGCTGGAAGGCTGGAGAAGCTGAGGCCAGTTGGACATACCATCTCTTCTCTGTGTCAGCTTGGTCCTCACGGCTGTTCTTGCAGGTCAGTGCTCCTGAGGTTCCACTGCCTGCCCTTCCCTGCGCTTCCAGAGCACCAGGCACTCCTTGGCCTTCAGCTCCTGCTCGCCAAATTGCCTCCTTCCTGTGGAGAGGAGCGTGGATGTGGGTTGTTGGCCGCAGCCTTCGCTAGGGACTGCTGCTGAGGTATAAATACCACGAGAGGTATTTAAATAGGTGGTTTCAGCAACAGGTCTTGTGGGCAGGTTTCTCATCTTAACTTCCTGGTGCTGCCTCACACAAAACGCACAGCTTAGTGATTGCTGAATGTGGGCAGCGACTCTGAATGTTATGGAATCACAGAGTGGTTTGCATTGGAAGGGTCCTTAAAAGTCATCTCATGCTTACCCCCTGCCATGGGCAGGGATACCTTCCACTAGACCAGGTTGCTGGGTATGTGACAGGCGAGGTTTTCATACCTACAGGTATCTATCCAAAGGTTTTCCAGTGGAGTGTTTGGCTTCTGGAAGGTTTCAGCTCAGGTTACCTCTCCCTTTCTTTGCGATTGATTCCAAAGACCTGGGGCTACGTGCTGGGGGTATTCCTCATCTGCCCGCGCTTGCAGCAGAAGGCTGCAGAGTTGGAAAGAGCATTGAAAGAGCAGCCAGCTCTCAGGGGTGCATTTTCCATTTTTTTTTTTTTGGTCTTGTTTTGGCTTGGACAACGCGTTTCTCAAGTTTCACTTTCACTCCGATTTTTTTTTTTTTCCTAGAACGCTTTGCTCTTCAGGCTTCCCAAAAGTGGCACAGTCCTTTTGGAGTTATATATGCTCCCAGGGAATTGTTGTTTGCTCTAAACTAGACTGTTTCTGCTGGAGTTACCTAACAAATAATTTAAAATTCATTAAGTGCTCAAAGCTTTATTTATAGAGGACAAATTTCTGTCTAAATGTGACCTGCCAATGTTTGGTTTTCAATATTTTGTTTAGGAGATGTTGATATAAAAGATGAGAGTCGGAACAAGAGATGTGAAAATCCAAAGCAGTGAATGGTGCTGCTGTTTAATTATTTGAAAAGAAAAGAAAACATTTCTAATGACCCAGGATAGACAATAGGATAATAAACTGAAGCCCTAGGCGAAGGAAAAAAAACAAACCCAAAACACCAAACCAAGCCAACTTTTGTTGTGTGGCATCACAAATTGTGTCCTTAAAAATTATCAGGAGTTGAGAAACGAAATGACAGAAGAGAAAATACAATGTATTGTAAGTACCAGCTGCTCCTGGGTAGCTTTTTTCCTCTGTATCAGAAGAGGGCCTGCAGAGGGAAGATCAGGCACCACATGAAAAGTTAACCAGTGTTCACTGGGAGCTGAGTCTGTTTTATCACAATAGGAAAATAGTTAAAGGCAAAGAGCTGAGATGAACTGAGAAAAAGAAGAAACACTGAGATGAGTATCTGTTGTTTAAATTGGCAAAGTGAGGGGAAAATAGCTTTCCAAGAGCAATAACCTAAACAGCACTGTAAATCAATCAATGGTAGGTTGTCTGGAGCTGAGCAATATCGATATTCATGGATTTACTGTGTAGTTTCCTATGGTGGTAGTTTGATAGCCTTTTTTCCCAAGTATTCATTGTAAGACATCATCTGTGAAGGCTGCTCAGGTGTGTGTTTGGTCGGATGAGGTAGAGAAATTGGTGATTTATCTGTGTTACTGATGGTGTGTTTCAGATTTCCTGCAGTTGGCATTTGGGATATCCAAAGCCCCGTGGAGGTGCCCCAGGTGGCATTTTTTAGCATCAGGAAAAGATGTAGTCTTGAATTAAGAGGATCACAGTGACCTGCCATTCAAGTTACTCTTTCCTTCAGGGTATTGGACACTCAAGACCAGATGGTCTGTGTTGTAGAGACAAGAATTCAATATTAGAGAAGCAGGCAGGAAGCAGAGTACATCAGGGAAAGCATTTCTAACCCTGATGCCTGCCACCATCTGCTTGTGGGAAGTTAGCTTCAACCAGAGGGTAAGAAGGCTGGGTGGGAGCTGCTGTGTTTTGACAGTAGAAATCCAAGCAAATTGTAATTTTCGTCTGTACTAACCATGTTGTTGGATTTGGCCTTGCACTGAGAGTGGGTGGGATTCCTCCTCGTCCTTCCAGTCAGTGATAGAGGTGAGGAAGGTCTTGATAAAGACGGTGGTTGTTGCTCTGTAAGGATTCAGTGCTCAGAAGAATTGCTCTGGATCGCAGTACAGGCGCTCTACCAAAGGGGATGAAGGGCTTCTTGGCCCATCCCTCTGAGCTTTCTTGGTGGCTTTTTTTCTTGGCCCAGGATGCCAATAGCTGAGGAACGAGGAAGAGAAAGAAACTCTAAGCTCAGAATGACAGCTGGGGACAAACTGGGAAAAGAAGAAATCCTCCTGATGTAAATACTGCTCATCTCATTTGCAGCCCACCCGTGCCACCCCGTCAGGTCTGTACCCCACTTTAATGTGCATACAATGAGCTGGGTGCTCAAGGGCTTGACTTCAGCCTTGGATTGCCCTCCTACCCTGAGAAGTGAAAGGGTCTGTGTCCCTTCTGACCCGCTCTCTGTCTGAGCTCGCTCTGAGGCAGAGAGCAGGCGATGTGTTTGAGAGCACAGAAGTGCTTCAGTCAGCTGGGCTGCTTCCTTAGCCCTCTCCTTCCAGAGAGGGGGAGTATTTGTTGTCCCAGCATCCCAAAAGCTGGAGGTGGCGGAAGCGTGTGTTTCGGCATCCTACGCTCCAGTGGGTATTGTGGCTGTAGGAACAAACACACTTTCTTTATTTTAACAAAGCCCTGCGATTTTGGCTCTGGCCAAAGGCTGGGTTGGCCTCGTTCCCTGTAGCACAGAACAGAACACAACTTGAGGTGCACGAAATCAGCTTTGTCCCTGGGGCCGGGGCTCACTGCAGAGGGGACGCTGGCAGCTCACCCCCTCGGGTGCGGATCTGGGGGCACTGGGGGCCACGGGAAGCAGGGGTGCTTCCCAGCAGAGGGCCCTGGAGCAGCACTGCCAGCTCCCGGCCCGCGCTCTCCTGGCAGAGAGGCATGCACGAGGTGTGGCAGTTTGGTGTGCTCTTGGAGGAGTTGCTCTTGCTGCAAAGATAAGGGGTGTTTTTGCAAGGAGATGTGAGCGTTTTAGAGAATGCAGTCCTGGAAGGTGGTAGGAGATTGGCAAGGCTTGCTCACAGGTCTCTGCAAAGCCCAAGCCTATGTTGCTTCCCAGAGGAGCGGAACACAGCTTGTGTTTTCTGAGCTCTTGAGGCAAACATGCCCTGCTTTCAGTAGCTAGCAGAAGTATTGGAAGGTACCAGAAGCAATAGCCTCAGCTGATGAAATCCCCATGGCTCTTCTTGTTCCACCCTGAATGGAGGAACTGCTGTGACCTGAGTGGCTCTCCAAGTGCTCCAGGATGGCTCTTTGCTCTCAAGCAGACATGGTGCATTATTCATGAGAAGCACATCAAGCACTTCACAAAAACCCCCTTAACCCTCCAGTATTCTGGTCTGTCTTACCGCAGCTAAATGTTTTTCAGCACCTCCTGTTTCTGGCTCTTCTAAACGAGTGAGCCAGGGCAGGGAAGTCAATGGGAATTTGTCAGTTTTTCTTCCTTGCAGTGGTTACTCAGGAAGTGGGCAGGCAGGGCCGAGCAGGTACTCTTACAGAGCCAGAACCCCATTGCATGTTATTTTCACTGCTAAGTGAGGCAGCACTGTTTAAAAAGTTTCCAAAAGCAATGGGTTTGCTTTTAGACCTTAGACATTTACTAATCAGCTATCAGGGAGTGCTTGCTGAGATGCCATGTTCTGTCTACATTTCTTGGGAAAGTGGATGGAAAGGACAGGCAAGTCCTGATTCTTGGTGACTTGAATACAAATATGAGAGCTACAGAGTTGCTTTTTTGTGGTTCCCTTGGAAATCAGTGCTATTGTACTAATTCAGCTGTAATACTAAGGAATGCAGGGCAGGAATTTGTTGAGTTCAGCAGCTAAAACGGCTGCAGTACCCATGTCTATGTCAAACAGACCAAAAAACCCCTGAAACCCCAAGGTCACAAGGAAAAGCTGTGATCACGGATTGAGTCCTAGAAACGTGGATGAGGGATTTTGTTGGTGTAAAAAGGATTTGCTGTGTGCACAGGTGTGTTCAGGGTGAGCCGCTTTTGTCACGATGACTTGGCACTGACGTTTGTCAGCCAAGGAAAAGATAGTGAAAGCCTCTGTGATAAGTACAGCTGCGGTCTCTCTGCACCTAGATCCTTCCATTGAAATCTTTTTATCCTCTGAAACTTCCTGACTTAGGCTGAATTATTTCTGACTTAATCCAACGCAAATATTTTATCACTGGGTAGTCTGCACAAACCCCTGGAAGTGCAGGAGCTGCCAGTTTCCATCTCGTTCAGCATCGCCTCTGACTGACAATGCTGCGGTCAGCATGAGCGGCTTCCGAGGAATCTACCAGAAATGCTGCAAGATATATTTATGGAATAACCTGCCCACAGGGAAAGTTTTACCCTACCAGTTCCACCGAGCATGCGCGTGTATCTGCTCCCTAATCTTTACCATCAGAACTTTGCCTGTCCTCGTTATCCATACACATGTCAGACACTATTGTTGGCAGTGATACCTTGCGAAACCTCGCTGGAAAACGAGTTTCTGAGTTGTCTGAGTGAGGAAAATGTACATGCACCAGATGAGAAGGCAGACCAGTAACTCTTGTACAGCAGCAGGCATTTTGGTGAAGGTGGTACCCTGCCGTGCGCCCCGTTGGGGAATTGCCTCGGCTGGGATGTTGGCGAAGGCCGTCGTCACAGCTTTTCCTCACCAAAGCTCCGTGAGCAGGGCTGAAGCCAGCAGGCTTGCAAGGCAGGTTCAAACAGTCAGCCAAAGCCTTCCCAAATCCAGCTGCTGCTCTGTGGCCTGTGCAGTGAGGGGAACCGCTGTGCTGAGTGACGAGCTCCTCTCGGCTTACTAAATCAAGCAGAGGATAACTCTGGAAAGGGCCGGTGAGGTTTGGAAAGGGAACGTGCGAGCCGAGGTGTGTAAGCGGTGCCAGAAGGCACACAGATACATGCGCTGGACGAGTCAGCTCTAGCCACTGGGTCTGATTTTGTCAGTCACAATGACAGACAGGGTTATCAGTGTGCTTTACTTGCGTGTTTCTCTGCACAGAGACTGTACGCATTTTAAACTTGGTCGAGACAACTGCCCTGGCTCTTGATTTAGGGACTTCTGGAAATGGCTCTGGTAGCGTTTTAGATGATTAAACACAGCAATGTTATTTTTAAAGACTGACTTGGAATCGTGCATCCTGATAACAAAGCATTTTTTGGTAGCCAAAAAATTCAGTGCACAGGTTTAAAATGACAGTATTTGTAGTTACAGTGAGTTGTGAGGAACTGGAATTGGTGCAGTAATTTAGGTTTGTTTCTGAAACAGCGAGCTAAGAAGCATCTGTGAGGTGCTTTCGTTGAGGGATCACAATGCTTGGGGGGGATCCATAAACCCCCATGAGTTATCTAAGTGGCAAAAAACAACAGCAATTTTCTCAATTAGCAAAAGTGTCTTTTCTTCAGGAGCTCCCTAGTTTATTTAAAAATGAAGTGAAGTGAAAGTACAGGCTAACTGGTACATCATCAGGGACTCGGGGCATGGAGAAAGCAGTCCTTGCTTTGGAGCCTTTGGAAGAGGGAACATGTACAGTTTTTTGGGTTAGGACTTGAATACCCAAAGCTTCTCAACTGATGTGGTGCTCTGCTTTTGTTATCACAGGGACTGTCATTAATTGAAATGAAATCTTGTTGTAAGTGATGGGAGTCACCACTGTGCCCACTGGAAACTCACTGACTGTTGAAAAACAAGTTCTTAAAAACCTGGATTTATTAAAGGGAATAGAGAAGCCCAAGTCCTGACGCATTCATATGCAGACTGTGGCTCTGAGATCTTCCAGGAATACCTTAAACAGCATGAGGGGATCGCGAATTAAAGCCAGTTGTCTGTTCTCAGTGTCTGGGGACAGCACAGGGGTGGCAGCAGCAGAAAGGAGAGGAGGAATTTGGCAGGGAGATCCTTCTGCAGCGCTCTCGCTCCGCTCTGCAAGTGCTGTGGTTTCTGTTGCTGCTGCTTTTTTTGCCTGGCCAGTGGATTGCATATTATTCCCTAGTACAGAGTTTGGATGGGTGACAAAGGTGGAGCTTGGTAGCTGAGGAGCAGCTGAAGGGGCAGTTGCTGTGTGGTAATCATAAACCTCGCTGAAGAAGGGGAGTTTTCCCCCTGTGGAGCTACAATAGCCTTCTTTGTTCGTTCCCCTGAGAGTCCGTGTACTTCCCATGATGGATTGCTGCTCTGCCATGCTCCTTGTGAGCCTTTCGCAGAGCTCCGTGGTTTAAAAATATTTTATGGATCTCGTCACCTTGGCCTGGACAGTCAAGCTGAGGGCAGGAGCTACAGTTGACTGAACAAGATATGGGATACTGGCACTGCTTCTCTCGTCCAAGAGCAGTCTGGAGGGAACCTTTGGAAGGGCGATTAGTGTCCATAGAAGTGTCTGTGTAGGAGAAAGAGGAGGAGGTAGGACTAAGCTGGCAAGCAAGGTGAGCCTTGCCATGCTCGAAGCTAAGGAGAAGCAACGTGTAAGGTACTATTTCCTTGGAAAATTATAACAAACTGACTAAATTATGGCTTCTATATTTTTTGGTTGTTGTTGTTGGGTTTTTAATGTTTTTGAGGTTTTGGTTCGGTTGGGTTTTTTCCTGCGCTACATGCTTTTGGCCCAGAAGAGCCCTGGGTCGTGCGTTTGCAGCGGCAGGGAAGCTGCCGTGGGAGCGCGACCGGCTGCCAGCAGCCGTGGGCAGCCCGCGGCACTATCCCGGCGGTGCCAGCCGCCCCGGTCCCCCCCGCTCGGGGGGATGGCTTCTCCCGGCCTGAGGCACAGAGTGGCCGCGGCCAGTGCCACCCGCAGCNAGCGGGTGAGGGGACGGCCGAGCCCGCCGGCGGCTTTAAATGCGGGCCCGGGCCGGCGCCGCCAGCACAGCCGCGCCGCTCGCTCGGGCCGCCGCGGGCGCTCACGGACACGGACACAGAGGGGCAGGGGTAGGGCCGCCACCATGCCCCGCTAAGCCTGCTCGCAGCCCGTCCACAGCGTCTGGCCGCCGCCCCGGCTGCCCCGCAGCCCCCGCCCGCCGCCAAGCTGGAGGAGCGCCGCAAACCCGAGCCCCGGAGGTG